>CM041777.1:401490611-401535642 GCA_023374045.1 Limonium bicolor | reverse complement strand
TAATAAACTGTAAAAGGGGGGTTTAGCGGAGGCAAGCTTGATTTGTTGGATTAGTATAGAATAATAAAAACAGTAAAAACAGGTGAATTAAGTGATGTGGATGGAAAAAGGTATCCTAGGATAGCAGGGGAATTGCCTAAATTACTTAAACAGATTTATAACCATGTCTCAATTATTTATTGTCTATAGAGTTAATAATTGTCAGTTACGAACTTTAGTAATAGCTTAGTATTTTCCTGCTCAATCCGGAGTGTAAATACCAAGACTAATTCCTTTTGGTACTTAGACTATCTCAAAATCATATGTTGATAGTTACCATGAAAATGCAGTTGTTTGTCAGGCCAAGCATTAAACAATATTTGCTGAAAGGAATTAAAACAGGTTTAATAAGAGAGACAAGTGATAAATACTGTTTTACGTAATATTAGGATCAAACCCCCATCCTAGGATACAAAAGAAAATTACTCAGACATTAACGGAGATAAGAAGATAGCACAGATAGATTTTGACATTATTTCAGAGAAAGAACGGGTCTGCTCTCGCTCTCACTGCTGCTCTTCTATTTCTTTTGTTTCTGCTGAGTACGTATGGATTGTTGTGGTGTTACGGGAGAAAATGAGTGGAAGAGAATGGATGAGTGTGGTGAATGATTTCTTCAGTCTCCCGTAGTACAGGCACAGAGGCACACCCAGTTATGGTTGAAGGTGCTGGGTTTATATAGAGCAGAGAGATGGTTGATGATAGAGCTAGAGAGGAGACAGAACTGAGGTTGATTGGAGACAGGCCGTGAGGGAATTAAGGTAGGCGCCTGATGTTGTTGATGAAGCAGTTCGACATGTCTGTAGGCGCCACAAAGGAAGAAGCAACTTGGGGAAGACAGTCGGCGAAGAAGAAAACTGTCGCGTTAATTTTTGGATCTGCGTTGTATTTACACACGTCCGCCCCTTGTCCACGTTTGTGTCCAGCCATTTCTAGGCGGACAGCTCATGTCCACGTTTGTGTCCACGCTTGTTTGGGCGGACACATTTATGTCCTACCCTGTCCACCCTTTGTTATGCGGACAAGTCAAGGACAACACACGGACGTGTGTTGTGTCCTACCCTGTCCACCCTTTGTTATGCGGACAAAGTCAAGGACAACACACGGAAACACACGGACGTGTGGTATTTGACTTACGAATTTTGACCGGCTCTAGATTCTTCGTTTGGACCGTTTTCGAGCCGTTTGCGCCTATGCGTTCGTCTCTTCGTGTACTTTGCTCCTAGCTGGGTTTTTCCTCATGTTTTAACCGATAAATTTGTGAGATAACCAATAAAACATAAACTAGAGGAAAAACATACGATAAATGAGAAATGAGCAGAAAAGTGCTGATATAATATATGAATACGCCCATAAAACATGCTCATTTAGACACTTATCAACTGTCCACCCATGATTAATACTGCGGTATCACCAATGGACCAAGACACCACGGGTACTCCCTTATTTAGAGACTCGGGTGACTCGTCCTTATCTTGGTGTAACCCTAACTGTCCACCTTTCTGGTAGAAGTTCACAATACATAAGTCTGTTTTTAAACACTTGGTATTGAATCGATTCAACTTGCTGAGCAATCCCCACGGCGTGGTTAACGACCGTAAGGAACTCCTCAGGTATCATCGGTACCGTTGCTCCATCTTCAGCTCGCACGTCTTGATATGTCTTGGTGTAAGGATTCCAGTCCTTACCTATGCACATCATCTTCAATTCATCTTCGACCCGCTCGGGTATTAGGGTGTGTTGAAACCTCCAGGTGCTGCTCGAGTTCGTGCATCGCCTAGATAATGTGGATTTGTGCTTCCGGTGTCAGGTATCCATTTAAAAGTATCATACCTGGCTGGATAACCTACATTGCTCCATTGGGAATTCGTGTGATGCTGATGGTGTCTCTTCAGGGTTCGGTGTGGGCGGGATTGGATAACAAATATTGAAGGCTCCTTTAAGTTTAGAATTACCTAACTAGGTGACTTTCAATTATACTTTATTCTTACTCACATTGTGGTACACTTAGACTCACTAACACACATGCGAAATGCGGTATGCAATCACCTATTTCATTCAACTGTTTAGGCGGTTACCTGTCTAGAAGAGGCCCTGGTGCCTCAGGAGGCCACCACATTCAGGGGGCCGCCTTGCGGATCCTGCCCCTTCCTTCTGGAATCATAGGAATTAAATCCTGATCTGAGGTGGGTGGCTGGTTAGCCGACTCGGCCATCGGTGGTCACGGTGGCCTTACCCTTCCACTGCCCCTTGGGCTTATGTTTCTGCTGTTGGTGGTTCTGGTAGCACTCATAGTCACGGTTGACCCCACTCTCACAGTAGCAACACTGCACGTCATTTCCTTTGTCCAGTGCCCGTGCGGTGGTCTCCGTTACACCACTTACAGTAGTAGTGGGCTCCGGTCCAGAACCCGTGCTGGCTGCTATCATAATACACAGTCAATACTTACTTCATATCTTAACAATATACACTTCAACTCGACACACATGATTAAGTAATTACCCTTAGGCGGGTAAGAGCGTAGGGGTTTCGCCGCATATGCGTATGTGAGCTTCAGTGGCTCCTCAACTGTGGTGGTCTGGGCTTGGCCTTGTCACTGGTGCTGACTCTCTGGGGCTGGGGGTAAGGCTTCTTCTTCTTCTTTCCTCCCCCGTACCCCTGCGGACTCTGGCCCTCGCTCGTGACCTTGCGCTTGTGCGCATTCTCCTCGTCCCTCAGACGGACGGTAATCTCAACCTTAGCAGCGGCATGATAGCACTCCTGGATTTAGGATGTCAGTCATGCCCCGCAAAACAAACTCACAAACTCACATCAAACATTCACTTACGGTATAAACCGATTCACATCATGGTATTAATACCTGCAAGGTAGTATACTCAGCTGGCCCCATCCGTAGCGAAGACGGTGGCTGAGACCGTTGTAGAAACGGTTCACCAGCACCCATTTCGAGTACCCCGGTCCTGGTAACAGGTGAATAAGGCCGGTGAAAGCGGTGTATTGTGTTGTCGTATTTTTTGCTAGTAGTAGTACATTCAACCACATCAATTATCCCCCTGCCTCAGACTGTCCAGGCCAGGCCCACGCTTGGCCTCTTGCACATGCACAGGAATATTTGGCCTCGCAGCAGAGACCGTATACTCTCTCCAACCAAACTGAGGATCCGCCATCCGGTCCTCTCTCACAAGCTTCCACCAACTTTGTGCCAAACCCTTCAGGTAGTAAGCGGCAAGACGGACCTTGGCTCCAGCCGGCACATCCAAGGTCTCGTAGGCGGTCTCCAACTCGGAGATATACGCCTCAGCTTACGAGGGTCGGTCTCACCCATTAAAGACGACGGGGGTCTCAAATCAGCCAACGCCTTGACCCAGTTGGTCTCTCGTGGCGGTGGCGGTGGTAGAACTTCGGGCTGTTGCCCCTGCTGAATCGCAGCTACTAATTGTGGGACCATCTGGGCTACGGCGGCCGCTACAGCATCGGCCACGACTTGTGCCGTAGGGTTCTCTCCCTGGTTCCCGGTATTACCAATGCCGCGCCCGCGGACTCTACCACGTGGTCTTCCTGTCATCTGAATTCACACGAACATACATTAGCATTATGCTTTCAAACTTATCGGTCCAATGGTTGTAACATCTTCCCGAAAATGAGGTATCTCCACACTTAGTTAGTGGTTAACCTTTCCATAACTGTTCACTTAGGTAATTGCGATTAGATTTCCTAACTCGGTATATTCCTAAGCTCGGTATTCTAGTCATCAGAGCGATACTTCGCTCTGATACCACTTTTTGTAACACCCCTACTACGCACCTAACAATAATGGAAATCGCAGCGGAAATAAACAACTAACAATAACTAAACGATTCGGTGTTACAACGCCGTTAACCACCCACGTGGTTAACAAGGCAGAATAAATACAAGTGTACCGGTCTGATGATCAGACTTCCAAGCATAGAACTAATAACCATTAATACATAAACATAATACCGAGTAGTTAACTACATCCATAACTGTAAACTGTACACCACAAACTTTCACTGCAAACTGATAACCACGAAAATATAATGCCACGGGAGCACAGGCGCACCCCGGGCTTAACATCCAAAATATACCAAAAGTATTCCCACAACCTAGGATCTAAAGCCACTCCGCTTCTTCGATCCTCATCCTGCAATAAAAATATGGAACCCCCGAGGGGGTCAGCAACCCTTGGCTGGCATGGTTAACGCGCAGCCCATCGGCTACCGGGATACGCGCAACTATTTGTCATGATAACATGGCATTCATTTTAATATACAACATATACATATGGCATAGCCAGAACATTGCATAGCACAACAATACACACTTAGTGAGAACATATCACTTAACAACAAACCAAGAAGGTTAGTCAACATCGTAAGCCTAGAGAATGGTTCGCCCTCATGTTAAGCTTGTTACACAAACTCATTACCGTTCTGTTAGTCGAACGAGTAACTTAACTCACAGATGGATCGGATATTGTGACCCAAACACACCACACAAACACATGTTCCCACTAGACCGATCATAAGTCAGAATAGGTAAGCTGTAACACCCCTACTCTAATCAACTCCTAATCATCTTATTTAACATCATAATCACAGCGGTAATCTCAACAACTGAACTACTGGTGTCACCGTTCTTACTCGCCCATACGAGTAATAACGTGCTTACTGATATATTCTTAAATGCGAAACAATTTCCCACAGTGACAACAAGAGATATATCTATCCTTCCCAAACCAATATAAAATACATTCACAATGAGCATTCTAAGTACCCCAATCCTATACACGTTTCTAAGTTCGTATCAAAATGCAACAGTGCATATTTAAACAACTGTAATTAAACTACCCAGCGCGTCCCTCTCTTTGCCGACACCGGAAGCTGCATACCTGCAAAAATGGTTGTTTGTGGTATGGAATCAGCCCCTACTGAGTATGTTACTACATGACTGTCATGCCCCCTCGGACCCTCAGTTAATTGGTCGAGAGCATGCAATTCATTTTCCTGTAAGTAGTTTAATGTTAAAACTGTAAAGCAACAATATATATTGTAGTAAACTCAAACAATAAGCAGGCCCCCGTCTTCACACATCGCATCGATATAGACCACTGAAAGCGTTACAACGCTTATACGAGTACAGAGACTCCATTCCAACAAACACTTAATAGTTCATAATTGAGTACGGCAACTCACTCGACCAAACAATCCACCATAATCTACACACGAGTACAGCGACTCGACTCAACCAGTACACAACACACAATATGAGCACATTGACTCGTTCAAACAAAACCATCAACATACCACACATACTTATAAAGCATAACCACTGAGCAACAAGGCGAAATAACGAGAATTATAAACGAGTATAATTTCCCGTCTTTGGCATACAAGCCCAAATAATGTTCGCCTAATGTGTGAGTTAATATAGTCGTTCGTAATTGTTCAGTAATGCCTAATGACAACGTCTCGTTAGAACGACGTGTCTCTAAGTTACCCATCTCTTATGGCGGGTCACCCACGACAATAGCCACTCCAGCGGTAGAGTCTCCGTCCTACGAACAATCTGTAGTTCATTGGAAATTTATCCAGATACTTACGGTTACCACACGGTATCCTTGTATCGTTAATGGATCACAGTTCACAGCAGGAGCCACATCCTCTTGATAAACTTATCTATACCATCGCATCGCTTTACTTTTTTTTTCTCTAACACAGCAGACTAAGGTCGTAGTCCAATCCTGAGTATGTCGACTCGGGATCCAGTGCTAGATACGAGAGCGGCGTTAAAGAGGCCAATGCTCCGTATATATAAGTCTCAGATATTTTATATATCTTATTATCCTAATGCTACAACGTTTTACTTACGTTCCTTATATTACACATATAAGATAGCATCATTGCCGCTAGTTCGTTTTATAATATGTTCATATATACGAATGGTACTGTTATCGCACAACATTAATAATAACAAAGCAGCATTAATACGCAACTCAAGCATATTAATTCACACAAGCAGACATTCAATCTTATCACAGATTTTCACACAATGTCTGAACTGAGGAAATCCTCAGAGACAATCAAGCCACATAAATAACATACCGTTCACCCTGATGAGTATTACGGTGGAGTATGAATCAGCAAGTTCCTATGCTCCGTGTGTCGTCTCTAACAGTCTAAACAATACATAACGCTACTGATTAGCATCCCGTATAACAACATACTCTACGGTACCCCGTACTGTCACTAACACCTCCCGGTTAATCCCCCGTTATTAACTATCAACGCTTGTCGGGTTTTCGGCTTAACTCGGGATTAGAAAGGTGTTATATTACATGCGTAGTCTTGTCTTGTATATTAATATACTTATTGTTGAACTTGTTATTGCATAAAACTTAACATACTTTTAGATGTCGTATAGTTTGTTTCTATATTGTACGCATGATTCTTTGTCATGTACCATTCATCTCACCTTAGTATTTATTATTTTTTTCCTAAGGTTTGTGTGTTTTTTTTTTAAGTTCAATGTGGTATAACCCATGTGTAAACAATACTTTCAATTATATGAATCCTTATTATCACATGTACACTCTTAACATTAGAATTCCATATCCAATGTTTGTAATTGTTTTCCCTTTTTCTTATATCACTTTAATCATGAAAATACATGGTTATTAGACCATATTATATTTTCCACATCATAACATATATTCATTTTCATACATGTATTATGGAACTATTTATTATATGGTAAGTCTTATAATATATATTCATTCTCTTTAATGAATATCTCTTGTATTATAAATGTTATAACTCTTATAACATTAAAAACCATATTATAAATTCCATTTAAAAATGTTAATATTTCCGAACAGCACCAATGTTCTTAAATATTTACAAAATCCACCACATAATTAATATAATGTTACACTTTAGTTATATAACATATATTATGACATTTATGTCAAAAACAATTATAACATATAGTTGTAAATTGTTATATATTGCCAAATAGCCCCTTATATTTTCGGCTTTCACTATAAACCACTAAACTTCTATAAATCACAAATCAACCTCAATTATATTTCATTGTTACACTTATAACATTTACCTTATATTATAATCCTTAAACCTTAATATAATTATAACCTATGGTTATATTATTATTTTTTTTAAATAGCCAAACAGACCCCCTAGGTCTATTCTAATTACTTTTCCACCACTTAACTTTCTATATTCACCAAATTCCCCTCTTTATAACATATAGTTTTCTAATATCATCAAAACCATATATTATACACATATCTTGATAAAACCTTATATATAACTCCAAAAATTACCAAACTATACCAAAAGGTTATAAACATCATTACTAACCTTATACTTTCTCTAAATCTCGGTTTTACCACATATGTTACCCATTTGTAACAATATTATGAAATATCTTATATTATACTTATATAATTCATATAAACTACAAATTCAACCAAATCAACTTCTAAAAATTCCTAATAACCTAAGGTTTGTACTAAACTCCATTAAGTACCCCAAGTTTTCGGAAATCACAATATAGCCCCATCTCTTATAAATCTTTTACAATTTAATACTTATCTTAATATAAGGTAGTATTTTAATTTCTAAAATTCTCCAAACTTGGTCAAAGTCTCCTATATAGTCAACTTTGACTTCTAATACCAAATTGGACCCAAACCTTTCGGTAATTACAAAACTTCACCTATACTTTTCTATTTTTACAATTTTGACCCAAAACTTTATAAAATTTTATAATTTTTATTAAATTCATTTAAAAACCCTAAATTCCTCTAGATTAAGCCCACGGCCTAATATTTTGTTAGTAATTACCGTTTGACCCAAATTAATTATATAAGCATGAATCTAACTAAATAAGCTTATAAATTAAATTAAAATGGCCTAATGACATGGCCTTATTACAACCTTGAACTTGCAAAATAAATTACACTTTAAATGTCTCAAAATATAGCATATACTCACGGCCTCACTTTAATTTAATTATTTTTCCACATAATGTCATAATTTGACCATTATGTTAATTAAATCTCTTAAATGACTAGCTTAATTTCCATTTCAAGGTTAATATAACCCATATTATTAAGTTCCCTCTCGGCATAATTAATATATAGGTTAGGAAATCATAAAATCATAAGTTTTAAGGTGTTTATACCTTGTTTTATCCTTGTATGAACTTGGCCACTTGAAGGAAAATTCACCACATCATTTAGACATGTTTAATACACCAAAATAAGATATGGTTATACTCCAAGCTTGAGCTTAACCATAAGGAATAATTAATGTAAGATTTAAGGCAAAAATCACCTTAAAAATGCAAGGGGACTTCAAGATGGATTCGGCCTGAATTAAACACACCACAAGGTGTTAGATCCACCATATAGACATAGGACATAGCTAGACAATAACAAGCTGCCTTGGTATTAGGTTTTACCTTGGAAACATGCCTTAAAGAAGGGTATTTCCTCTAGATCTCGGCCTCACTTGCTTCAAAAGGCTAACCAACTGAATGAACATGTAAATATGAAGATTATGAGTGTATAAACTCATAAAAATCAAAGGGAGAAAATCGGATGAAGAGTAGAGAAGCTTAAGGTATGTTTTTACCTTAAAATGCAAATTTGGGAAACCTTGGTCCCTATACTTGCTTCAGCCGAAATTGGTTGGTGTTCTAACCTTAAAACACTGAGAATAAGCCATAGGAAGTGATGAGCCATGAGATCTAAGTGTAGATGGTGAAGAGATGAAGCTAGGAGAAAGAGAATGATTGGAGATGGCTTAATTAATTGTAAAAGCAACCTTTGATTAGTTTATTGTTTGTTAATGTGTAATGACTCATCAAAGAGATAAGAATGGATGAGTGCCATCGGTTAATGGAGGGAAAAGGGGTGGTCTCACACGGTTTGGAGGCTGCTCAATCAATGAGTAATTGTGTATAAACTAATCCAAAGTATAGAAAAGGTAAAAGGTAGTCCTTATTTTAGGGAGTAATGTTGGAGTCTTGTCCTTAGTATAAGCAAGTGGCGAATTTAAGCCTCTCTTGCTTGTGGCTGCCGATCCCATGTGGTCCAAGGGGTCAACTTTGACCTCTTGACCATTCTTTGTCAATGTTGACTCAAACGGGCCCCACTTTAGGGTTTTATTAATATTTTAATATTAAATTTGTAAAAATTTATATAATTTGGAATTAAATTCCTAATATGATATAATGTGATATAATATCATATTTAAAGGTAATTATAACCTTTAAGCCCATTAAAAACCAATTTAGAAGGTAATTTCACAAAAACGTGCTTTAAGGTGTTTTAGTGCACATTTTGTGTTGCAAGGTGTTTCTGAGCTTAGTTTTCTTTGGGAATTGTTTTGTTGTATTCCTTAATTCATTATAATACTTAGGAATCCACTTTGGATCCTATTTGAGGTCATACAATCTTTATAGTGATTTAAAGCACATTTATGGCTTTACCGATCTTAAGGCATGTCTTGCCTTGTTGAGATCTTTTAGATTGTTCCCCAATAATATTTAGATGTTTATTAACCATCTTAGATCATTATTAGATCATTTAATTAAGTTTTAAAAGTTAGGGGTATTTCAGTCTACCCCCCTTAAAAAGGCTTCGTCCCGAAGTCCTTAATCCTCTACAGTTCACCTAAGGAATCAAGTTCCACTAAGTAACCAAACAGTCCATCGCTAGGGAGTAACTCCCACTAGGTTCAGACCTAGTTTTTATGTATCACATTTGATACAACATCCATCTCATTCCATATAGTCAATAATCATGATACATTCATTCATAAACAGCACTAAACAAGGTGCAAAACTCATAGTACACAGCACTAGACAAGGTGCAAAACTCATAGTACACAGCACTAGACAAGGTGCAAAACTCATAGTATACAGCACTAGACAAGGTGCAAATCTCATAAAGTACTCAAAGGTGTTTGCAAGGGATACTCCACGCATCCCTATCTACATGTTAGTATCTCGCGAGGATACTCACACATCATTCCACATGTATGCGTGCACATATAGTTAACGTTGACAAATCACAGGGAAGCAGTCTTAAAGACCAGGACTTGATGATCCCCAACCCCATGCTAACCAACGTCTACTACCCGCGGACACACCGGTTTAATAACGAAGGACACTGCGGTCCACGGCTCCTCGGACAGTATCACCTTATTTCCTTAGTCACCCACAGACACACCGGTCTAATGACAAAGGGCTCTGCGGTCCACGGCTCTCTGGGTGATGTCACTCGCAGACACATCGGTCTAATGACGAAGGACTCCACGGTCCACGGCTCTTCGAGTGACGCCCTAAATTCCAATTTCTATTCATATCTGTGTCCACTTGTAGGAAGTTTCGAGAGTCATCCAACCCCGACGTGGTCAGCGTCAGTGTTGAACTATCTCTCACCTCAATTTGTGTTCGGTTTCGCTTGATCGGACCAGGATCAAGTTCAACTTCCCATGTCAATTTCAATCAGTCAATTGTTTTATTCTTTTCTAATCTTGTTTCCTCTTGATATCTGCCACCTTGTGTTCCATAGTCACACAAGTCAACTAGTGTAATTAATCTAGTCATAGGCATATAGGGTCATGTATCCTAACCATATACCAAGTTCACTCGACTTATAATTATTCATACAATTCCTAGAGGTTTTACCTCCACTAGGTTATACATCGGTCTCATGCCGACTCACTCATCGCATTCCAATAATCGGTTTCATACCGAGTCACAATCATATATTATGGAGCTTTCTACTTCTTCTATTTCCATCTCCCACCGAAGCTACCAGATAGACCTACTTGAACTCTCAACCGGAGCTAACAAGTTAGGTGTTTATGTGTTTAATGTTCGCAACGTTTGCATAAATAAGCGGAAGTAGAATCAGAACACTCTATCTGTTCTCTCTTTCCTATTCGTCACGACAATGCAAATTAAAATATATATATATATATTCATACACATAATACATCACAATATTACCTCAAGTAATATAACACAGTCATGACACTTGTACTCTACGTACAATAATAGTTTGCAGCATGTGTACCATGCGCTACGTACTCCTACGTACGGTATATTTTAAGCGTGCAAAATCGCTCTACCCCCCTTAAAAATGATTACGCCCACGTAATCTAATAAGTTCAAGATGTTCCATTCCAGTGGAATTATTCGTGCACTAATGTGCTACATATTTCGTTACCCCTTCTTTTTTTTATAGGGTCGGGCTTTAGCCCCTCAGGCTATACCGTCTGTCTCGGTTAGGTGTGTGTATATTCACATACGGTTTGATCGGGAGGTGTAAACACATCATTGGTTTTTCCCAAACCTATTAGGTACGTCAACTCTAATCAATATGGGCCCACTCGCTCCGCAAGCAGTATGCCCAACTACTTTATGGTTAGTTTACCCCTCTGAGGTAGTAGTTTCATGTCGGTTTCAACTCCACGTGACGGTGTTTTCCACACAGTCTTCCATAATTATAGGAATGGAGTAATTAATTTTGCTGTGTGGTCTCGTTCGTCACACACGCTTATTATTTTAACTAGCCATTCTATTTAGTCCTCCTGAATTCTATACATGCTCATGGTATATTCCCAAGAGTTCATGCCACCCTACCGAACTAACCTTCGGTGTAAGGGTTGTCGAGCTATGCTCTAGCACCTAGTGCTCGTAGTAGTCGTGTCTAAAATATCAAGATGAGTCTGATATGCGCATCTAACTGGCGCCTCATGACTCCAAGTTATTTCCCTCTGGAATGAGTTCGTTCTTTGGGTACCTTGTAGGTCCGCTTTTGCTAGTGTGAACTCGTATCCCTCGTGTGTTGGTACTTTAATATCCACATATATGGTTCATCCCTTATCTCGATTAGGGGAATCCATTTGTTTATCTGATGTTCCACCTTCTGATTCTTACCAACATAATTCGGTTAACAGTTATTATAATGGTCGCTTGTTGCGCACCATGTACCAGTCGATTGGACGGTTAGCCGCCGTTGCGGTTTGCATGGAGTATCTAATCTCCAGCTTAGAGTATCTCTTGTAATGCTCGCTTTTGCCCTTCGTCTGTTGTAAACATACAATACGACTGTGGGTTTTAGCTTGGTATTCATTTTGTGTTCAACCCTAATTGGTACTAACATACTAACGTTTTATGGCTTGAGCATGTGGTTATTATTATTTAATGCGACATCATCGCAGCGCCCTCAGCGCGTGGTACAACTCTCTCTCTGTGCCCCCTTTTTGGGTAGCATCTATTATCACATAGGTTTCTCTAGTATAACTTCCCTAGATACCACAATTCCTCGTCTCATTCATGGGTTCAACTTGCCATTACCATTAAATTGGCCTTAGTTTCCTCGTTTACTAAAATCCGTAAAACTTATGTTCTGACTCCTCCACTGTGGAGTTGCGACCTTATGTCACTTTATTATCAAGCCTTGATTTTCCTAATCTTGCTAGTTTGACTGAGATCTCTCTCGTCATTACATGGTTTACTTAGTCAGGGTTCCATTCGCTGACTTAGACACAGAGTTGATTACCTCCTGGGTCCTTACACTACTCGTTTACAAACATGGGGTACCATACTGATACATTACTACTTACCCAACTAACTTAATGTGAGTTCTGTCAAGCCCACAAGTTCCTAGGAGTGCGGTCGTCCCATGTCTCGTTTAGTGCACTCGTACCGTTCGTACCCGGTGATTATTGTACCCTTAGTCTCGGTAATTTATGTTTGAGTAACTATGCTGCCAATTCTTAACCTTTAATGTCAGAATGGCCTTAATATTAGGTTCTATGGTTTCCTTTATTAATGTGTATTTCCTTTACTTTCTCTAAGATAGGTGTTTGCGACTTATCGCCCTAATTCTGGTTTCCACATGCTCGTCATCTGGTATTTGTGAGTGGGGATCAGTAGCTACTTGTTATCTATCCCGTTCACTCCTAGGCTGTTAACGCCTTCATATATGAGTTTTTAGCATTCGAACTCTACCCAATCTATTGGGTTACACCCTATGGTGTTTCCGGACTCCATGATAAAGGTTGACACCTCGTGTTTCCCCCGTCTTATGGTAGTCTCGTTAGTCTGATATTAATCAGTACTTGTGGTTCATCACCCTTGTTCCCCTAGTTTTGGGTCACTTTGGTGGTACTAAGGTATCCCTCCGTAGGCCTATGACATACGATATTCAGACTCAATACTTATTATGATAGTTAAATGATTGTTAGTCTTGTTATTTAATTTATTCCTAGTTTGTTCTAATACCTTCTCCTGAGGTTACAATTGGATACCCACAACTTAGTGGTTTCCGCTAATCATTCCTCTTCATTGTGTAGTCCTTACTCTTATTCAACTCATATTTCCTCCATCCTCTTTGAGGTAACGGTATCTTCCGTCATCAGGCAATTTTCACTTTTTAGTTTATATCCACTGCCCTCCATACGGGAGTCTAGCAGCATAATGGGTCAACAACACTTCCGGTGTGTGTGGTGCGGGCATTACATCGGCCCCTTTTATTGCACGTTCACATCTGTCTATTAATTATTATTTTTTTTAAAGTCCTGACTCGTATAGCTCACTTCTTGCCCCCTGGCAATGTTCAATGGTAGTGGTTTAACCACGAGTGTCGCGCACTCTCTAAATGTGGTTATGCTGGTCCTGAAGACCTGTCACTCCCCACCGGTAATGATTGACGTGAAATGTCCATACCGGCACTGGGGTTAGGCTTGTAGGCACTAATTATTGTTATTCTCATTTACTCCCCTTTAAATATTCTTCTAGATGGTGTATTATTTTCAGGTTTAATGGTCAGACCGGCTAGGTCTTCCCGAGGTTTTATCGACCTCCAACCCAAGGGTTTCGTACCCAGCCTATAAGAAGGCTATGTCCCACTTCATTGCATTACGGAATCACGTAAAAGTTTAGTGCTTATTGATAACTGCCTGGACCACTCGGTCTTTTAGGGTTAGTTTACCATTGCTGCACTTACCGTAGCAAGTGCGCGAGGTAGGTTGAAATTGTAATGCTTTGGCTAATGTGGCACTTGCAGTGGCAAGTGCACCATGCAGACTGAGCCACTGGTACAGTATGTCAGTGTAGTGCTATCCCCTAATCGGGTTCCTGTTCCAGTCAAAGGTTCTTATTCAAATTAATACAGTCTCACTCCGCACTCGTTCCCACAAGTTTACCATGGTAGTAAGGTCTTACTCCCCTCTCGAGGCGTTGCATGATAGCAACTTAGTGAGTTCTTGTTTCTACCGTTCTCATAATCTCTCCTCATGGACGTCGGGCCATCTTGAACCTTCAGTGTTGCATGGTTTTAGAGTTACTCGCTTCGGGTGAGACTTCTAAAGGTAATTCCTTCCGTATATTACATATCCCATAAACTAATCGTTACTCGCCGTTTCTACCTCCTTTCCCCCAAGCGCACCATTGGTGCTTTCCTGGATGTAAGACAGGGTCGCCTTACTTAAAGCAAGGTAGCCCCATTAGTCCTACAGGACATTTTCTCCTCAAACTCGGTCTATTACTTATTTCATCCTCGTATGGTAGACATTACGTCGTTACCAGGACCCCCGGTCCTAAACATTACGTCAAAACATAAAGTCTTATTTTCTACCTTTAACATAATCCTCTTAGCATCCACATCGGGTCTTCCCGATCAGGAGAGTTATCTCCGTGGTGTTTCTCATTTCATTGTCTCACTAGATAGTACTCGAGATACGGGCTGCGGCGGGTGGGGTACCATTGCAAATTTCCCGTGATGCTCTCCCATCGAGTGCGAGCGGTTGATACCATCTTCGCGTTACTTGGGGTTGCTGGACCTTCACCACCTTCCGCTGCTCCGCGTTCTTCCTTAGTACTATTACCCTGACCTCTCTCTGACATAAGTCAAGAGGACGGGTTAGACCTCTACCCGGTCTAATACCGTAGTCTCGGTCATTTGTTATTGAAGTGCCTCCACGACTATGGTGTGCAAGCTTTAAGCATTGCATCAACCCCGCAAGGTCACGTATCCTCACAACGTTTCCCGTATTCCCAAAACCTATGCTCACTGTATAAATCCTACTATCTCTTGTCATCAGAGCGGTACTCCACTCTGATACCACTTTTGTAACACCCCTACTCTAATCGGCTCCTAATCATCTTATTTAACATCATAATCACAGCGGTAATCTCAACAACTAAACTACTGGTGTCACCGTTCTTACTCGCCCATACGAGTAATAACGTGCTTACTGATATATTCTTAAATGCGAAACAATTTCCCACAGTGACAACAAGAGATATATCTATCCTTCCCAAACCAATATAAAATACATTCACAGTGAGCATTCTAAGTACCCCAATCCTATACACGTTTCCAAGTTCGTATCAAAATGCAACAGTGCATATTTAAACAACTGTAATTAAACTACCCAGCGCGTCCCTCTCTTTGCCGACACCGGAAGCTGCATACCTGCAAAAATGGTTGTTTATGGTATGGAATCAGCCCCTGCTGAGTATGTTACTACATGACTGTCATGCCCCCTCGGACCCTCAGTTAATTGGTCGAGAGCATGCAATTCATTTTCATGCAAGTAGTTTAATGTTAAAACTGTAAAGCAACAATATATATTGCAGTAAACTCAAACAACAAACAAGCCCCCGGCTTCACACATCGCATCGATATAGACCACTGAAAGCGTTACAACGCTTATATGAGTACAGAGACTCCATTTCAACAAACACTTAATAGTTCATAATTGAGTACGGCGACTCGCTCGACCAAACAATCCACCATAATCTACACATGAGTACAGCGACTCGACTCAACCAGTACACAACACACAATATGAGCACAATGACTCGTTCAAACAAAACCATCAACATACCACACATACTTATAAAGCATAACCACTGGGCAACAAGGCGAAATAACGAGAATTATAAACGAGTATAATTTCCCGCCTTTGGCATACAAGCCCAAATAATGTTCGCCTAATGTGCGAGTGATAATTGTCTAAATGATCATGTTTTATAGGTGTATTTCATATATAATATTAGCACTTTTCTTGCTCATTTCTCCACTTCGGTTAGTTTTCCTCTAGTTTATGTTTTATTGTTATCTCACAAATTTATTGTTTAAACATGAGGAAAACTAAGCTGGGAGCAAAGTAGACGAAGAGACGAACGCATAGAAGCAAACGTCTCAGAAAACGGAGCCCAAACGAAGAATCTAGAGCCGGTCAAAGTTCGTAGAAGAAAATAAGTCAAAAACTTGTGTCCACTCTTGTGACCGCATGGGATTAGGCGGACACAAGTGATGGAGATAGGCGGACACACACAAGGGTGACCGCATGGGATTAGGCGGACACAAGTGATGGAGATAGGCGGACACACACAGGTGACCGCATGGTCTCAGGCGGACGCTCACGCGGACAAGGCTTCGTCCGCCCCATTCTACTCGGACAGCCACGCGGACGTGACTAAAAATCAACGCGCCAGTTTTCTTCTTCGCCCGTCGACTTGCTTCTGCCATATCCATCTACTCCGCAGCGCCTACCTTAATTCCCTCACACGTTTTCAAATCTGTCCCCTGCAATTAATGAGCAATCAATGCTCTTCCACTCCAGATCTGCCTCTTCCCTTCCTCTATATAAACACACTGCACCTTCAACCAAATACACACGTTCCACCCCCAAAACTCAACACTCCAAATCTCTCATTTCATATACAGAAATCTTACGTACGCTCCCACTCTTCTTTCTCTTCATTTCTCCATTCCCATCCACACCTCTCGTATTATTATTACGTCCAACCTCTGTCTGACTTATTACCAGTTAATATGTCAGGCTAAGGAGGATTTACTCCGGGCGAAGGTTTAATTATGGTTTGTTTAGTTGTGTAATCTATATTTCTACCGGTTAAAATAAATTCAGTTTGTTACGATTAAAGTTTTGTTTCTCTCCCTTTTTAATAAATTTCATCGATTTATTAAAAAGCCTTACTAAATCTGTTTCTAATCTGATCGGTGACAAACAGATAGGTTAATTAAGCCGTAAAACTGTAGGAACTTATTTTCATCGGATAAGTTAGTACAAGTTGCAAGAATAAAATTCCTCACACTCCTCTGCCGTTTACACGCATTTTGCTTGAGTTTTCATCGGACCTTGCATTTTCAGGTAAACGAGTTCTTATGAGTTTTCATCGGACCTTAAGATAATAACAGGAATCTTGCCAAATTATTTTATTAAACCGGTAGAGATAGCACAATTAATCAGATCATATTAACCTGAACCCGGAGTTCCGTTTAATTTAACTTCAATTCACTAAATTAATCTGTTATTTACTTTTCAAAAACAAGTCAATTAACTCCCCCCTTTTGTGACACGCTTAGGTACTATAATTCACCTTAGTCCCACGGTTCGATATCCGGTCGCTTACACTTTACTATACTACCACGACCGGGATTTGTTTGCAGCCCGACGTTTATTTTGAGTTTTAATTTTTTCTTTTATTTTAATTCACCAGTTCTAACCACTCACGATTACACGTCTGCAAAATGGCGCCGTTGCCGGGGACTTGATTTATTCTAGTCCCTAAGCCCCGGTTAATTCACCTGTTAATATAATAATCTGTTAATTATTTTGTTGTTAATCCAATTTGGACATCTGACTCGGACATGACTTTGACATCTAACTTCTAACTCTTATATTATTGTCATTTATTTTGTCATTTAATTTCCATTGTCCTTAATTTCCAGTATACTAACTACTAACTTAAATTTCCAGTATACTAACTACTAACTTTAATTTTCTGTCATTTCTTTCCATTGTCATTTCAATTTTCTGTCATTTCTTTCCATTGTCTCTAACTACTAACTTATAATTTCTGTCAACTAATTCCTAACATTTTTATTTATTCTAACACATAACGAGTTTCTTTTCTCTGTTTTGAGTGGTGAATGCCTTTTACCAGGTCAAACAGCCTCCCAGAAAATATTAATAATCACACGGTTGGTTACATTCCAGAGATCGAGAGAACCTTTCTGCGCACCCTAAGGCAGAGACGAACTCAACAAAACATTACCACCACAGTGATAGAATCTGACCCGGAAGCTGACATGGCATCTACACCAGCGACAGTTCGAAATATCAACAGGCCGTCTAACCAAGGACAACAGCCTGCTATCATCCTTCCTCACCTTAGCCCATCCGAATACGATGAGTGGCAGAAGCTGAAGCCATATCATCAATCAGATGTGTAAGGAGCTGGGCATGTTTGATGGTTCCAGTCCAGACGAAGCCCTGTTACATGTTACAAAATTCTTGCAACATGCCAACAGTCTTACTGCAACCGACGCAGTACTCCAGTACGCAAGATTGTCATTATTCCCTCACAGCCTGACGGGAAGTGCGAGCAAGTGGTATCATAGCCTGACACCAAGTACCATTGGTACTTGGGATGACATGGCCACCAAGTTCTACGACAAATTCCTACCCCCGAGCCGAACGTTGGAGATGATTGCTGAAATCTATAATTTCAAGCAACCAGGGTCGGAGAATATTTGTGAAACTTGGGATCGTTTCAAAGGACTACTACTTACTTGTCCTCACCATGGTCTGACGAAAGAACAAGTATCACAATTGTTCTACAAAGGCTTGATCGGTCCGTGCAGAACAATGGTACTGTCCTCGTTAGGGGCTGATATTCTGAAAAAGCCAGGAGCACAATTTCTGAACAGCATGGAGTCTCTCTGTGAAGAAATCAGAGACTGGGCCTCCGGTGGATCAAGGAGCGGTACTCCAGGTTTATATCATGTTGGGGAAAGTGATAACAAGTTGACCACTGATGAAAAGCCATGAGCAACTCATGGAAAGCAATGCTCAGCAGGCAACAAAAGTAAGTACTCTGCAGAAAGTGGTTGAGCAGATGGCTATGAACTCCTACCCCCAGCAAGCTAAGTCGATGATTTCCCGATCATCTACAACCCCTCCAGGCTATGCACCTCTGTCCCAATCATCTCCTGTTATTTCTTGTACGCAATGTGGGGGCCTCATGACTATGAACAATGCCCCCAGCTACAAGAATTAAAAGCAGCAGAGGAGGCAAACTATCTCACCAACAATTCAGGATACAGACAACCTTGGCAACGTAACATGCAATCCAACCTTCGCTACTCAAACACCGACAATATCCAAAACCCACATACACTTCAACCATCTCAAAATTACAGACCTCAGTCCAATTTCCAAGGAGGCCAAAGGCAATATCAACAACAGCCTTATGGCAATGAAGCTTCATCGAGTCGACCAACTCACCTCCTTCGAATCCTGAGTCTGAAATGTCTCAAATGCAAGAGATGTTTAAAGCTATGATGGGTAAGTCCCGAGATACGCAAGAAGAGGTCGCAGCTCTGCGCAAAGACCAAAAAGCCTTGCAATCTCAGATTCAACAGTTACTCACCCAACAAAGACCACCTGGTCAATTCCCTTCACAGACAAACCCTAATCCAAGAGAGCAAGCAAATTCAATCCTTATAGACGATGGCACATTCCAATCAACAAACTTGTGTGCAGTCTCCTTAAGGAGTGGAAGGGAACTTGCCACCAGAAAAGGAAAAGAAAAAGAAAATCATGAAGAGGCCTACATCAATGATGAAGACACAACCAATCCAGCCTCACCTCCCTCAGAAATCCAAGTTCCTACTCCTGAAACTCCACCTCCATCTCGAGTTACCATCGACATTCCATCCTCATCTCCTAAAAACAGTGAACTCCCATTTCCCAACAGAATGAAAAAGAAACACCTAGATGAGCAGTTCTCCAAATTCTTGAGCATTTTCAAGAAACTGACCCTCGACATACCTCTAATTGATGCTTTGCAAGAGATGCCTAACTACGCCAAATTCTAAAGGATCTCTTAACAAAAAGAAGAAGAAGAAACCTGGAAAAGAAACAGTGCACCTCACGGAGGAATGCTCTGCTGCCCTTCTTCGAGCACTCCCTCCCAAACAAACAGATCCGGGAAATCCCGTAATCCCGTGTTTTATAGGAGGAGTGGACTGTGGAAGCGGTTTATGCGACCTGGGAGCCAGCATTAATATCATGCCCTACGCCACCTTCTTGAAAGTAAAAGGAGGAGAAATGCAACCGGTTCCTTTCAAACTCCAACTAGCAGACAGATCAGAGATCAAGCCCATGGGAATAGTCCGAGATCTGGTAGTTGGAGTTCTCGCTTTATCTTTCCAGCTGACTTCGTCATTCTAGAAATGGATGACGATGTTGAGGTTCCCCTGATTCTGGGTCGACCGTTTCTAAGTACTGCCAAAGCCATCATTGACGTCCACGATGGGAAAATCACTCTGCGGTACGAGGACGAAACGATCGAATTCGACATGCAGAAAATGATGAAGAAGAGTTCTAACTTTTCTCCTCATGCTAAGACAGTGGGATTAACAGATGATGAGGAGGAGGAAGGCGATTTTTCTACAGATGAGGACATGTATTCCCTATCTTCCATCCCGAAAGCTGAAACTGAATCGCTAGAGCAAGTATTATTTACTTCTCTAGAAGAAAAGGTGGAGGATCCGGAAGTTAACGCCATGCTGGCGTATGTAGAAAAAGGAAAGACTGGTTATCAAGCCTACCGGCCACCAATCGAAGAACTCGACAGAAAACCTCAAAAATCAATTCCATCAATAGAACAACCACCAGAGCTCGAGCTTAAAGAGCTACCTTCTAAACTCAAGTATGCCTTCTTAGCTGAAGATGACCATTTGCCTGTCATTATTTCCTCTTCTCTGAATTCCGGGGAGGAAACAAGGCTACTCGAGGTATTGAAGAAACAAAACGGCGATCGGGTGGACTATTGCTGATAAAAGGAATTGACCCCTCCTATTGCACGCACCACATCTATATGGAGGAAAACTACAAGTCTATCAGGCAACCCCAACGTCGGCTAAACCCTAACCTCAAGGAGGTAGTTAAAAAGGAGGTTCTGAAACTCCTAGATGCGAACATCATTTATCCTATCTCTGACAGTCCATGGGTAAGCCCTGTACAAGTTGTCCCGAAGAAGGGGGGCATCGAAGCTGTTATAAATGATAAGGGGAGGCTATCCCTCAAAGAAAAATCACAGGTTGGCGCATGTGTATCGACTATCGGCGCTTAAACTTGGCAACCAGGAAGGATCATTTCCCTCTCCCCTTATGATCAGATGTTAGAGCGACTAGCAGGGCAAGAGTACTACTGCTTTTTAGATGGGTTCTCAGGGTATTTCCAAATACCAATCGCACCAGAGGACCAGGACAAGACCACCTTCACTTGTCCATACGGTACCTTTGCATACAGACGAATGCCCTTCGGTCTATGTAATGCCTGCTACCTTCCAGAGATGCATGCAAGCAATATTCGCTGATTTCATCGAACAGAGCATAGAAGTCTTTATGGATGACTTCTCGGTCTATGGCTCTAGTTTTGATAAATGCTTGGCACAACTTGATTTGATCCTAGGACGGTGTGAGGATACAAATCTCGTTTTGAACTGGGAAAAATGTCATTTTATGGTCAAGGACGGGATTGTCCTTGGACATAAAATATCGGCAGAAGGAATAGAGGTGGATAAGGCCAAGGTAGAGGTTATCGAGAAATTACCAGCACCAACTACTGTTAAAGACATTCGAGCGTTTCTCGGGCATGCAGGATTCTATCGGCGGTTTATACAAGACTTCTCAAAAATCACTAAACCATTGACCGACCTGCTACAGAAAGATGCCCCGTTTCATTTTGATGAAAGGTGTTCAGCTGCTTTCAAAACTATAACACAAAAATTGGTATCAGCACCTGTTGTCATACCACCCGACTGGTCTCTCCGTTTGAGATCATGTGTGATGCAAGTGACTACGCCGTGGGGGCAGCTCTATGCCAGAAAAAAGAGAAGATTCTAAGAGTGATTGCTTATGCCAGCAGGACACTAAACGACGCCCAGAAGAACTATACGACCACTGAAAAAGAGCTTCTGGCTATAGTATTCTCCCTTGATAAGTTCAGGTCGTACTTATGGGGAAGCAAAGTCATAGTGCACACAGACCACTCCGCTCTCAAATACCTATTTGCAAAACAAGAAGCCAAGCCTCGCTTATTGCGCTGGATTCTTCTACTGCAAGAGTTTGACATCGAAGTCAAAGACAAGAGCGGAAAATTAAATGTCGTCGCTGACCATCTCTCCAGATTGGTAACTCCTACGGATAGTGTGCCTATCAACGAATTCTTCCCCGATGAGACTGTCTTTTCAATCACCAAGGTACAGGAGCCATGGTATGCGGACCTGGCCAATTATCTAGTCTCTGGAACAATACCATATGATCTATCTTACTCCCAGAAGAAGAAATTTCTTTCTGATTCAAAGCATTATTTCTGGGAAGATCCGTATTTGTTCCGAGTCTGTGCTGATGGGTTGATTCGCCGGTGTCTCCCTGAAGATGAGGTTTACAGCGTCATACATTTTTGTCACTCACGGGAAGCCGGAGGTCACCATGGACCCACAAGGACCGCTGCTAAGATCCTGGCCTCAGGATTTTATTGGCCGACTCTTCACAAAGATGTTTACCAATTCTAAACAATGTGATAATTGTCAGAGAATGGGTAACACATCTAGGAGACATGAAATGCCACAACAGGGAATACTAGAAGTGGAACTCTTTGATTGTTGGGGCATTGATTTTATGGGACCGTTCCCTTCCTCACAGGGCCACCAATATGTTTTAGTGGCAGTGGATTACGTGTCGAAATGGGTAGAAGCCATACCCTGTCATCATGCTGATGCAAAGACGTAACCAGATTCCTTAAGAAGCACATCTTTACCCGTTTTGGCGTGCCTAGAATTATTATCAGTGACGGAGGATCTCACTTCTGCAACCGTTCATTTGAAGCGCTTATGGGTAAGTACGGGGTACGTCATAAGGTAGCTCTACCTTATCACCCCCAGACAAACGGCCAAGCAGAAGTTTCGAACCGTGAGTTAAAATGGATTCTCCAGAAAACGGTTAACTCATCACGAAAGGATTGGGCACTTAAGTTAGATGATGCGCTTTGGGCTTACCCACCGCATTCAAGACTCCCATCGGGATGTCTCCTTTTAAGCTTGTTTATGGGAAATCATGTCACCTGCCTGTAGAGCTGGAACATAAGGCATATTGGGCACTCAAGGCCCTAAACTTCGATAGAAACCGCAGGAGAAAAGCGAAAGTTTCAACTCTCTGAACTCGAGGAGTTAAGAGATCAGGCATACCGTAGTGCGACAATATACAAGGAACGCACCAAGAAACATCATGACCAAATGATCCACAAACGCGACTTTAAGGTTGGCGACGGGGTGCTGCTTTATAATTCCAGATTGAGAATATTTCCTGGAAAACTCAAATCTCACTGGACTGGCCCATTCCAAGTTGTTGGAACCACTCCTTTTGGTGTTTACGAACTCCAGAATCAAAAAGGAGAATGCTTCAAAGTCAATGGATCCCGTCTAAAAGGTATGCCGGAATTCTGAATTCTTAAATAATAATGCTCTTCGCAATTTCTTTCTTACAGGAATACGAGGAAGCCTCCACCCCAAAGGACAGCAGACAAACCTCTACATCATAAGTTTACAAAAGTGTACAAACTTCCTAACACCAGCAGTTCAGATACCTCGCCCTCAAACTCTTCTCCAACCTAAAGCTTGGTCAAATACGTCTAGCTAGAGACGTTAAACCCGGGCAGCTTGGTGGGAGGCAACCCACTATCTATCTTTTGTCTTTCCTTTAAATTTAATGTTGTTTTCCTTTTTGTACTATATTTCCCTTTTATATGTTATAATAAAATGCAGGTTTTACTTGAGTTCTTCTGGCTGTGTAGAATATTCCTTACAGGTACATTTCATGACATTCCACAGCTGCACTCAAGTGTGGGGGAGCTCTACACACCTACGAAATCTGGGGAGTACACTCTTTCCTTTATTAATTGCATGCCCTGTTAATTTATTCCATCTACGCAATGAGGGCATTGCTTGAGCTTAAGTGTGGGGGAAGAGCCTTTTCAGGGCATTTTGTGCTAAAATGTTTAAATCTCTCTGCTTATCTTGCATTTGTTCAAAAATTAAAATTATGTACCCTGCTAATGTAGGTTGTTCTCTTTAAAAACAAATACTATATGAATTGTGGGATAAATGGTACAAATTTAAAAATTTCATTTGATTACTTTTGAGGAGCATTTTTATGCGGTGTGACCAAATAATCTGCAAATGGTTGGATTTTATTGCTCAGGGTTTCTTTCTGTCTTCTCTCTTAGGGATTGCTAAGGGGTGCTTCTCTGTTAAAAAAAAAGAAGAGAAGAATACAAAAAAATAAGGGACTTGCGAGACACCATTGGTAACCAACAAAGAGAGTTGAGTGTTCTTAAATACAAAGGCGTGATGCCTACATTTTCTCATCCCTTATGCAAAAGTGAAACAAATGCAAATCTATTCCTTTTGTGTTTTCTCAATGCCCATTCTTGAGAGAAGTTGGCCATGGTAAAAGTTCTCAGAGTCACCTAAACAAAAGAAACATTGAAGTACCTTGGATCATACCCCGAAACTCTATATTTTATTTTTACCCTGAGCACACCTATGCCACCAGCAGTTGATGGATCACACTCCTCAATAAGTTAAAAAGATCATGAACTGTTCACCTCTTTATCCTACCCTTCATAATAATATTTGTTAGTATTGAGCATTCCCTACTTACTTGGGTACGTGGTTTTGCTTGAGGACAAGCAAAAAGATAAGTGTGGGGGTGTGATAAGTGTCCAAATGAGCATGTTTTATAGGTGTATTTCATATATATATTAGCACTTTTCTTGCTCATTTCTCCACTTCGGTTAGTTTTCCTCTAGTTTATGTTTTATTGTTATCTCACAAATTTATTGTTTAAACATGAGGAAAACCAAGCTGGGAGCAAAGTAGACAGAAGAGACGAACGCATAGACGCAAACGGCTCAGAAAACGGAGTCCAAACGAAGAATCTAGAGCCGGTCAAAGTTCGTAGAAGAAAATAAGTCAAAAACTTGGCCACTCTTGTGACCGCATGGGATTAGGCGGACACAGTGATGGAGATAGGCGGACACACAAGGGTGACCGCATGGGATTAGGCGGACAAGTGATGGAGATAGGCGGACACACACAGGTGACCGCATGGTCTCAGGCGGACGCTCAGCGGACAAGGCTCATCCGCCCATTCTACGCGGACAGCCACGCGGACGTGACTAAAAATCAACGCGCCAGTTTTCTTCTTCGCCCGTCGACTTGCTTCTGCCATATCCATCTACTCCGCAGCGCCTACCTTAATTCCCTCACGCGTTTTCAACTCTGTCCCCTGCAATTAATGAGCAATCAATGCTCTTCCACTCCAGATCTGCCTCTTCCCTTCCTCTATATAAACACACTGCACCTTCAACCAAATACACACGTTCCACCCCCAAAACTCAACACTCCAAATCTCTCATTTCATATACAGAAATCTTACGTACGCTCCCACTCTTCTTTCTCTTCATTTCTCCATTCCCCATCCACACCTCTCGTATTATTATTACGTCCAACCTCTGTCTGACTTATTACCAGTTAATATGTCAGGCTAAGGAGGATTTACTCCGGGCGAAGGTTTAATTATGGTTTGTTTAGTTGTGTAATCTATATTTCTACCGGTTAAAATAAATTCAGTTTGTTACGATTAAAGTTTGTTTCTCTCCCTTTTTAATAAATTTCATCGATTTATTAAAAAGCCTTACTAAATCTGTTTCTAATCTGATCGGTGACAACAGATAGGTTAATTAAGCCGTAAAACTGTAGGAACTTATTTTCATCGGATAAGTTAGTACAAGTTGCAAGAATAAAATTCCTCACACTCCTCTGCCGTTTACACGCATTTTGCTTGAGTTTTCATCGGACCTTGCATTTTCAGGTAAACGAGTTCTTATGAGTTTCATCGGACCTTAAGATAATAACAGGAATCTTGCCAAATTATTTTTTTAAACCGGTAGAGATAGCACAATTAATCAGATCATATTAACCTGAACCCGGAGTTCCGTTTAATTTAACTTCAATTCACTAAATTAATCTGTTATTTACTTTTCAAAAACAAGTCAATAACTCCCCCCTTTTGTGACACGCTTAGGTACTATATAATTCACCTTAGTCCCACGGTTCGATATCCGGTCGCTTACACTTTACTATACTACCACGACCGGGATTTGTTTGCAGCCCGACGTTTATTTTGAGTTTTAATTTCTTTTCTTTTATTTTAATTTCACCAGTTCAACCACTCACGATTACACGTCTGCAGCGAGTTAATATAGTCGTTCGTAATTGTTCAGTAATGCCTAATGACAAATCTCGTTAGAACGACGTGTCTTAAGTTACCCATCTCTTATGGCGGGTCACCGACGGCAATAGCCACTCCAGCGGTAGTAGAGTCTCCGTCCTACGAACAATCTGTAGTTCGTTGGAAATTTAGCCAGATACTTACGGTTACCACACGGTATCCTAGTATCGTTAATGGATCACAGTTCACAGCAGGAGCCACATCCTCTTGATAAACTTATCTATACCATCGCATCGCTTTACTATTTTTTTTCTCTAACACAGCAGACTAAGGTCGTAGTCCAATCCTGAGTATGTCGACTCGGGATCCAGTGCTAGATACGAGAGCGGCGTTAAAGAGGCCAATGCTCCGTATATATAAGTGTCAGATATTTTATATATCTTATTATCCTAATGCTACAACGTTTTACTTACGTTCCTTATATTACACATATAAGATAGCATCATTGCCGCTAGTTCGTTTTATAATATGGTCATATATACGAACGGTACTGTTATCGCACAACAGTATAATAACAAAGCAGCATTAATACGCAACTCAAGCATATTAATTCACACAAGCAGACATTCAATCTTATCACAGATTTTCACAATGTCTGAACTGAGGAAATCCTCAGAGACAATCAAGCCACATAAATAACTTACCGTTCACCCTGATGAGTATTACGGTGGAGTACGAATCAGCAAGTTCCTGCTCCGTGTGTCGTCTCTAACAGTCTAAACAATACATAACGCTACTGATTAGCATCCCGTAAAAACATACTCTATGGACCCGTACCGTCACTAACACTCCCGGTTAATCCCCCGTTATTAACTGTCAACGCTTGTCGGGTTTTCGGCGAACTCGGGATTAGAAAGATGTTATATTACATGCGTAGTCTTTCTTGTATATTAATATACTTATTGTTGAACTTGTTATCGCATGTAACTTAACATACCCTTAGATGTTATAGTTTGTTCTATATTCTACGCATGATTCTTTGTCATGTACCATTCATCTCACCTTAGTATTTTTATTTTTTTCCTAAGGTTTGTGTGTTTTTTTTTAAGTTCAATGTGGTATAACCCATGTGTAAACAATACTTTCAATTATGAATCCTATTATCAACATGTACATCTTACATTAGAATTCCATATCCAATGTTGGAATTGTTTTCCCTTTCTTTATATCACTTTTAATCAGAAAATACATGGTATTAACCATATGATATTTTCCACATACATAACATATATTCATTTTCATACATGTATATGGAAAATTTATTATATGGTAAGTATTATAATATTATTTTCTATGTGAAGCATATCCTCTGATAGGATAAAGTATAACTCTTATAACATGAAAAAACCATATTATAAATTCTATAAAATGGTTAATATTTCCGAACAGCACCAATGTTCTTAAATATTTACAAAATCCACCACATAATTAATATAATGTTACATTTTAGTTATAACATATATTATGACATTTATGTCATTAAACAATTATAACATATAGTTGTAAATTGTTATATATTGCCAAATAGCCCCTTATATTTTCGGCTTTCACTATAAACCACTAAACTTCTATAAATCACAAATCAACCTCAATTATATTTCATTGTTACACTTATAACATTTACCTTATATTATAATCCTTAAACCTTAATATAATTATAACCTATGGTTATATTATTATTATTTTTAAATAACCGAACAGACCCCCTAGGTCTATTCTAATTACTTTTCCACCACTTAACTTTCTATATTCACCAAATTCCCCTCTTTTAAACATATAGTTTTCTAATATCATCAAAACCATATAATATACACATATCTTGATAAAACCTTATATATAACTCCAAAAATTACCAAACTATACCAAAAGGTTATAAACATCATTACTAACCTTATACTTTCTCTAAATCTCAGTTTTACCACATATGTTACCCATTTGTAACAATATTATGAAATATATATATATTATATAATTCATATAAACTCCAAATTCAACCAAATCAGCTTCTAAAAATTCCTAATAACCTAAGGTTTGTACTAAACTCCATTTAATACCCCAAGTTTTCGGAAATCACAATATAGCCCCATCTCTTATAAATCTTTTACAATTTAATACTTATCTTAATATAAGGTAGTATTTTAATTTCTAAAATTCTCCAAACTTGGTCAAAGTCTCCTAGATAGTCAACTTTGACTTCTAATACCAAATTGGACCCAAACCTTTCGGTAATTACAAAACTTCACCTATACTTTTCTATTTTTACAATTTTGACCTAAAACTTTATAAAATGTTATAATTTTTATTAAATTCATTTAAAAACCCTAAATTCCTCTAGATTAAGCCCACGGCCTAATATTTTGTTAGTAATTACCGTTTGACCCCAAACTTAATTATATAAGCATGAATCTAACTAAATAAGCTTATAAATTAAATTAAAATGGCCTAATGACATGGCCTTATTACAACCTTGAACTTGCAAAATAAATTACACTTTAAATGTCTCAAAATATAGCATATACTCACGGCCTCACTTTATTTAATTATTTTTCCACATAATGTCATAATTTGACCATTATGTTAATTAAATCTCTTAAATGACTAGCTTAATTTATCTTAGTCATTTTTTTCCATTTCTAGGTTAATATAACCCATATTATTAAGTTCCCTCTCGGCATAATTAATATATAGGTTAGGAAATCATAAAATCATAAGTTTTAAGGTGTTTATACCTTGTTTTCTCCTTGTATGAACTCGGCCACTTGAAGGAAAATTCACCACATCATTTAGACATGTTTAATACACCAAAATAAGATATGGTTACACTTCAAGCTTGAGCTTAACCATAAGGAATAATTAATGTAAGATTTAAGGCAAAAATCACCTTAAAAATGCAAGGGGACTTCAAGATGGATTCGGCCTGAATTAAACACACCACAAGGTGTTAGATCCACCATATAGACATAGGAAATAGCTAGACAGCAACAAGCTGCCTTGGTATTAGGTTTTACCTTGGAAACATGCCTTAAAGAAGGGTATTTCCTCTAGATCTCGGCCTCACTTGCTTAAAAAGGCTAACCAACTGAATGAACATGTAAATATGAAGATTATGAGTGTATAAACTCATAAAAATCAAAGGGAGAAAATCGGATGAAGAGTAGAGAAGCTTAAGGTATGTTTTTACCTTAAAATGCAAATTTGGGAAACCTTGGTCCCTATACTTGCTTCAGCTGAAATTGGTTGGTGTTCTAACCTTAAAAAACTGAGAATAAGCCATAGGAAGTGATGAGCCACGAGATATAAGTGTAGATGGTGAAGAGATGAAGAAAAAGAGCCAAAATACGCCTTAAACCATTACCTTAGAAGCTTAGAAGTTAGATCTACCTTCCATGCTCAAGAACTTCGGTTGAGAGAGCTTGGAAGAGCTGCTTAATCGGCTGGAATGAAGCTAGGAGAAAGAGAATGATTGGAGATGGCTTAATTAATTGTAAAAGCAACCTTTGATTAGTTTATTGTTTGTTAATGTGTAATGACTCATCAAAGAGATATGAATGGATGAGTGCCATCGGTTAATGGAGGGAAAAGGGGTGGTCTCACACGGTTTGGAGGCTGCTCAATCAATGAGTAATTGTGTATAAACTAATCCAAAGTATAGAAAAGGTAAAAGGTAGTCCTTATTTTAGGAGGAGTGTTGGAGTCTTGTCCTTAGTATAAGAAAGTGGCGAATTCAAGCCTCTCTTGCTTGTGGCTGCCGATCCCATGTGGTCCAAGGGGTCAACTTTGACCTCTTGACCATTCTTAGTCAATGTTGACTCAAACGGGCCCCACTTTAGGGTTTTATTAATATTTTAATATTAAATTTGTAAAAATTTGTAAAATTTGGAATTAAATTCCTAATATGATATAATGTGATATAATATCATATTTAAAGGTAATTATAACCTTTAAGCCCATTAAAAACCAATTTAGAAGGCAATTTCACAAAAACGTGCTTTAAGGTGTTTTAGTGCACATTTTGTGTTGCAAGGTGTTTCTGAGCTTAGTTTTCTTTGGGAATTTTTTTTTTGTATTCCTTACTTCATTATAATACTTAGGAATCCACTTTGGATCCTATTTGAGGTCATACAATATTTATGGTGATTTAAAGCACATTTTTGGCTTTACCGATCTTAAGGCATGTCTTGCCTTGTTGAGATCTTTTAGATTGTTCCCCAATAATATTTAGATGTTTATTAACCATCTTAGATCATTATTAGATCATTTAATTAAGTTTTAAAAGTTAGGGGTATTTCATAAGCTTTGGAGGAAGCTAACGGGAGATCGAACGCCAAATAAAGGAGAACAGTCTTAATATTATAAGAGTCGAATCTGATGCAGATATCTACTCTTACACATACACGCGTGACCGGACAACCGGATTCTCACTCCCCAGTTAGCACTCGTTAGAAGTTCAATGTTGGAACTTAATAACAAATCACAACATGTGGTTAAGTCTTGTTAGACACACACAAGGGATATGAGTCACACCTTAGCATCACAATTATATAAACAACTGTAAACTCATTACATGACTTAAGTCTTACAAGGTCATAAACACACAGAAAAACAAACAGCACACAAGCCGGTGTAAACCGGTAGGCAACATACTACAAGAAAACCATACCTTGGTCCTTGCTACGAACGTGACCCGCCAAGCGTAGTCCCTAAACATAATTAATAATGTCAGCTAATTAACTTATTTAACTTTCATTTACTAAGCACTTACATGATTGTATGACATGTTCCAATGCCTAAACTCACCCTTGATTACCTTCATTATACCCCCTAGGGTTAACTACTTAAGCCACTTTTGTTTGTTTTTTTTACAAGTTTTGGTCCGACCGACCTTACCGACCGACCTTACATAAGGTCGGTCCATTCCAAAACATATTACCGTCAGAAAATTCTACTCCGACCAACCTTGCAAGTTCGGTCCACAAGGTCGGTCTATTCCCGAGAGTTTTTCCCCTTTGAAAATTCAGGCCCGACCGATCTTGGCAAGTTCGGTCCCAAGATCGGTCGATTCCCGAGACTCACTTACGTACAAAGATTTAGGCATGACCGACCTTGTAAGTTCGGTCCCTCGGTCTATTCCAGAGACTTAATCCGTACCAAAAATCCATGCCCGACCGACCTTGCAAGTCCGGTCCCCAAGGTCGGTCCATTCCAGAGACCATTTCTCGCAGGGTAAACTGGCTCGACCGACCTTGCAGGTCCGGTCCCCAAGGTCGGTCTGCTCCAGATCCTTGTTTTTAATTGCTCATTTAACTCCAAACTTCACCTCATAGTGCCCTAGTATATTCTAACCACATTTTGCACTTCAAATATCCTTAAATCATTCACCAAAACCCTCCTCAACTTCACACTAATTCTTATACAAAGGTTAGGACATGCAATGTTTTTCACTAAGTTTTCATGTGGTGTTCTATACCTATAACTACCACTAGTCCCAAATGTTTCCCTCACTACTACAACATCATCTCCCAAGCATCTTTTCTTCCTAACCAAACTCCTTGAATATCTCTACAAGTTTATAGCTCCTTCATGCAACACATCACTCCTCCTTTATTCACCAACATTACACAAGTCCTAAACACAATCTCACCATGATCTTGAAGTATCCCAAGACACCCATTTGCATTCTAAATCCTCTAAAATATTGCCTAAGTCCTTTTTACATCTTAGAATACCTTAGTGCATGTTTCTTTCACTAGTAGAACACTTAATCACCCTAAACACTTCCTAACTCACCAAACTCATTTTAAACACCTAAAACTTCTTATACATTATCTAAATTTCGACATGGGTTCTCCTAGCATCTTGTTACACCAAAACACAAAGTTTTCACCATTAAACATTCAAGAACACTTAAATCCATCAAGAGCATTCTTATACACGAAACTTCACCAAACTTACACTACATCACAATATAGTGCATTATTTAAATTGCTTGGCACTTAGGCCCTTAAATAACATGGCTCTTAGGCCCTTAAAGTGCAGAAACCATAAACACTGAATTTCCCACATTATATTTGCCTTTGACTTGCAAATACACCCAAAAATACATATGCCTTTTTAATAGTCTCCTTGAGAACATTTACTAGGTCATTCACCATTGGCTCCTTAAGTGGTTTTAATAAGCAACATAAGTTCATTTCTCCTAAGGCTTTAAACCACATTAGGTTAACACATTTACCTCTTTTCCACACAAACTTCTTTCTTGTTTCCTTGACTAAAATCGGCAAGGCTCTAGTTGCTTGTCAACTTCTAATCAATATACAAGCAATGTAATGAGTATACAAGTTTCATGCTTATGCACACTTATAAACCCTAAGTTTTACATTGTCTTAAAACATCAATATAGTTGTTTTACCTTGGTAATGGAAGAGAGTTTGAATATGTAGCAAGAGAGGACTCCACCAAGCCCTTGGAAGATTCAAATGACGCTAGAACAAGGCAAAAGAAAACACCATGAAGAGGTGATTTTCGGTGAACATAAAAACATGGAGGAAATGGAGTTTTTCTTTGAGTTTCCTTACCTTGAAGCAAAGGTGATCAACAAGGCATAAAAATATAAGCTCAAGCTCCTTCAATGGTGGATCTCCATGGCACCGAAATGGAGCTCTTGGAGTTTTGAAAGGATGAAGTTGAAGAGCTTGGCAAGACAAAGAGAATGATGGTCTTGGTTTTTGATTTGGCAAAGGGAGCTAGGAGATATAAGAGATTGAAGATGGTGGATGGTTGTGTGCTGTAGCAACCGTAGAAGACCAAGAAGGAAGGTAGAAGACGGTGGGAACAAGGGAAATGAGGGAGAATGAAGATAAGTTAAGTTGTAAGATATTTATGCTTAAAGTAAATAGTGATTTGCTTTATCATTATTCCTTTACTTAATAAGCTAGCATAAGTGGTGACTCATTACCATAAAAACCGGCCCCCTTTATGTTACTAAGGGTATTTTAGTCTTTGTTGACCATTTAACTTACTTATATTGACTTATGTTAAAAACTAGCTTATTTTAGTTACTATTCATAAAACAAGGCACATAATTGTGAAATTTTTTATTTCCCATTGATTTAGACTTCCTAATGTGATACTAAGTAGTACACATGTTAATTAAAGAGTAATGATGGACATTTAGCCATTCAAAACCCATTTACAAGACAATTTTTCAAAAATGTGCTTTAAGACTCCTTAAAGCACATTTTGTGTTTTAACTTGTTTTCAAGCTTGGTTTTCTTTGGTAATTGGTTTAATATGTTCATTAATACCTAAATAAAGTCTTGGTAAGCTTATTAGGTCTTAACCAAACTTATCCCAAGCTTAGAGCACATTTTTGCCCATATTGACTTTAAGGTAATTTATTGTGTTTTCTATAGTTTAAATGTTTACTAATGTTTCTTAGACTCTTTTAGTCTTAATATACCATATTTTAATGTTTAAACAACATACCAAGGTTTGGGGTATTTCAAAAAATTACCAAACTATACCAAAAGGTTATAAATGTCATTCCTAACCTTATACTTTCTATAATTCTCGGTTTTTACCCATATGTTACCCATTTGTAACAATGTTATAAAATATCATATATTATACTTATAAATTCATATAAACTCCAAATTTAACCAAATAAACTTCTAAAAATTCCTAATAACTTAAGGTCTGTACTAAATCCCATTTAGTACCCCAGAGTTTCGAAAATCACAATATAACCCTATCTCTTATAAATCTTTTACAATTTAATAACTATCTTAATATAAGGTAGTATTTTAATTTCTTAAATTCTCCAAACTTGGTCAAAGTCTCCTATATAGTCAACTTTGACTTCTAATACCCAAATTGGAACCAAACTTCCGGTAATTACCAATTATACCCTATAGTTTTCTATTTTTACAATTTTGACCCAAAACTTTATAAAATGTTATAATTTTTATTAAATTCATTTAAAAACCCTAAATTCCTCCAAATTAAGCCCACAACTTATATTTTACTAGTAATTACCATTTGACCCCAAACTTAATTATATAAGCATAAATTAAACTAAATAAGCTTTAAACTTAAATTTAAAATGGCCTAATGACATGGCCTTATTACAACTTTGCTTTATAACATAAAATTACACATAAATAGCTCAAATTATACAATAAACTTTCGGCCTTGCTGTAGTTTATTTATTTTTCCACATAATGTCATAATTTGACCATTATGTTAATTAAATCACCTAAATGACTAGCTTAATTTATCTTAGTCATTTTTTCCATTCTTAGGTTAAAATAACCCATATAATTAACTCCACTCTCGGCACATAATATATATATGCTAAGAAATCATAAAATCATAAGTTTAAGGTGTTTATACCTTGGTTTATCCTTAGTAACAACTCGGCAGCTTGGAGGAAAAATCACCACATCATTTAGACATGTTTAATACACCAAAATAAGATATGGTTATACTCCAAGTATGAGCTTAACCATAAAGAACAATTAATGTAAGATTTAAGGCAAAAATCACCTTAAAAATGCAGGGAAGTTTCCAAAGGATTTAGGCCTGAATTAAACACACCACATGGTGTTAAATTCACCATATAAACATAGGAAATAGTTAGACAACAACAAGCTGCTATGGTAATAGGTTTTACCTTAGCAAAATGCCTTAAAGAATGGTATTTCCTTTGATTTTCGGCCACCCTTGCTCCAAATGGTTAACCAACTGAATAAACATGTAATTATGAAGATTATGAGTGAATAAACTCATAAAAATCAGAAGAAGAAAACCGGATGGAGAAAGGAGATGCTTAAGGTATGTTTTTACCTTATAATGCAAATTTTGGAAACCTTGGTCCCTAGACTTGCTTCAGCCGAGATTAGTTGTTGCACAAGCTTTAGAACACTGAGAATGAGCCATGGAAAGTGATAGATCATGAGCTCCAAGTGTAGGTAATGGAAAGATGAAGAAAAGGAGCTAAAATATGCCTTAAACCATTACCTTAGGTGCTTAAGAGATTGATTTGCCTTCCATACTCAAGAACACATCTTAAGAGGGTTTGGAATGCTGATGGCTTGGCTGGAATGGGACAAGAGGCAAGAGAATGAGAGGATATGTGTTTAAATGATTAAAATGTATAAAAAGGAATAGTAAAATGGTGATTCACCTAATTAGGAAGATATTTAGCACTAAAGTAGAATGAGCTGTCTTCTAAGCTCCATGCCTGCCGACAGCCAAAGGGTTAGGGTGGTCATTAATTGACCATTGACCATACTTGGTCAATTTTGCTTAAAAATGCACTATTTGGGTTACTATTCACAAATGAATGCCATATTTTCGATTTTTTTTTGAAATTTTGGATTTAGACCTTCCAATGTGGTACATTATAGTACATTAGTATATCAAGGTCTAATCCAATGCTTAACACCACTCAAAACCCACTCAGAAAGTCAATTTTCTCAAAAACGTGCTTTAAGGAATTTTAAAGCACATTTTGTGTTAAAACATGTTTTAGAGCTTGGTTTCCTTTGAGAATGGTTTTATAATGTTCATTACTTCATTATAATACTTAGGAATCCACTTTGGATCCTATTGGAGGTCATACAATCTCTATGGTGTCTTAAAGCACATTTTTGGCTTTACCGATCTTAAGGCATGTTTTGCCTTGTTAAGATCTTTAGATTGTTCCCCAATAGTATTTAGATGTTTATAAACTATCTTAGATCATTTAATTAAGTTTTTAAGGTTAGGGGTATTTCAGCGACAACTTATTTTCCAAAATATCCTTAGAGCACAAAAACGCACCTTCGGGTGTCACTAAAACGCGTTTTACGCAATTACCTTGTAGTTTTTGACATGCCACGAATTATGAATCTTAAATGGGGATGAATTGACCCTCTTAATCAACTAAAGGCAGTGTCAAACAAGGAGCTCTATAGGTGCCAATTTTCTACCTAAAAAGTAGTATAAAATTTACATTTAAAACTTATAAAAGACATAGAACATGGTGACTCACCTTCCCATGTGCTATAATACTTAAAGTCAGAACAATATAAGTCCCATTTGACCTCCATGATGTCGAAATCCTGCAAGAAAACAAGGCCATGTTAGCTTGACAAAAGCAAGAATTATTAAGGCAAAAAGTAGATCTAGAATTACTTTTTGAATTGTTAAATACAAAGACCATTCCATGCTTGTCTAAATCTCTTGGCTTCTGATTGAAGAGGCTCCAATTATCCCTAAAAATCATCTACCTACAAGGGAAGAAGAAGACAAGTTTGACATTGAAAAATCTAAAGAACTACACCTTACCTACCTTACCATAATACCTTGTCTAGCATGATTTATGCAACTTGTCTTCTACCTCTTATCATGGCCGAATGGGTGCCTTAATTTAGGGATTTTGGAGACTAAAAATGAAAGACAAATTAATAAACAAAGTCTAGACCTAACATGCCAATTATGGGTCCACAATAAACAAATCAAAATCCTTCCAAACCTAGCTTAAGTTATACGTTTGCAAGCCATTATCTTCACTCCTTGCAACCGGTTTGGTAAGCCTCCTCTCTTCTCCTTTCATTCTTCCTTTGAAGCTCTTAAGTCCATTAATGGAGGTTTAACTTCTATCTTCATTTCTATATTAATTTCCTAGCATTTCTCATCAAGTCTTGAAGCAAAATTCTTCCTAGCATAACTACAAGTCTTCCGCATCAAATTGTACTGCAAGGAAGTTGTCTAAATCTACATTAATCCTAGGAGCATCCAAGGTTATCTTAAGGTATTTTTCATGCTTGAAAATCCTTAAGACACATTTTTTGTGTAACCGAATTCTACATCTTCTAAGGCCTTTTTCTTCTTCATTTTCATGAAAGAAAGTTTGTTCTTCATTCATCTTAGGTGTGCCGAAATTCTAAGAAGAAAAGCTTAAGGTAAATCCTTGGAAAACTACTTACAAATCTACTTAAGATCTTTGTTAAAGATCTAACTCCTAAACTCCTTCACCTCTTGCATAAAAACCGAAGTGGAGCATCAATTTTCTTTGGAGAAAGCTTTGGAATTCAAGAAGAGTTCAAGCACTTAACCATCCTTTATTAAGAAGTAAGTTTACTAAGCCAATCTTTATGTTTTAAGCTTGGTTAAGCTTCTAACAATTATACAAAAATTATGTACACCTTCTTAGGTATCTAAAACCGAAACTACATGGTAACATATGCCAAAAACATAGCTTATAACATACATGGTAAATTTATTACCTTAAGACACATTTTTGTGTCACAAAATTTATCTATGTTAAATACATGTTCATACCGAATTGTCAAGGACAAATATGTTCTATTTTGAGCTGAAAATCAATCTAAGACATTACAATAATTTTTACATGAGTTATATGACTCATATGAATTTGTGTATAATTATTTTGACATATAAATCTACTTTTATATACTATATGGTATCTTATAAATTATGGCCGAATGGTTTTGGTGAAGAATAGGTTTTAATGAGCTACTTATGTATATAAACTTATATTATAAGGTTAGGAATTAAGTTTATGAATTTTAGTTAATTTAAACAAGTGTTAAATTAACAATTTATAAAGTTTGGGGCTATTTTGTAATTTATAAAACTTATTATGAAAAGTTGGAGTTTAATATGGGGCGAAACCATAATTAGGAGTAATATAAAGTACACATCCGAAATTTAGAGGAATTAAATAATTAAACTATAGTTTATAAGTTATTAAGTAACTATTATAAAGTTTTGGGGTGAAAATGTAAATAATGGAAAGTTTATGGCAAAGCCAAATTACTTTGGGTTAGATTTGTAATTTAAGAAATTATATATATACATTCGGCAATTAAAGGAATTAAAATTAAAACTATAGTTTATAAGACATTATGTAAAGGTTATAAGATTTTGAGATTAAATTGTAATTATAGGAAAGATAATGTTAAGGCCGAATGTTTGAGGGGCTAAGTTGTAATTTTCGAAAAGTTATAATGTTCAAAAGTTATATACCGAAATATTAATGGTGGTTTTGTAATATAATTAAATAAGAAATCAAAACTATATAATATAATGAGAATAGAGTTTAAATGTAAAGTTTATGAATTATTATGGTTGTTTTGTAAATAACTGAAATATAAGGGTAAGAATTTAGATTTAAATAAATATAGGTCCTATGTGGATATTTGGCGGAATTAGAAAAAGAATTTTGATTTAAGGGATTATGGAATTAAAACTATGGCTTATACAGTTATAAGGAATTTAAAGGTAACCAATAAATATTATTAATGGTTAAAAGGGGAATAATAAAAATTATAAGAATATTATGTCCATGTATGGCATATAAATATAGTTGAGAAATTATAAAGTTATTATGTCATCTAGACAATTAGAAACATGTAACATAAATAGTACATGAATAAACATATACATATATGTACATTAAAGGATTTATAAAATAATCAAGAAGGTATAACAAAATAAGTTATACATTAGATCATAAGGTAATTAAAAGAAATTACCACACAATATAAGCTATTCATTAAGACTATATAAATTGGAATATATATAAACACCTTAATTATCAATGAGGTTAAGAGGTTAAAGAAACTATCTAAGTATGAAGAAATAAACCTCACATGAAATAACAAATGTGAAATTGTTGAATGATCCAATAAAATGATTATACAAGGGTAACATAAACTAACCCTCTCAGTTAATCCTAATATAGGACAATACTTGACCAAACGTTGACAAGGATATATTCAACTGCAACCTACGGTGAACGGTATGGGATTCTTGCAACCTGTTTGCTATCGGATTACACCGGCTTGTGTGCTATCTGTTGTGTGAAATAACGACCAAGATAATTGTTGTAAAATGTTGTATCACTCTTGTGCACTGTTGTATTATTTTATGTGCGTGTTGATGCTAACTGTAACATGTATGTCCCACGCATACAACACTACATTACCAGTGGATTAAATACCTGTGTTTTATTATACCGAGAACTTGTACTCAAGTTTCTCTCTAACTTCACTTTATAACAAACGTCGTTATCCTAAAAGGTGATAACTGACAATACACATGGTGTTCCTATCTAACGTCCTTGGTTGACACCTAACAATTCTATACTACGAGAACGAGGAGCCCAGTTGGATCTGGCCATGCATGCTACGGGAGCTGTACCTGTCTCAGGTCGTCTCCTATTCAATTTACGTCGCGACGGGAGTTTTGGGTGCACTCTATGTCCACTCACCGGGACCGTACCGGAACATTTCAAGTTGGGAGGAAGACTTTATTTCTCTCGAGGGTACGATACCCACCTCTTTTAAGTACGAGGAGTTAACTTCGTTATCTTCTGAGGGAATTATTACCCACCTCTTTTAACAAGGTCACTATACCTTCACTACATTGACATACTCTTATACACCTGTCAGTCCCATTGTGTGGACCCGACTTCTATCAAACAATTACAGATCATCTAACTTGACCTTCTGAAGTCTCGTTCTATGTGACATTGATGTCCTTGTATGGATACTTGTTATTATCGTGTTATGCTTGTTTACAGCTTTATAAAAATGAACTGCATGTATTCGACAAAGTAGTTGGTGTGACCCAGTAGCCGATGGGCTGCACGTTTTCCAGACCAGCATTGTTTGCTGAGCCCCCTTGGGGCACCCCCACTTTTCAGGTACCTGAAATTGAAGAGATTGCCACACCGAGTGTAGGTGGGGTAGATCAAGCTATGGGAGTTTATTACTAGTTAATTGTTTTACTTGATTATTGTACCTTTGAGTTTGATTCCTAGTATCTCGGGTTGTGTTCGTATTCAGACCGTGACTTTTGAGATTTGTATTTGGAGTTAGCCTTGTTAGTCACAAGGGTGGCTAATGGCATTGTAATACCGCCCGGTTATTGTAATTTATTCCGCTGCAGTTTAAGTTTTATTGGGAGCGATTGTCGTTCAGGTTATTAGATTTCGGGTTGGGGTGTTACATAAGACGTTCGCGTAAAATCAAACGTAGTTGTGTTGAGCAATACAGTTGAAATACCCCGAACTTAAAAATAGGGATTAAAATTTCTTTAATACATATTTAAGGGCCTAATGGTACCTAATTAATACTGGTAAGGAAAAAAATAAATCCAAAAGAAATAAAGAAACGCTTAAAAGGCGAAAAACGCTAAATAAGCGTTAGATAACCATAGGAGGTATGAGACCTCGGTTAGAGTATTATATGGATTCTAAAGGCTTAATTAAGTCTAAATAAATATTAGGGAACAAATCCCGAAGAAAACGGACCCTTAGAATGGGTTAAAAGCATAAACGAACCTGAAAGCGCGTTTTTCGAGGAAACCGGGAAAACGTGACTTTAAGCGGGTCAAATAGACTCGTAACAATTTTGGTCAACTAAATAGTCATTAATAAATATTAGTGAAGCTTTATAACCAATAAAATTAATTAAACGAGAAAATTCCGGAAAACGGGTACCGGTTAGTCAAAACTGTAACAACCGGGAAGTTGTGGGGTAAGAATGCAAATAAACAAACTTAGTGTGACACTTTACAAATAAAAATTAAAAATGTGTGTGTGTGTGCATATGGGGGCCGGCCAGCTTCCCTCTCACTCACTCCCTTTATTATTTTGTAACTCACAAGAAGACAAAGGAAATAAAGAAAGAAAAGGAGATTCTCTCTCCTCCCCTCTTCCCCTCACGTTTTTCCCTCCTCTATTCTCTCTATTTCTCCTTCTTCTACCTTGCGACATCCATGGAGAAAGGAGAAGACTCACTCAACTCCCACCTTCTCTCCTCTTGTTAACTCATTAATCTTGCTCCAAAAATTGCAAAATTAGTACCATTGTAATCCCCTCGCAAAGGAGAACACATTCCTCCTTTCAAAAATCGAAAATGACCACTTTCATTCCGGTGGGTATTCTCCATTTGAAGATTCAAGTCCACCATTAGAAGCACCTTCACCTCCTTATCATCTTGAGGTAAAAAGAAATTCGAAAATCCATCATTTCTAGCCCTTGTTTGCATTATAAGAAATTTCAGCTTTTGAACTCTTGGTTCCTCCTTGTTCCAGCCGATTTTGGCTCTCTTCTTGGGATAGGAATATTGTTCTCTTGCTAGTCAAGAACCTCATCCATCCATTGAAAGGTAATACCCTTATCTAAACCCTAAAACATTTAGATTCTAGGGTTAGTGCAAAAGTGAATGTTAAATGGTATTGTGTATTGTTATGGGTTGTAGCACTTGGTGTGTGTGAACCTCATTGGGACCGAGAACAAAGGAGAAGAAAGGAAGAGAAGGAAAGGAAAGGAAAGAAAACTAGAAACACAAGGTAACCACCTTTACCTTGAGCTTGTTTCGTATGTAGTAGTGTAACAGTTTTGGAGTAGTAAAATGAGTAACGAATTGAGGAATGAGTAGTAAGTATATTGTAGTATGATGAGTAATGACATTGTAACAGTTTTGAAGTTTTTAAATGAGTTTTAAAAGCTTGGGAAAACATTGGGTATTGATTGAGCATGTGTAGGAATTTTATTGTGTTGTAGTGATGTTGAGGGTGGATATGATGTATTGTAAAACAGGTTGTGAGAATGGGAAATTGTGAGCTGAAATGGTGTGTGAGCAAATAAGAATTATAGGGGAGACTATGTCGAATTTTATCTAGGAATTTGAGGACTTAGATACATTTGGAACAGATTTTGGAAAGTTAAAATGAGTGGTTTAGTAGCTTGTAACAGATTTGGATATGAGGTTGTAAATGGGATGGAATTAGGTTGTGAGTAATGTATTTTGGATGCTAGGAGTAGCATTAGTTGAGGAAGTAATGGAGGTTAGAAGTGAGATAAATCTGTAGCATGATAGTGGAAACCAAAATCTGTAGCAAAGAGGTATCAAATTGCGTTGTGGAACTAGGAAAGAGTAGTGCGCAAGAATCGGTAAAAAGAGTGTTGGACTTGGGTGTAGGTAATGTAATGGCTTGGAAATGTATTTGGGATGCTAGAAGTGACATTGGTAGAGAAAGTATTGAATGGTAGAAGTTGCAACAAAAATCTGTAGCATAAGAGGAAAGAAAACTATTGTAAGTGTTGAAAGAAAGTGAGAGAAATTGTGTATGTGGATTTAGGAATGAGTAAGGAATTGATGGATGAACTAAGGTGTATTAAGAGGTTTATTTAGTGGTAAAACATGTGGGATAAGTGTAGGAACAATGGGGAGGTAATGGGAAAAGAGAGGACTCAAAACAGAAACAAAAATGCAAATATGGGCCGGACCGAACTTGCGACCGGACTTGCAAGTTCGGTCGAGCCCAGATTTACAAAGATGGGAATGCTTCTGGGATGGACCAACTTGCGACCGGACTGGCAAGTTCGGTCGGACCAGAAAATTCTCCCGTCAGAAACCTTTTGGAATGGACCGAACTTGCGACCGGACTTGCAAGTTCGGTCGGCCAGAAAAATTCCGTAATGCAAGCTACTGGAATGGACCGAAACTTGCCCGGACTTGCAAGTTCGGTCGAGCCAGAAAAATTTCTCGTACTGATAGCTACTGGAATGGACCGGACTTGCAAGGTCGGTCGCAAGTCCGGTCCAGTAAAAAAAAAATTTAAATTAAATTAATAAATTATATGCATATATAATATATATATATGTATGTATACCCTGTATATATATATGTACATGTATGTAAGTATGCCAACATTAAGAAAAAAGTAAAACTTAAGTAATGAAAAATAAGTAAGTAACGTGTAAGGTAAGACGTATAAGGACATAGTAAGTATGAGTTAAGTTAATGATCGATAGATTAATCATTCAACTATGTATATAAATAGGATTTGAATTGTGAACACCGGAGGAACGTTGGGATACAAGTACAACGGTGAAAGGTATGATTCTTCATGTCCTGTATCCTAATCTGGTTACCCCGATTTGTGTGCTTATTTGATCACCTAAATAAGATAAATGCATGAATGGACTATATTGCACCACTGTGCTTGACTTATGTTGTTCTTGATATTTATTGTCTTGAGCACTAGTTTGTATAATTCATGAAATATTGAATGAGATGTAGTGTATTTGAACCTTGCAATGTACTTAGTATTGATTGTACTCCGTATGGGAGTGTATTGAGCAAAGTTTGGTATATGTGGTTTGAGTGAATGACTTCTACTAATTCCTAACTACCTAACTCCTAACTTAAGTGTGAGTAAATTGGAATGAGTAGAAGTCCGATTAGTTTCGGCCACGGTGTGAGGATAGGAGACAAGAGGTTGGATCCGATTCCTGGTTCGTAAGCTAGTCACGGCCCAAATCCCTTAAGTGGGTAGCACCCTGGATTGGTGAACCAAGTAAAGCCTGGTGGTGGGACAGTGTAGTCCCTGCCCAGAGGCCATACGGCTTAACATGAGTAAGAGTAAGTATGTAAGTAAGTATGGATCAGTAAGTATGTATGAGTAGAGTATGAGCATGTATGAGTATGTATGGAGTATGAGTAAAAAGAGTAATCTCCACCCGATTAAACCCGGGGGACCAATGAAGCTAACAAGAACTGTACTTTGTGTATGTAATGATATGTATATTCGGAAGAAGGTAAGATGTATTGGATGGTTATATTGTATTCCTTGTATGTAATGAAGTGTATGTATGAGCTTACGTAGTATTATTGTATTGTGTATAAGAGCATGTATGCATGTATGTTTGAAAGAAAATGAACTGCATGTATTCGACCAAGTGGTCGGCGTACCCTCACTAGTACACGGGGTATGCGGTTATCTGCGCAGCGAAAGCTGCCCCTAGGGGAACGTTATAGTGTGCAGGTACCGAAGCGGATGTGTTCAAGGTAAGAGACCGCGGCACAACCTTGTATCTAGAAAGTAAGTAATTGTGAGGAATGGTAGTAAGTAGTCTCCTAGTGGTATGTAGAGTTTGGAAGAGGTATTTATACTTGGTATGAGGATCCTAGTAGACTCGGTATGTGGATTGTATTGTCTTGTATTTGAAGTATTGTATCGAATGGAAGATTGTAGCATTTTTGGTTTAGGGTGTGTATGGTAGATATGTAAACACTCGGGTTAGGTCCAGCAGACCGATGCTGTATGTAGTAGCAGTAGCCTGTTAGTCCGCCGTGGGTGACTAAACGGCATGTATCACCCATCATTATGTAAGTATGTATCCGCTGCGGGTATCTGATGTGTAAGGAGATTGGACGGTATGACAATATAGCAGTAGGGGTGGTACAAAAGTGGTATCAGAGCGAGAGTATCGCTCTGATGGACTGGAAATACCAGAGTTTAGGAATACCGAGCTAGGATTAGAAAGCTTAGGGCTAAGGCTGATGTAGCATTAGAGATATGCTAGTTAGGAACTACGGGAGTACCGGAACCCTACAATACAAGTCCTGCCCGCCGCAGACCCCACCTGTATAATTGGGAAGGAAAAGGACGCAGAGAGAAGAAAAGTCTTCATACTCGGGGAAACCTGATCTGGCAGTTGTGAAGCAATCA
>CM041777.1:401241564-401490111 GCA_023374045.1 Limonium bicolor | reverse complement strand
ACGTACTCAGTAGAAACAAAAAGAAATAGAAGAGCAGCAGTGAGAGAGCGAGAGCAGACCCGTTCTTTCTCTGAAATAATGTCAAAATCTATCTGTGCTATCTTCTTATCTCCGTTAATGTCTAAGTAATTTTCTTTTGTATCCTAGGATGGGGGTTTGATCCTAATATTACGTAAAACAGTATTTATCACCTGTCTCTCTTATTAAACCTATTTTAATTCCTTTCAGCAAATATTGTTTAATGCTTTGCCTGACAAACAACTACATTTTCAAGGTAACTATCAACATATGATTTTGAGATAGTCTAAGTACCACAAAGGAATTAATCTTGGTATTTACACTCCGGATTGAGCAGGAAAATACTGAGGCTATTACTAAGAGTTCGTAACTGACAAATATTTACTCTAATAGACAATAAATAATTGAGACATGGTTATAAATATGTTTAAGTAATTTAGGCAATTCCCCCGCTATCCTAGGATACCTTTTTCCATCCACATCACTTAATTCACCTGTTTTTACTGTTTTTATTATTTTCTATACTAATCCAACAACAAATCAAGCTTGCCTCCGGCTAAACCCCCTTTTTACAGTTTTTTATTAACTACCAAGACTAGGATAATTGAACAATTTCCCTGTGGATACGACACTTGTTATACTACTCCGAATAAGGTGCACTGGCCTTTTAGTTTGCTATAAATCTATGTTTATTAATGTGTAGTTTTATCCCAACAACAGTCAAGGATGTTATATCATGGTATCAAGAAGATCAAACTGAATACCGCACCTTCGACAGTGATCAATGCCACACACATGAAACCCGGACGTTTGATTTTGACCTTCAGACAGTTTTAAAGCCTTATATAATTATGTAATGTGTTAAGCCAGTTGTATGTTAAGAATGCTATATCTAGCTAAGTTTACAATGTAACCGACTTGTGATGTAAAAGGAGTGTTAATCATTAAAGTGGAGTTGTTCGAAGTATATCAACCGTGTTGTTACCAAATACTTATAAGTTGCCAATGAATTAGGCTGTGCACTCGGAACGGGAGGTATACTGGGCGTTTGTAATGAGGCAGAAGCCGGCGGCAAGAGCGGCACAATCCTCACCGGTACCTTTCTAGTCAATGGCGTGGACGCATCGATCTAGTTCGACTCCGGAGCCTCACATACATTTATTTCGCTATCTTTTGCGAGGAGGCTGAGGTTAGACGGTGAAGAGATGCCAGACTTTCTAGTCACTCTCCCGTCGAAAGAGCGGATCAGGTGTACCCGCTATCACCGAGATGCTGTTGTACGAATTCGAGATGAAGAGTTTCTGATCGACTTGATAGAGTTCGACGGACTTGGTTTTGATGTGATTGTCGGGATGAACTGGTTGGAGCGGTACAAGGGCAGAATCCTATGTGCCGAGCACTGTCTGCTTCTTCGGAGTCCGTCTGGGGTTACTATATCATACCGCCAGAGGCCCAGGGAGCCTTCGACTCGGATCATCACCGCCATGGCCATGTATCGTGAATTACGAAGAGGGAGTGATGTATACCTCTGCTATGTCCAGGACATAGAGAGAGACCTAGAGTTTAGCCCAGATGTGCCAGTAGTGTCGGAGTTTCCTGATGTATTTCCTAAGGAACTGTCAGGCATGCCGCCAGCACGGGAAGTTGAATTTGAATTGGATTTGGTTCCGGGCACCGGGCCAATTGCGAAGGCGCCCTATCGTATGGCTCTAACAGAGATGACACAGCTCAAGGAGCAGCTGAGAGACCTACTCGACAAGGGGTTCATCCGCCCGAGTGTTTCACCATGGGGAGCGCCGGTCCTCTTCGTGAAGAAGAAGGACGGTAGTCTCCGCCTGTGTATTGACTATCGAGAGCTGAATGCAGTTACGGCGAAGAACCGTTATCCTTTACCACGCATCGACGACTTATTTGATCAGTTGAAAGGAGCATCAGTATTCTCCAAGATAGATTTACGATCCGGTTACCATCAGATTGCTATCCGGGAAAGTGACATTGAGAAGACCGCTTTCAGAACCAGATACAATCATTATGAGTTTACGGTTATGCCATTTGGTTTATCCAATGCACCAGCGAAGTTTATGGACTTAATGAACCGCTTGTTCCAAGATCAGTTGGACAAGTCAGTGGTAGTCTTCATCGACGATATTCTTGTGTACTCGAAATCCAGAGGTGAGCATGAAAGCCACCTGAGAAATGTGTTACAAACATTGAGAAAGAATCAGTTGTATGCTAAATTTTCAAAGTGTGAGTTTGGTTGAACCAAGTATCCTTCTTGGACATGTGATTTCTGAGGCGGGATCGCTGTTGATCCGACAAAGATTGATGCAGTGCGCACCTGGCCTAGGCCGAAGACAGTTACCGATATCAGGAGCTTCCTCGGTCTGGCAGGATATTATAGGAGATTTGTGAAGGACTTCTCCAGTGTCTCGAAGCCGATGACTTCCTTGATGAAGAAGGATGCACCATTCGAGTGGACAGTCAACTGCGAGAGTTCTTTCTAGAGTCTCAAGGATGCTCTGACATCTGCACCAGTCCTGACTATACCAGATGGTCCAGATGGGTTTGAGGTCTATTGTGACGCATCAGGCAGAGGTATGGGTTGTGTGTTGATGCAACACGGGAAGGTCGTAGCATACGCCTCCCGACAGCTGAAGAAACATGAAGATAACTACCCTACCCACGACTTAGAACTGGGTGCCATTGTCTTCGCATTGAAGATATGGCGGCATTATTTGTATGGGGTAAGCGTGACAATTTATTCTGATCACAAAAGTTTGAAATACTTGTTCACACAGAAGGAGTTGAACATGAGACAAGAAGATGGGTCGAGTTCTTAAACGACTACGACATCAATTTACAGTACAAGGAGGGTAAAGCAAATGTGGTAGCTGACGCACTGTGGTAGCTGACACACTGAGTCGCCGAGCACACTCTCTCCATTCGCTAGTCTCTCATACTAGCTTGGTTGAAGAGGTGCGGAGTGCTCAGATGTCGGATCAGTATATGTTGGAGATCAGGCAGCGGAAGCTTATTGATGGCACATTCGAGGGTCAGAAGTACAACTTCTGACTCCACGATTATGACCTGATTAGGCTTAATGGCCGACTGTGTATTCCGAGGAGTAGCGCTGAGCTGAAGGAGCGCATACTGAGTGAATCCCATTGTTCTACGACTTCGATTCACCCCGGAGCTTCAAAGATGTATAAGGATATGAAACGTTATTTTTGGTGGGCTGGAATGAAGAAAGATGTGAATGACTATGTATTAAGGTGTCTCACTTGTCAGAAAGTCAAGTTTGAGCACCGACGGCCTGGTGGTATGGTGCAGCCAATGCCAGTGCCTGAGTGGAAGTTCCATGACATTTCTATGGACTTCGTAGTAGGGCTTCCGCCTACAAGGGGAGATCTGAATATGATTGGGTTGTTGTTGACCGACTGACCAAGGTGGCTCGATTCATACCGATGAAGGACACCTGGAAAGTGGCTAAGCTTGCAGAGCTCTTCGACAGAGAGATTGTAAGACATCATGGAGTACCGAAAACAATTGTATCTGATAGGCATACCAGATTCCTTTCGAGGTACTGGAAATCCACACGGGAAGCGCTTGGTACCGAGCTGAAGCTGAGTACGGCGTTCCACCCACAGAATGATGGTCAGAGCGAGCGCACCATCCAGACACTTGAGGATATGTTACGCGCATGTGCACTTGATTTTCGGACCAGCTGGATTGATAAGTTACATCTGATTGAGTTTAGCTACAACAACAGTTACCATGCTTCGATCAAGATGTCTCCCTTCCAGGCTTTGTACGGTAGACCATGCCGCACGCCATTATGCTGGGATGAGTCGAGTGAGACGGTCATTATAGGACCAGAGTATCTGGAGCAAGTTCAAGCAGAAGTACGCCAGAAAGGCAAGTTGAGCCCGAAATATGTGGGGCCTTATGTTGTGACGGAGCGGATCGGCCCGGTAGCTTACAGACTTGATTTACCCGCCGAGCTGGGCAAGGTACATGATGTATTTCATGTGTCCCAGTTGAAGAAATATATGTCTCATCCGTCTCATGTACTTCAGCCTGAGAGGCTAACTTTAGAGCCGACCATGCAATCAGTGGAGACTCCCGTACGGATTCTGGACACTAAAACTCGAGACACTCGCCATAAGTCTGTGAGATTGGTGAAGGTTCTCTGGTCTAACCAGGACGTTGAGGAGGCCACTTGGGAGCTGGAAGATAAGATGAAGGCGAAGTACCCGTCGTTGTTTACTTCTTAGTTTTTGTATGTATAGGGTACGGGGCGTACCCCTTTTTAAGGGGGGTAGAGCCGTTTCGGTTATGTGTGTATGACATGTATTTAAATTGTCTATGTTATGTACTATGTTAATGTGTTACAGACCATTGAGTCTGAATGATGTGTGTTGTTTGGACCTTGTGTCCGATGTTATGTAAGTGTATTGTTAATGTTGTTATGGAAGTATTGTGTATAAGTATTCCCCGTGTTTTAATATTTAGGATATGTGGGAAGTGTGAACTTTGGGGACAAAGTTCTTTTAAGGGGGTGTAGATTGAAATACCCAAACCTTGGGTATGTTGTTTAAACATTAAAATATGGTATATTAAGACTAAAAAGAGTCTAAGAAACATTAGTAAACAATTTAAACTATAGAAAACACAATAAATTACCTTAAAGTCAATATGGGCAAAAATGTGCTCTAAGCTTGGGATAAGTTTGGTTAAGACCTAATAAGCTTACCAAGACTTTATTTGGGTATTAATGAACATATTAAACCAATTACCAAAGAAAACCATGCTTGAAAACAAGTTAAAACACAAAATGTGCTTTAAGGAGTCTTAAAGCACATTTTTGAAAAATTGTCTTGTAAATGGGTTTTGAATGGCTAAATGTCCATCATTACTCTTTAATTAACATGTGTACTACTTAGTATCACATTAGGAAGTCTAAATCAATGGGAAATCAAAAATTTCACAATTATGTGCCTTGTTTTATGAATAGTAACTAAAATAAGCTAGTTTATAACATAAGTCAATATAAGTAAGTTAAATGGTCAACAAAGACTAAAATACCCTTAGTAACATAAAGGGGGCAGGTTTTTATGGTAATGAGTCACCACTTATGCTAGCTTATTATGTAAAGGAATAATGATAAAGCAAATCACTATTTACTTTAAGTATAAATATCTTACAACTTAACTTATCTTCATTCTTCCTCATTTCCCTTGTTCCCACCGTCTTCTACCTTTCTTCTTGCTCTTCTACGGTTGCTACAGCACACCACCATCCACCATCTTCAATCTCTTATATCTCCTAGCTCCCTTTGCCAAATCAAAAACCAAGACCACCATTCTCTTTGTCTTGCCAAGCTCTTCAACTTCATCCTTTCAAAACTCTAAGAGCTCCATTTTGGTGCCATGGAGATCCACCATTGAAGGAGTTTGAGCTTATATTTTTATGCCTTGTTGATCACCTTCGCTTCAAGGTAAGGAAACTCAAAGAAAAACTCCATTTCCTCCATGTTTTTATGTTCACCGAAAATCACCTCTTCATGGTGTTTTCTTTTGCCTTTTTCTAGCGTCATTTGAATCTTCCAAAGGCTTAGTGGAGTCCTCTCTTGCTACATATTCAAACTCTCTTCCATTACCAAGGTAAAATAACTATATTGATGTTTTAAGACAATGTAAAACTTAGGGTTTATAAGTGTGCATAAGCATGAAACTTGTATACTCATTACATTGCTTGTATATGATTAGAAGTTGACAAGCAACTAGAGCCTTGCCGATTTTAGTCAAGGAAATAAGAAAGAAGTTTGTGTGGAAAAGAGGTAAATGTGTTAACCTAATGTGGTTTAAAGCCTTAGGAGAAATGAACTTATGTTTCTTATTAAAACCACTTAAGTAGCCAATGGTGAATGACCTAGTAAATGTTCTCAAGGAGACTATTAAAAAGGCATATGTATTGTAGGGTGTATTTGTAGGTCAAAGGCAAATATAATGTGGGAAATTCAGTGTTTATGGTTTATGCACTTTAAGGGCCTAAGAGCCATGTTATTTAAGGGCCTAAGTGCCATGCAATTTAAATATGCATTATATTGTGATGTAGTGTAAGTTTGGTGAAGTTTCGTGTATAAGAATGCTCTTGATGGATTTAAGTGTTCTTGAATGATTAATGGTGACAACTTTGTTTTTTGGTGTAACAAGATGCTAGGAGAACCCATGTCAAAATTTTGATAATGTATAAGAAGTTTTAGGTGTTTAAAATGAGTTTGGTGAGTTAGGAAGTGTTTAGGGTGATTAAGTGTTCTACTAGTGAAAGAAACATGCACTAAGGTATTCTAAGATGTAAAAAGGACTTAGGCAATATTTTAGAGGATTTAGAATGCACATGGGTGTCTTGGGATACTTCAAGATCATGGTGAGATTGTGTTTAGGGCTTGTGCAATGTTGGTGAATAAGGGAGGAGTGATGTGTTGCATGAAGGAGCAATAAACTTGTAGAGATATTCAAGAAGTTTGATTAGCAAGAAAAGATGCTTGGGAGATGATGTTGTAGTAGTGAGGGAAACATTTGGGACTAGTGGTAGTTATAGGTATAGAACACCACATGAAAACTTAGTGAAAAACATTGCATGTCCTAACCTTTGTATAAGAATTAGTGTGAAGTTGAGGAGGGTTTTGGTGAATGATTTAAGGAGTTTAATGGATGTCTTAAGGGGTGTTTGTTTGAAGTGCCAAATGTGGTTAGAATATACTAGGGCACCATGAGGTGAAGTTTGGAGTTAAATGAGCAATTAAAAACAAGGATCTGGAGCAGACCGACCTTGGGGACCGGACCTGCAAGGTCGGTCGAGCCCAGTTTACCCTGCGAGAAATGGTCTCTGGAATGGACTGACCTTGGGGACCGGACTTGCAAGGTCGGTCGGGCATGGATTTTTGGTACGGATTAAGTCTCTAGAATAGACCGACCTTGGGACCGAACTTACAAGGTCGGTCATGCCTAAATCTTTGTACGTAAGTGAGTCTCGTGAATCGACCGATCTTGGGACCGAACTTGCCAAGATCGGTCGGGCCTGAATTTTCAAAGGGGAAAAACTTTCGGGAATAGACCGACCTTGTGAACCGAACATGCAAGGTCGGTCGGAGTAGAATTTTCTGACGGTAATATTTTCTGGAATGGACCGACCTTGTGTAAGGTCGGTCGGTAAAGTCGGTCGGACCAAAACTTGTAAAAAAAAACAAACAAAAGTGGCTTAAGTAGTTAACCCTAGGGGTATAATGAAGGTAATCAGGGTGAGTTTAGGCATTGGAACATGTCATACAATCATGTAAGTGCTTAGTAAACGAAAGTTAAATAAGTTAATTAACCGACATTATTAATTATGTTTAGGGACTACGCTTGGCGGGTCACGTTCGCAGCAAGGACCAAGGTATGGTTTTCTTGCAGTCTGTTGCCTACCGATTTACACCGGCTTGTGTGCTGTTTGTTTCTATGTGTTTATGACCTTGTAAGACTTAAGTCATGTAATGAGTTTACAGTTGTTTATATAATTGTGATGCTAAGGTGTGACTCATATCCCTTGTGTGTGTCTAACAAGACTTAACCACATGTTGTGATTTGTTATTAAGTTCCAACATTGAACTTCTAACGAGTGCTAACTGGGGAGTAAGGAATCCGGTTGTCCGGTCACGCGTGTATGTGTAAGAGTAGATATCTGCATCAGATTCGACTCTTATAATGTTGAGATTGTTCTCCTTTATTTGGCGTTCGATCTCCCGTTAGCTTCCTCCAAAGCTTACCTATTCTGACTTATGATCGGTCTAGTGGGAACATGTGTTTGTGTGGTGTGTTCGGGTCACAATATCCGATCCATCTGTGAGTTAAGTTACTCGTTCGACTAACAGAACGGTAATGAGTTTGTGTAACAAGCTTAACATGAGGGTGAACCATTCTCTAGGCTTACGATGTTGACTAACCTTCTTGGTTTGTTGTTAAGTGATATGTTCTCACTAAGTGTGTATTGTTGTGCTATGCAATGTTCTGGCTATGCCATATGTATATGTTGTATATTAAAATGAATGCCATGTTATCATGACAAATAGTTGCGTGTATCCCGGTAGCCGATGGGCTGCGCGTTAACCATACCAGCCAAGGGTTGCTGACCCCCTCGGGGGCTCCATATTTTTATTGCAGGATGAGGATCGAAGAAGCGGAGTGGCTTTAGATCCTAGGTTGTGGGAATACTTTTGGTATATTTTGGATGTTAAGCCCGGGGTGCGCCTGTGCTCCAGTGGCGTTATATTTTGGTGGTTATCAGTTTGCAGTGACAGTTTGTGGTTTACAGTTTACAGTTACGGATGTAATTAAATACTCGGTATTATGTTTATGTATTAATGGTTATTAGTTCTATGCTCGAGAGTCTGATCATCAGACCGGTACACTTGTATTTATTCTGCCTTGTTAACCACGTGGGTGGTTAACGGCGTTGTAACACCGAATCGTTTAGTTATTGTTAGTTGTTTATTTCCGCTGCGATTTCCATTATTGTTAAGTGCGTAGTAGGGGTGTTACATTTTTGGAGTTATATATAAGGTTTTATAAAGATATATGTATAATATATAGTTTTAATGACATTAGAAAACTATGTATTATAAATTGGGGAGATTTGGTAAATATACAAAGTTAGGTAGTGGGAATTTAATTAAAACAGACCTAGGATCTGTTCGGTAATTATAATCATTTTAAGCTATAGGTTATAATTATATTAGGTTTAAGGATTATAATATAAGGTATATATTATAAGTGTGACAATGAAACATAATTTGGGGTTAGTTTGTAAATTATGGAAGTATAGTGGTAGAAAATTAAAAACCGAAAGTTTAATAGATTGTTTGGTATTTATTAACAAAATATAACTATAGGTTATTATTGTTTTAATGACATAAATGTCATAATATATGTTATATAGCTATAATATAACATTATATTAATTATGTGGTGGATTTTGTAAATACTTATGAAAATAGGTACTGTTCGGTAATATGGGCATTTTTAAATGAAAATTTATAATATGGTTTTAATGTTATAAAGGGTGTAACATTTATAATATAAGAAATATTCATTAAAGAGAATGAATATATTATAAAGACTTACCATATAATAAATAGTCCCATAATACTTGTACATAAATAAATATATGTTATGTAGTGGAAAAATATAATATGGTTTAATAACATGTATTATCGTAATTAAAATGATATAAGATAAAGGGAAAAGAATTACAAACATTAGATATGGAAGTTCTAATGTTAGGAGTATACATGGAATAATAAGGATTTATATAATTCAAGTATTTTACATAAGAATTATACTACATTAAACTTGGAAAAACAAACCTTAGGAAAATAAATACTAAGGTGAAATGTATAATGTATGATTAAGAATTATACATGCAATATAGAAACAAACTATATGATATACAAGAGTATATTAAGTTACATGCGATAACAAAGTTCAACATTAAGTATATTATTATACGAGACAAGACTACGCATGTAATATAACGTTTTTCCAAATCCCGAGTTGAACCAAAAACCCGACAAACGTTAACAGTTAATAACAGGGGTTAACCGGGAGGTATTAGTGACGGTACGGGGTGCCGTAGAGTTATGTTGTTATATGGGATTCTAATCAGTAGCGTTATGTATTGTTAGACTATTAGAGACGACACACGGAGCATCGGATCTAGCTGATTCATACTCACGGTTATACATTCAGGGTGAACGGTATGTTGTCATGTGTCTCTGATTGTCTCTGAGGGCTTCCTCAGTTCAAACTTCTGTGTAATCTGTGATAAGATTGTTTGTCTGATTGTGTAAAAAATGCATGAACTGTATATTTTTAGCTGCTTATTATATACTGTTGTTGCGTTAACAGTATTAGTTCGTATATATGGACCTATATATATAAAACGAACTAGCGGCTATGGTGGTATCTTATATGTAAATATAAGGATCGTCAGAAAAACGTTGTAGCACTAGGATAATAAGATATACATATTATCCAAGACTTTAATATGAAGCATTGACCTTTCTAAACGCCGCTCACATATCAACACTGGATCTCGTGTTTACAGACTCCAGATTGGACTAATGACCTAGTCTGCTGTGTTAGAAAAAAATTGGTAATGCGATGCGATGGTACAATTAATTAACATAACAAAGCCAAGAGGATGTGGCTCTTGGTGCGCGCTGTGATCACAAAAACGATACTAGGATGTCCGCGTACGGGTCCGCAAGTATCAAGAAAATTTTCCCGTGAGCTAGGATGGCTCGTTGGTCGGAGACTCTACCGCTGGAGTGGCTACTGCCGTGGGTGACCCGCCATAGTATATGGGTAATTTAGGGACACGTCGTTTTAACGAGACGTTGTCACTAGGTATAACTGAACACTTATTACAGTTGAGACTTGTATATAGGCGAACAATATTGGTTTCTATACCAAGGACGGGAATTGATACTTGTTTATTATTCTCGTTGTTTCGCCTTGTTGTTCATTGGATATACTGTGTGGTTATATTATGTGTGTTGATGGTTGTGTTATTGTATGGATATTATTGTTAAATGTTTTGCAGTTTAAATATTAAAACGGTATTGCATGTAATGAATCTCATGCTCTCGACCAATTAATTGAGGGGTTTGAGGAGGCATGACGGGGCATGTGATAACATACTCAGCAGGGGATGATTCCATACCACAAACCATTTTTATTTCAGGAGACTAGCTGGTGGGTCGACGCGTGGCGCGACCGTTGTATTTACTTTTGGATAGACTTGGTACGGTTTGAGACTACTGTTATTTCGGACTCGCGTTTGTAATAAACGGTTGTTGTTGGATATGTTTTAGATTGTTTAAGCACTACTATCTATCTCTTGTGGTCACTGCGGGAATACGTTTCGTATGTTGATTATCATGTAACTAGTTATCACCCGTATGGGCGAGTGATAACAATGACACCATTAGAACGACAATCTGTTATTTACCGCTACGATTTATTTACTAAGTACGACGTTTATATTATAATTAGGAGCCGGATTAGTAGGGGTGTTACAAAAGTGGTATCAGAGCGGTACTCCGCTCTGATTACAAGAGATAGTAATCTAAGTACCGTGAGCTTAGGTTATTCATATACAAGTACCAATGAGGAAGTTGTAAACGATTTGAGTTAGGAGATTGTCGGGGACTATGTGTTTTACGCCTTTCAGGGCTAGGTGAACTTATGATTGAGAAAAGTACGGTATTTATACTGAGAGTTGACTTTGATTCTGAATTCTTCAGATGTCTACTGGAAGACGTTTGACAGGCAGAGGCAGTGGTGGAGGCGGCGGGTCTGGAGGAGGCCCTCCTGAGACCCCAGCCGTGGGCGTTGCTGAGATGGTAGCTGCCGTCTTTGCTCAGCTAGCCCTGATGGGAGGTGTCCAGATCGGAGCGCACCACCATAGTCCCACCCGTACCCGCACCGAGAGAGCCAAACTGGCTAAAGAGCGTAGCTAACACGTGAGTACCTACTTATGACGTTGCAGCTGACCCCACCGTCCTGGAGAGATACATTATCGAGCACGAGAAGGCCTTTGACGCCATTGATGTGCCTGCTGAGCACCAGGTCGGTATAGCAGCCTTTCATCTGAGGGACGCCGTCAGTACTTGGTGGAGGTCCTTGAAGGCACACTACACTATTATAGAGGGTTTCGGTTGGACGGGTTTTGTGGAGTTGCTGAGGGAAAAGTACTATCCTGCTCACTTGAAGCAGAGAAAGAGGGAGGAGTTCGAGGCTCTCAGGCAGGGTAGTCTGACAGTGGATCAGTACTACTCCTCATTCATCGGGTTGTTGGACTTTGTCCTGGGAGTTGTTTATTCTGACACCGAGAAGGTGGAAAAGTTCAGAGGCGGGCTACGATATGCTATCAAGGCCGCCATGGGTGTTGCCTTATACCCTACGGTCCAGGTAAAATTAATTGACAATTTATACCTTGTAACTCGGTTTGATTTAATACAAGTTCGGAGAACTCATTGATGCATTGTAGGAGTGCTATGATGATGCTTCTCTGACCGAGCTGTTGGTTAACAGCCGGGATGACAGTCAGGGGCAGAAGCGTAAGGCCCCCGAGAAGAAGGCGGAGGTTGTGGCTGGAAGCGGAGGCAGCAAGGGCTGGAAGTAAGAACCGCCTTTAAGTTATTTAATCCATTTAATTACTTACTTGCTGCCTGCTTTTATACCTGCTATTCCTAACTCTTTGACGATCACAGGAAGAAAAGTTCTCCTGGAGGGAGAAGAAGAAGGAGCAGGCCAGCCAGAAGGGCAAAGAGAAGGTTCCGATGTACCGGGCCTACCTATGATGTCCAGCCTCTCAGAACTGCACCCCCTAAGGGTAAGCGATCTAACCTTATGAATGAGTTGTGTACTACACTATCCATTACCGTCCTTGTAATAATCAGATTGTTGTGTGATAATAGGTTCTGCACCCCAGCGCCACTTTCACTGCAAGCGTTGTGGTAAAGACCACCCGCGTGTTGATTGCACCGGGCAAGCGGTGGAGTGCCACCACTGTGGGAAGAAAGGCCATAGGTCGTTCGAGTGCTTCGCGAATCTGGAGAGCCGAGCGCACCGCCGTGAAGGGGACTCAGAGCGCACCTACTGGAGGAGGTGGAGCTCGAGGTGGCCAGAGGGGACCGACGCCCCAAGCCCAGTGGGGGCACCAGCAGCAGCCGCAGCAGCAGAACCAGAGGAACCCGTCGGGCAACCGTGTGCTGAATGCAGCGGGAGCTTCGGGCGCTGGCACTAGTACCCAGCGCGGTGAAGGTTAGCATTTGAAACCTTAACCATTGTATGAGAGCATGACTAAGTGTTAAACGCTTTACCTTAGCATGAATGTGTGTGTTTAATTACTGCTTTAGATAAACGATTTACCTAGGAAACCTTTATCCATTAGGAGACTTCGATATCTGCTATCCCACACTTACAAGACATAGATCACCTAGACCCGTGGAAGAGAGACGGGAGTACCTTGGCGAGTTGTGTCATGTGGTCAGACCGGGCATGATACTTCTCAGAGAGTTCCTAACCCTAGATGAGCAAATCGCCATAATGAATGAGTGTAGAGCTTTGGGTAAGGGCATAGGAGGATTTTATACCCCTGTATTTAATAGTGGTTCTAAAATGAAACTGCACATGATGTGCTTAGGGAAAAATTGGGATCCGCAAGCTAGGGTTTATCGAGAGGTGAGGATGGTAGGTGGCGTACCTATGCCTAGGATACCTGAGAGTTTCCTAACCTTGGTGAGAAACGCAATGGATATTGCTCAAGACTGTGAGACTTATCCATTACCCGACATGACACCTGACGTTTGCATCGTCAACTACTACGAGCAGGGAGGAAAGCTTGGGATGCACCAGGACCGTGATGAGATGACCGAATCCATCACCAGAGGAATACCGGTTGTGTCATTCTCCATCGGCGATGATGCTGAGTTCATCTATGGAGACCAGAAGAGGATGGAACTAGCAAGCAAGATCATCCTCAAGTCTGGGGATGTGTTGGTATTTGGTGGAGAGGCGAGGCTTGTATATCATGGAATTAAGAGCATTAAGCTCAATACCGCCCCACCAGCTCTAGTGAATGAGACCCACATCCAACCTGGCCGTTTAATTTAACTTTCAGACAGTACTGATGTAATAGTAGTAACTAAGTGTGTAACTTTGAATAATACAGTGGATGAATGAAATGAGAGTTTTGTACCTTCAAGTATATGTGTTCAGTTTGTTGATACCGTTAATTCATAACTTCAGGCTACGAAAATGGAAAGGAGGGTACCATCTGCATCCTAGATATGGCGCAAGCCAAGGAGTCCGGTAATGTCATCACAGGTATGACAATTACAACCGACAGTAAATTAGTGATTTATTGGGACTCGATGCTAATACGAGAGTGATCACAGGTACCTTTCCTGTTGTTGGTGCTTCCGTATTGTTCGACTCAGGGCTTCGCATTCTTTTATTTCCTCGGCATTTGCTAAGAAGCTGGGGGCTACCCCCGAACAGCTTTCTGACTTTTCAATCACCCTTCCTTCGAAGGAGAAAGTAGGTTGCACCAGACAGTACAAGGGGTTAGAGATCAGCATCATGACTGAGACCTTCCCTATCGATCTGATCGAGTTCAGGAACTTAGGCTTCGACATTATAGTGGGCATGGATTGGCTGCAGAAGAATAGGGGCCGCCTTCATTGTGCAGAGCATCGACTACTACTGAAGGGGCCGAACGGCAAGACAGTGTCATACCGTAGTGTGAGGAGAGAGCCGACTGTCAAGATCGTGTCAGCACTGTCCCTGATGAAGGACGTTAGGAAGGGCCGACAAGCCTTCCTCTGTTATGTACAGGACACAAGACAAAGCGACGTGATGGACTCAGACATTCCAGTCGTGGTAGATTTTCCCGACTTGTTTCCTGATGAGCTGGCAGGCATGCCGCCTGTGCGCGAGGTTGAGTTTGCCGTCGACTTGTTGCCAGGTACAGGCCCTATTGCTAAGGCGCCCTACCGTATGGCGCCGGCTGAGATGAGGGAGCTAAAGCTACAGCTGGAGGACCTCCTCAACAAGGGATTCATTCGACCTAGTGTTTCTCCTTAGGGTGCTCCAGTACTGTTCGTTAAGAAAAAGGACGGCAGTATGCGACTCTGCATCGACTACCGCGAGCTTAATGCGGTCACGGTCAAAAACAAGTACCTGTTGCCATGATAGATGACTTATTTGACCAGCTGAGAGGGGTCAGTGTGTTCTCGAAGATAAGATCTCAGATCTGGCTACCATCATATTATGATTGCTAGGTTAGATGTGGGAAGACAGCTTCTTATGACACGGTGGTGGACACTACGAGTTCACCGTTATTGCCATTCGGATTAAAAGAATGCGCCAGCCATTTTCATGGATTTTATGAACCGTCTCTTCAGAGAACAGCTTGATAGTTCAGTTGTGGTCTTCATCGACGATATCTTGATCTATTCAAAGACCAAGGAGGATCATGAGTTACATTTGAGGCAAGTTTTGAGTATTATGAGAGAGAACCAGCTGTATGTCAAGCTCTCGAAGTGTGAGTTCTGGTTAGACAGCGTGTCATTCCTTGGGCACATTATATCAGCGAGTGGGATATCTGTAACCCCTGCTAAGATTGAGGCAGTAAAGAGTTGGCCGAGGCCGAAGAAAGTCACAGACGTCCGCAGCTTTTCTGGGATTGGCCGGTTATTTATCGAAGGTTCGTGAAGGACTTCTCCAAGGTGGCCAAACTGATGACGAATCTCATGAAGAAGGAGTCCCAGTTCTTATGGTCTGCCGAGTGCGAGCAGTCCTTTCAGACACTGAAGGATCTCCTGACATCGGCACCCATTCTTACTATCCCTGAGGGCACCGATGGGTTCGAGGTATATTGTGATGCCTCTGGAACCGGTCTAGGCTGTGTGCTTATGCAGCACGGGAAGGTAGTTGCTTACGCATCCCGACAGCTGAAGAAGCACGAGGTGAATTAACCCCACACATGACCTTGAGTTAGGCACGGTAGTCTTCGCTTTGAAGATCTGGCGACATTATCTATACGGTGTGACAGTCACTATCTACTCTGATCACAAGAGTCTACAACATCTCTTCTCTCAGAAGGAGCTGAACATGCGACAGAAAAGATGGGTCGAGTTCTTGAAGGACTACGACATAGACCTGAAGTCAAGGAGGGCAAGGCGAATGTAGTAGCCGACGCCCTGAGTCGCAGAGCTCATTCATTGTTTACACTATTAGTGAGCAGCAGTATGATTGATGAAACACGAGCTGCACAGGAGAGTGATCAGTATATGCAGAGTATCAGGCAGAAGATGTTAGAGGGTTGTTTTGAGAGTCAGAAGTATGATTTCGAACAGTGTAATGATGGCAATGATTCGACTGAATGGCCGGTTATGTATTCCAGAGTCTTCTCCTGACCTGAAGGAGAAGATACTCCAGGAGGCTCATTGCTCGTCCTTATCCGTCCACCCCGGTTCTTCGAAGATGTACAAGGACTTGAAGGTCCATTTCTGGTGGAGCGGGATGAAGAAGGATGTAGCTGACTACGTGGCTAGATGCTTCACCTGTCAGAAGGTTAAGCTTGAGCATAGGAGACCTGGAGGCTTAGTGCAGTCTATGCCTATTCCTTACTGGAAGTTCGAGGACATCTCGATGGATTTCGTTGTCGGTCTCCCACAGACTAAGGGAGGACTGAATACGATTTGGGTCATTGTGGACCGTCTGACGAAGGTGGCTAAGTTTGTTGCTATGAAGGATACCTGGAAGGTCCCGAAGTTAGCGGACTTGTTCCAGAAGGAGGTGATCCGGCACCATGGGGTGCCAAAGACCATTGTGTCTGATAGGGACCCTCAATTTTTGTCTAGATTCTGGGGTCTTGGTTCAGGAAGCCTTGGGTACAAAGTTGAAGCTTAGTACGGCATTCCATCCACAGACCGACGGTCAGAGTGAGAGGACCATCCAGACACTGGAGGACATGCTGAGAGCATGTGCCTTGGATTTTCAGGGGAGCTGGTTAGAACGTCTACATTTGATAGAGTTCGCCTACAACAACAGCTACCACTCCTCGATACAGATGCCACCGTTCCAGGCCCTTTACGGTAGACCGTGTAGGACTCCTTTATGCTGGGATGAGGCCAGCGAGACTACGCTTCTAGGACTAGAGTACCTAGAGCAGATCAAGGAGGATGTCCTACAGATTCGCAAGAACATGAGGGCAGCTCAGGACCGGCAAAAATCATATGCAGACACTAGGAGGAGGGACATTGAGTTCACTACCGACGACATGGTATTCCTCAGAGTGTCACCCATGAAGGGGATCTTCCTGTTTGGGCAGAAGGGCAAGTTAAGCCCGAAGTATGTTGGACCTTATGCGATTAGGGAGCGAGTGGGCCCGTTAGCCTATAGACTGGATTTACCAGCAGAGCTCGGGAGGGTGCATGACGTCTTTCACGTTTCACAGTTGAAGAGGTATGTGCCCCATCCATCGCACGTTTTACAGCCAGAGACTTTAGAGTTGGACCCCGCTCTACGATATGAGGAAGTACCACTCCGCAATCTCGATAGGAAGACGAGGCAGACTAGGAACAAGACCGTTAGCATGGTCAAGGTTCTCTGGTCGAACCTTGAGCTGGAGGAGGCTACATGGGAGTTAGAGGACTCCATGAGAGCGAAGTATCCAGCACTCTTCGAGTAGTGGCTGAGATACTTATACGGTTCGTGGTCAACCCTTTTTAAGGGGGGTAGACACCACTTGGCGTGCGCATATGTTATGCATTAGGTCTAGTTGTTGTGGTGTGTTTTGGTAGTACGCTATGTCATACATGTTGTTTGGATGATTGTATGTTTGATACATCTTATGTATGTGCCTTAGTGCACATGTTTGAAAATATATATAGTACCGCTGAGTACTTTTGTTGATGAGTTGGATGTGCACCTTGTTTAGTGCTATGATACGAATGAGTCTATACCATGAGTTTTGGCTATTTAATATGTGCTGTATCAATCATGATACATATAGACTAGGTCTGAACCTAGTGGGAGTTACTCCCTAGCGATGGTCTGTTGGTTACTTAGTGGAACTTGATTCCTTAGGTGAACTGTTGATGAGTAAGGACTTCGGACGAAGCCTTTTTAAGGGGGGTAGACTGAAATACCCCTAACCTTAAAAACTTAATTAAATGATCTATTAATGATCTAAGATAGTTTATAAACATCTAAATACTATTGGGGAACAATCTAAAGATCTTAACAAGGCAAAACATGCCATAAGATCGGTAAAGCCAAAATGTGCTTTAAGACACCATAGAGATTGTATGACCTCAAATAGGATCCAAAGTGGATTCCTAAGTATTATAATGAAGTAATGAACATTATAAAACCATTCTCAAAGGAAACCAAGCTCTAAAACATGTTTTAACACAAAATGTGCTTTAAAATTCTTTAAAGCACGTTTTTGAGAAAATTGACTTTCTGAGTGGGTTTTGAGTGGTGTTAAGCATTGGATTAGACCTTGATATACTAATGTACTATAATGTACCACATTGGAAGGTCTAAATCCAAATTTCAAAAAAATCGAAATATGGCATTCATTTGTGAATAGTAACCCAAATAGTGCATTTTTCAGCAAAATTGACCAAGTATGGTCAATGGACATTAATGAACACCCTAACCCTTTGTATGTCGGCAGGCATGAGCTTAGAAGACAGCTCATTCTACTTTAGTGCTAAATATCTTCCTAATTAGGTGAATCACCATTTTACTATTCCTTTTTATACATTTTAATCATTAAAAACACATATCCTCTCATTCTCTTGCCTCTTGTCCCATTCCAGCCCAGCCCATCAGACCTTCCAAACCCTCTCAAGCTGTGTTCTTGAGTATGGAAGACAAATCAATCTCTTAAGCACCTAAGGTAATGGTTTAAGGCATATTTTATCTCTTTTTCTTCATCTTTCCATTACCTACACTTGGAGCTCATGATCTATCACTTTCCATGGCTCATTCTCAGTGTTCTACAGCTTGTGCAACAACTAATCTCGGCTGAAGCAAGTCTAGGGACCAAGGTTTCCAAATTTTGCATTATAAGGTAAAAACATACCTTAAGCATCTCCTTTCTCCATCCGGTTTTATCTTCTGATTTTTATGAGTTTATTCACCTCAAATCTTCATAATTACATGTTTATTCTGTTGGTTAACCATTTGGAGCAAGGGTGGCCGAAAATCAAGGAAAATACCATTCTTTAAGGCATTTTGCTAAGGTAAAACCTATTACCATAGCAGCTTGTTGTTGTCTAACTATTTCCTATTTTATATGGTGAATTTAACACCATGTGGTGTGTTTAATTCAGGCCGAAATCCTTTGGAAACTTCCTTGCATTTTTAAGGTGATTTTTGCCTTAAATCTTACATTAATTGATCTTTATGGTTAAGCTCATGCTTGGAGTATAACCATATCTTAATTTGGTGTATTAAACATGTCTAAATGATGTGGTGATTTTTCCTCCAAGCTGTCGAGTTGTTACTAGGATAAACCAAGGTATAAACACCTTAAACTTATGATTTTATGATTTCTTAGCATATATATATTATGTGCCAAGAGTGGAGTTAATTATATGGGTTATTTAAACCTAAGAGTGGAAAAAATGACTAAGATAAATTAAGCTAGTCTTTTAGGTGATTTAATTAACATAATGGTCAAATTGTGACATTATGTGGAAAATAAATAAACTACAGCAAGGCCGAAAGTTTATTGTATATTTGAGCTTTTTATGTGTAATTTTATGTTATAAAGCAAAGTTGTAATAAGGCCATGTCATTAGGCCATTTTAAATTAAGTTTAAAGCTTATTTAGTTTAATTTATGCTTATATAATTAAGTTTGGGGTCAAATGGTAATTACTAGTAAAATATAAAGCCGTGGGCTTAATTTGGAGGAATTTAGGGTTTTTAAATGAATTTAATAAAAATTATAACATTTTATAAAGTTTTGGGTCAAAATTGTAAAAATAGAAAACTATAGGGTATAATTGGTAATTACCGGAAGTTTGGTTCCAATTTTGGTATTAGAAGTCAAAGTTGACTATATAGGAGACTTTGACCAAGTTTGGAGATTTAAGAAATTAAAATACTACCTTATATTAAGATAGTTATTAAATTGTAAAAGATTTATAAGAGATGGGGTTATATTGTGATTTCCGAAACTTTGGGGTACTAAATGGGATTTAGTACAGACCTTAAGTTATTAGGAATTTTTGAAGTTTATTTGGTTAATTTGGAGTTTATATGAATATATAAGTATAATATATGATATTTTATAACATTGTTACAAATGGGTAAAAACCCGAGAATTATAGAAAATATAAGGTTAGGAATGACATTTATAACCTTTTGGTATAGTTTGGTAATTTTTTGAGTTATATATAAGGTTTTATAGAGATATATGTATAATATATAATTTTAATGACATTAGAAAACTATGTATTATAAATTGGGGAGATTTGGTAAATATACAAAGTTAGGTGGTGGGAATTTAATTAAAACAGACCTAGGGTCTGTTCAGTAATTATAATCATTTTAAGCTACAGGTTATAATTATATTAAGGTTTAAGGATTATAATATAAGGTATATATTATAAGTGTCACAATGAAACATAATTTGGGGTTAGTTTGCAAATTATGGAAGTATAGTGGTAGAAAATTAAAAACCGAAAGTTTAATAGGTTGTTTAGTATTTATTAAATATATAACTAAAATATAATTATATTGTTTTAATGACATAATGTCATAATATATGTTATGTAGCTATAATATAACATTATATTAATTATGTGGTGGATTTTGTAAATACTTATGAAAATAGGTACTGTTCGGTAATATGGGCATTTTTAAATGAAAATTTATAATATGGTTTTTAATGTTATAAAGGGTGTAACATTTATAATATAAGAAATATTCATTAAAGATAATGAATACATTATGAAGACTTACCATATAATAAATAGTCCCATAATACTTGTACATAAATAAATATATGTTATGTAGTGGAAAAATATAATATGGTTTAATAACCATGTATTATCGTAATTAAAATGATATAAGATAAAGGAAAAGAATTACAAACATTAGATATGGAAGTTCTAATGTTAGGAGTATACATGGAATAATAAGGATTTATATAATTCAAGTATTTTTACATAAGAATTATAATACAATAAACTTGGAAAAACAAACCTTAGGAAAATAAATACTAAGTGAAATGTATAATGTATGATTAAGAATTATACATGTAATATAGAAACAAACTATATGATATACAAGAATTATACACGTGTCTCTGATTGTCTCTGAGGGCTTCCTCAGTTCAGACTTCTGTGTAATCTGTGATAAGATTGTTTGTCTGATTGTGTAAAAAAAAATATGCATGAACTGTATATTTTTAGCTGCTTATTATATACTGTTGTTGCGTTAACAGTATTGGTTCGTATATATGGACCTATATATATATAAAACGAACTAGCGGCTATGGTGCTATCTTATATGTAAATATAAGGATCATCAGAAAAACGTTGTAGCACTAGGATAATAAGATATACATATTATCCAAGACTTTAATACGGAGCATTGGCCTTTCTAAACGCCGCTCACGTATCTAACACTGGATCCCAAGTTTACAGACTTTGGATTGGACTAATGACCTTAGTCTTTGTGTTAGAAAAAAATTGGTAATGCGATGCGATGGTACAAGTAATTAACATAACAAAGCCAAGAGGATGTGGCTCTTAGTGCGCACTGTGATCACAAAAACGATACTAGGATGTCCGCGTACGGGTCCGCAAGTATCAAGAAAATTTTCCCGTGAGCTAGGATGGCTCGTTGGTCGGAGACTCTACCGCTAGAGTGGCTACTGCCGTGGGTGACCCGCCATAGTATATGGGTAATTTAGGGACACGTCGTTTTAACGAGACGTTGTCACTAGGTATAACTGAACACTTATTACAGTTGAGACTTGTATATTGGCGAACAATATTGGTTTCTATACCAAGGACGGGAATTGATACTTGTTTATTATTCTAGTTGTTTCGCCTTGTTGTTCATTGGTTATACTGTGTGGTTATATTATGTGTGTTGATGGTTGTGTTATTGTATGGATATTACTGTAAATGTTTTGCAGTTTAAATATTAAAACGGTATTGCATGTAACGAATCTCATGCTCTCGACCAATTAATTGAGGGGTTTGAGGAGGCATGACGGGGCATGTGATAACATACTCAGCAGGGGCTGATTCCATACCACAAACCATTTTTATTTCAGGAGACTAGCTGGTGGTTCGACGCGTGGCGCGACCGTTGTATTTACTTTTGGATAGACTTGGTACGGTTTGAGACTACTGTTATTTCGGACTCGGGTTTGTAAACCGAGGTGTATGTTTGGTTAGACGCTCACGTGTACGGTTTGTAATAAACGGTTGTTGCTGGATATGTTTTAGATTGTTTAAGCACTACTATCTATCTCTTGTGGTCACTGCGGGAATACGTTTCGTATGTTGATTATCATGTAACTAGTTATCACCCGTATGGGCGAGTGATAACAGTGACACCATTAGAACGACAGTTTGTTATTTACCGCTGCGATTTATTTACTAAGTACGACGTTTATATTATAATTAGGAGCCGGATTAGTAGGGGTGTTACAGTCGTTATGAGTTCCATGTGTTTATAAACATTGTTTATAGTGAATAATGATATATTGAGGTGTTACACTGAGTTATATGGAGTTACATCAACTCATGACATAATTCCCGGGCTATCGGGACACTCCCGGGCAAAATAGGAGCGTTAAGAAATTCCCCCGAGGATTTTGTTGAATTTTGAGAAACTAGCTCATGGGTTCTCTTTAGAATGATTATTAATGATGTTAGGAACTCTAATAATGAATTATATAGGAGTTTGTGCCGCCTCGGCACCTCTCCGAGCTTTTCGTGCTTTAAGGGGCGTGCGTGAGCACTCCCGAGCGTTTTACGTTTTTGACTAAATATAGCCTAGGGACTATGTTTGTATAGTCATATAATGAGGGTATTACCATTTGGTTTGAGTTTTAGAAGGTCATACAAGGTCATGCTTAATCGCATGTTTCTAAGGCGTTTTAGCGTTTATGGTGAAACGACTACTTCTACGTAACGTTTTCATGCATGTATTTGCATGCGTACGTGAAATGGTTTATATTTGGATTATTTTTCATTAAATAATGGTTTTATAATGTTAATTAGATTTGGGGTATTTCAATCTACCCCCTTAAAAGGACTTCGCCCCGAAGTCTCATATCTAAATTTATAAGGTTGTGGGGGAAGCAAGTTCCGTTAAGTATCCATAACTCAATTTAGTTTTCAGGGATCAAGTCCCAAGTCTCTATATTCCTAAGTTCATAGTGTACATCAAACACAACATGTATACTTTGGAAGGTCATATCATATACCTACAATGTAGTGCAATGTAGTACACACAATCACATTTCACTTCAAATAGTGCAGCGTAGTGCACATAATCTCTCCATTGTAGTGTAACGTAGTACACATCAGCAAGTAAAAGTACAAGGTACATTCAAATACAGTGCTACACAAGAACACATACAGGACAAAGTGTTACAGAAATGCACAAAAGTGCAACAAAATGCACACTAAACTCACAAACGAAAAAGGCTCTACCCCCCTTAAAAAAGGGGTACGCCAACGTACCCTAGACTAAAGTGTCTAGTCGGTAAATAATGAGGGAAACTTTGCTCGCATATCTACTTCTAATTCCCATGTGGCCTCTTCAACATCATGGTTCGACCAAAGAACCTTTACGAGGCTCACAGTCTTGTTTCGAGTATCTCATGTTTTTCTATCTAAGATTCGTTGCGGTGTTTCCACGTACCGCATTGTTGGTTCTAATGATAGTGTCTCTGGTTGTAGAACATGAGAAGGATGAGGCATGTATTTCTTAAGCTGAGACACGTGAAAAACGTTGTGTACCTTGCCCAACTCTGCTGGCAAATCAAGTCGATATGCCACAAGACCCACCCGCTCTGTGATAGCGTAGGGTCCTACAAACTTCGGGCTTAGCTTGCCCTTCTGTCCAAATCTGAATACACCCTTCATCGGTGATACTCATAGAAATACTTGGTCGCCAACTATGACTCAAGGTCTCGTCGTCTCTCATCAGCATACGATTTTTGTATGTCTTGTGCTGCTTTCATATTATTTCTGATATGTTGTACTTCTGTCTGAACTTGCTCTAAGAAATCGGGCCAATGATGACGGTCTCACTAGACTCATCCCAACACAATGGTGTGCGGCATGGTCTGCCATATAATGCTTGAAAAGGTGACATCTGTATAGAGGCGTGATAACTGTTGTTGTATGCAAACTCGATTAGGTGTAACCTATCTATCCAGCTTCCCTGGAAATCCAAGGCACATGCTCGTAGCATGTCCTCTAAGGTCTAAATAGTCCACTCTGATTGACCATCCGTCTGAGGATGAAACGCTGTGCTAAGCTTCAATTCAGTTACAAGTGCTTCGCGAGTAGCTCGTCAATATCGTGAAAGAAATCTGGTATCTCGATCTGAAACAATAGTCTTTGGTACTCCAAGATGTCTGATAATTTATTTTTCGAATAATTCTGCCAACCTTGGCACCTTCCAAGTGTCTTTCATCGGTATAAATCTCGCCACTTTGGTCAGTCGATCGACAACAACCCATATCATATTTAGTCCTCCTCTCGTAGGTGGTAGTCCCACCATGAAGTCCATAGAGATATCATAAAACTTCCATTCCAGAACTGGCATAGACTGTACCATACCTCCTGGTCGTCTATGTTCGAATTTCACTTTCTGACAAGTGAGACATCGAATCACATATTCTGTCACGTCGCCCTTCATACCACTCCACCAGAAATACCTCTTTAGATCTTTGTACATCTTAGAAGCTCCTAGATGGACAGATGTGGAAGAAGTGTGGGACTCTCGAAGAATATGCTCTTTTATATCTGTGTTGTCTCTGGGAATACACAATCTGCCCTTTAATCTGATCAGCCCATCATCGTGTAGCTGGAACTCATACTTCCCTCCTTCAAATGTACCGTCATACAACTTCTGACTGATCTCCATCATTTGCTGATCATTCTGTTGTGCGCTACGTATGTCATCTATAAGACTCGAGATAGCCACAATGGCATTTAAGGAATGTGCTCGTCGACTCAATGCGTCTGCTACAACATTAGCTTTCCTTCTTTGTACTACAAATCTATGTCGTAATCTTTAAGAATTTAATCCATCTTTGTTGTCTCATGTTTAACTCCTTCTAAGTGAATACATATTTCAAGCTTTTGTGATCCGAGTATACGGTCATCTGGACACCATACAGGTAGTGGCGTCAGAACTTCAATGCAAATACAATAGCTCCAAGTTCCAAGTCATGTGTGGGATAGTTCTCCTCATGCTTCTTCAGCTGTCGGGAAGCGTAGGCAACTACCTTCCCATTCTGCATAAGTACGCACCCTAATCCCCTGCTTGATGTATCATAGTAAACTTCATAACCCTCTGTGCCTTCAGGTATAGTCAAAACTGGTGCTGAGGTCAAAGCATCCTTCAAATACTGGAATGAGGTTTCACATTCTGTAGTCCATGTGAATGGCGCGTCCTTCTTCATTAAACTTGTCATTGGTTTTGCTATTCTGGAGAAGTCTTTGACAAACCTTCTGTAGTAACCTACTAACCCAAGGAAACTCCTGATATCAGTCACTGTCTTTGGCCTGGGCCAGGTGCGAACTACTTCTATTTTTGCTGGATCCACTACAATCCCCGCGTCGGAGATAACATGTCCTAGAAAGGAAACTTGATCTAGCCAAAACTCACACTTGGAGAACTTAGCATAAATCTGGTTCTCCCTTAAGATCTCGAGTACACGTTGGAGGTGACTCTCATGCTCTTCCTTAGACTTTGAATAAATTAGGATATCATCGATGAATACGACTACGGTCTTGTCCAGCTGCTCTCTGAATAATCTGTTCATTAAGTCCATGAAGACTGCCAGTGCGTTTGACAAGCCAAAAGGCATAACTGTAAATTCATAGTGGCCATATCGTGTTCTGAATGTTGTCTTTTCCCTATCTTGCTCCCTGATAGGTATCTGATGGTATCCCGATCTCAAATTGATCTTTGAAAACACCTTTGCTCCTCTTAACTGATCAAACAAATCGTCAATTCATGGTAGTGGGTATTTGTTCTTTACTGACACCACATTAAGCTTTATAATCGATACATAGTCGAAGGCTTCCATCCTTCTTCTTCACAAAAAGAACTGGTGCTCCCCTAGGCGATACGCTAGGTCGTATGTATCCCTTATCTAATAAATCCTTCAACTGTTCCTTCAACTCAGCCATCTCTGCTGGTGCCATACGGTACGGTGCCTTAGCTATGGGACCGGTACCTGGTAGTAATTCAATGGAGAATTCTACCTCTCTGGCTGGCGGTAAGCCTGGAAGTTCCTTTGGAAAATATCCAGAAATTCTGACACCACTGGCATATCTGGATCAAAATCTAGGTCGTGCTCTACATCCTGAACATAGCATAAATACACTTCCTTCTGCTTCCTGACTTCTTTGTACATGGACATAGCAGATATCACTTTTATTGATGGTGCTCTAGGGCTCTGGCGGTAAGACACTGTCACTCCTGATGGGCTCTTAAGTAACAGTCTGCGCTCTGCACAAAGGATGCGGCCTCTGTGCCGCCCCAACCAATCCATCCTGGCTATGACGTCGAATCCTAGACCTCTAAACTCAATTAGGTCAATGGGAAATTCCTCCTCCTTAATACGGAAAGTGGCTCCTCTATAAAGATGAGTGCAACTGACCTTCTCCTTAGACGGGAGTGCCACCTTGAAATTAGGTAACTCTACAGCGTCTAGCCCCAACTTCCCCGCAAGCGAAGGCGAAACGAAAGTATGTGAGGCTCCGGAGTCGAACAGTACTGATGCAGCCACTCCATTGACAGGAAAGGTACCAGTGAGGATCGTGCTGCCCTTGCTGGCCTCCTCCTCAGTAAGTATACTTAAGGCACCTTCCGTCTCCTTAACACAACCTAACAATGAATCTGGGTAAGTACTTTGACATATGATGGAGGTCAAAAGACATTCACTTTTCATAACAATAATGCTTCATTGATGAGATGATCTTCTTTCAGGTGTCTAAAGACAATTACAATGCTAATATTTTCTAAAAGTCAAACTTAATCTTCCTGGTTTCATGTGGGTGGTGTTTATCACTATCGAAGGTGCTGTGTTTATTTTGACCCTCTTAATCCCATGGTATAACATCCTTGACTTCCCCCCGCCCATTATTAGAACATCTCCTGACTTCAATATGATTTTCTTCGCAAGGTCCACACGCTTCTGCTCGCCATATAGAAACTCTGCGTCATCTCCAATTGACAAAGACAATATTGGTATCCCCTGATTGAGGGACCCTTGTGTTTCATCCTTGTCCTGGTGTAGTCCTAAGTGGCCTCCTTCTTCATAGAAGTTGATGATACATAGATCAGCCCTTAGATTGGGAACTGGATCTTCTTCTAATTGTTGAGCTGTATTAACTGCTTGTTCCACAATTTGTAAAAATTCTTCTAGGATTTTTGGTACTTGCACTCCATCTCCAGTCCTTGTATCTTGGTAGGTCTTTGAGTAAGGATTCCAATCCTTTCCCAGGCACATCATTTTCAGCATCATTTTTTATCCTCTGGAAATTCGGGAGTGTAGAAACCTCCTGGTCCTGCTCCCAGTTCATGACATCTTCTGATGATTGCAATTTGTGTTTCCGGTGTTAGGTATCCCTTGAGTAGTATCAATCCTGGTTGGATAACCTTACATTGTTCGTTCGCTGGTTCTTGTGCTTTGATAGTGTTTTCTTCCAGGGAGGGCGGTGAGGGGATAGGAAAGCATATCTTATAGCTTCCTACGTGGTTTAAAATTCTTCTAGTGAGTCTTATTAGTTCTTTCCTACTCAATTAGGCACTTAAGGCATGCAAGCACTCATTCACAACATTCACTGCTCAATGACATGTTCGTATGGGTTTAGAAATACCTGGGTTGGTAGAAGTACCAGCTTCATCTGAGCGGTCCATAACATGCAAGGCGGGTCCCGATGCTAGGCCTTTTCCCTTAGCTCCCTGAGCTTGGTTTGTTGGTGGAGGTGAGTATCGCTAGCTCCACTCTTATGGCCGGTGTTTGCCTTTGCTCCCGGGCGTAGTTTCTGCTCTCTGGGTTTTTAATGCACTCGAAGGCACGGTGTCCCCATATCTGACAGTGGCGGCACTGGACTTTCCCCCTTGGCAGTCCACAGGGGTGATCCTTTCCACATTGTCTACAGTTGAAGTGGCGGACAAACTTCTGGCCCGTATTTGAGCCATGTCCAAAACCTAATACAATCGAGGTCAATTACATATTCTAACGGTACTGAAATAATCACATAAGTTTCACATTTAACTGTTTGGTTAGAGTGTCTACCCTTAAATGGGTAGGTTTTCTGTGGCTTTGCTGCTCCGTGGGTTACTGGCTAGGGGTTCTAGTAGTCTGGTTCCCCTTACCCTGATAGGACCCCTGGCCTCTCTAAAAGGGTTGTTCCTTCTGTTGGAGTTTCCCTGCTTGGCATCATCGCTGCCAGGCCCGTCCTTTCTCTTCTGGGAGCTCAAAGCATCCCTTCTTTTGCATGTGATACCACTTTTTGTAACACCCCAACCAGAAATCTAAAAACCTGAACGACGATCGCTCCCAATAAAACTTAAACTGCAGCGGAATAAATTACAATAACCGGGCGGTATTACAATGCCGTTAGCCACCCTTGTGACTAACAAGGCTAACTCCAAATACAAATATCAAAAGTCACGGTCTGAATACGAATACAACCGAGATACTAGGAATCAAACTCAAAGGTACAATAGTCAAGTAAAACAATTAACTAGTAATAAACTCCCATAGCTTGATCTACCCCACCTACACTCGGTGTGACAATCTCTTCAACTTCAGGTACCTGAAAAGTGGGGGTGCCCCCAAGGGGGCTCAGCAAACAATGCTGGTATAGAAAACGTGCAGCCCATCGGCTACTGAGCCACACCAACTACTTTGTCGAGTACATGCAGTTCATTTTTATAAAGCTGTAAACAAGCATAACACGATAATAACAAGTATCCATACAAGGACATCAATGTCACATAGAACGAGACTTCAGAAGGTCAAGTTAGATGATCTGTAATCGTTTGATAATAGTCTGGTCCACACAATGGGACTGATAGGTGTATAAGAGTATGTCAATGTAGTGAAGGTATAGTGATCTTGTTAAAAGAGGTGGGTAATAATTCCCTCAGAAGATAACGAAGTTAACTCCTGTACTTAAAAGAGGTGGGTATCGTACCCTCGAGAGAAATAAAGTCTTCCTCCCAACTTGAAATGTTCTGGTACGGTCCCGTGAGTGGACATAGAGTGCACCCAAAACTCCCGTCGCGACGTAAATTGAATAGGAGACGACCTCAGACAGGTACAGCTCCCGTAGCATGCATGGCCAGATCCAACTGGGCTCCTCGTTCTCGCAGTATAGAATTGTTAGGTGTCAACCAAGGACGTTAGATAGGAACACCATGTGTATTGTCAGTTATCACCTTTTAGGATAACGACGTTTGTTATAAAGTGAAGTTAGTGAGAAACTTGAGTACAAGTTCTCAGTATAATAAAACACAGGTATTTCGTAACACCCCTACTAATTCGGCTCCTAATTATCCTGTAAATATCGCACATGATAAATAAATCGCAGCGGTAAATAACAGACTGACACTCCTATGGTGTCACTGTTATCACTCGCCCATACGGGTGATAACGAATTACCTGATAATCAACATGCGAAACGTATTCCCGCAGTGACCACAAGAGATAGATAGTAGAACTTAAACAATTTAAAACAGATCCAACAATAATCGATTATTACAGACCGTACTCGTGAGCATCTAATCAAATTACACCTCGGTAAAAACACACCCGAGTCCAGGTAGTATTAGTATCAAACCATGCCAAGTCTTAACTAACAGAAATATCACAACCGTCGCGCCCCGCGTCGACTCACCAGCTAATCTCCTGAAATAAAAATGGTTTGTGGTATGGAATCAGCCCCTGCTGAGTATGTTATTACATGCCCCGTCATGCCCCCTCAAACCCCTCAATTAATTGGTCGAGAGCATGAGATTCGTTACATGCAATGCCGTTTTAATATTAAAACTGTAAAACATTTAACAGTAATATCCATACAATAACACAACCATCAACACACATAATATAACCACAAGTATAACCAATGAACAACAAGCGAAGCAACGAGAATAATAAGCAAGTATTAATTCCCGTCCATGGTGTAGAAACCAATATTGTTCGCCACTGTACAAGTCTCGACTGTATTAATTGTTCATTTATACCTAGTGACAATGTCTCGTTAAAACGACATGTCTCTAATTACCCATAAATTATGGCGGGTCACCCACGGCAGTAGCCACTCCAACGGTAGAGTCTCCGACCAACGAGCCATTCTAGCTCACAGGAAATTTTCTTGATACTTACGGACCCGTACGCGGACATCCTGGTATCGTTTTTGTGATCACAGCGCGCACCAAGAGCCACATCCTCCTAGCTTTACTATCTTTCCATTAATTAATTATACCATCCGCATCGCATTACCAATTTTCTAACACAGCGGACTAAGGTCATTAGTCCAATCCGGAGTCTGTAAACACGGGATCCAGTGTTAGATACGGGAGCGGCGTTTAGAAAGGCCAATGCTCCGTATAAAAGTCTCGGATAATATGTATATCTTATTATCCGAGTGCTACAATGTTTTTCTGACGTTCCTTATATTTCATATAAGATAGCACCATAGCCGCTAGTTGGTTTTATATATAGGTTCATATGTACGAACCAATACTGTTAACTCAACAACAGTAAATAATAAGGAGCTATAAATATACAATTCATGCATATTAATTAACACATTCATACAAACAATCTTATCACAGATCACACAGAAGTCTGAACTGAGGAAGCCCTCAGAGACAATCAGAGACACATAACAACATACCGTTCACCCTGATTGTATTACGGTGGAGTATGAATCAGCAAGTTCTTATGCTCCGTGTGTCGTCTCTAACAGTCTAAACCATACATAATGCTACTGATTAGCATCCCGTATGAAAATACAACCCTACGGTACCCCGTACCACCTCACTAATACCTCCCGGTTAACCCCCTGTTATAACTGTCAATGTTTGTCGGGTTTTCGGCTTAACTCGAGATTTGAAAGGTGTATATTACATGCGTAGTCTTGTCTTGTATATAATATACTTATTGTTGAACTTGTTATCGCATGTGACTTAACATACCCTGTATGTCGTATAGTTTGTTTCTATATTGTACGCATGATTCTTTGTCATGTACTATTCATCTCACCTTAGTATTTATTATTTTTTTAAGGTTTGTTTCTCTTCTTTTTTTTTGTTCAATGTGGTATAATTCATATATAACCAATACTTTCAATTATATCAATCCTTATTATCACATGTATACTCTTAACATTAGAATTCCATATCCAATGTTTGTAATTCTTTTTCACTTTATCTTATATCATTTTAATTATGAAAATACATGGTTTTTAGACTATTATATTTTTTTTCCACCATAGCATGTATTATGAAACTATTTATTATATGGTAAGTCTTATAATATATATTCATTCTTTCTAATGAATACCTCTTATATTATAAATGTTATAACTCTTATAACATTAAAACCAATTATAAATTCCATTTAAAGATGTTAATATTTCCGAACAGCACCTATGTTCTTAAATATTTACAAAATCCACCACATAATTTATATAATGTTACATTATAGTTATATAACATATATTATGACATTTATGTCATTAAAACAATTATAACATATAGTTGTAAATTGTTTTAATATACCAAACACCCCTTATATTTTCGGCTTTCACAATAAACCACTAAACTTCTACAATCACAAATCAACCTCAATTATATTTCATTGTTACACTTATAACATATACCTTATATTATAATCCTTAAACCTTAATATAATTATAACCTATGGTTATATATATTTTTTTAAATAACCGAACAGACCCCCTAGGTCTATTCTAATTATTTTTCCACCACTTAACTTTCTATATTCACCAAATTCCCTCTTTATAACATATAGTTTTCTAATATCATCAAAACTATATATTATACATATATCTGATAAAACCTTATATATAACTCCAAAAATTACCAAACTATACCAAAGGTTATAAACATCATTACTAACCTTATACTTTCTCTAAATCTCGGTTTTACCACATATGTTACACATTTGTAACAATATTATGAAATATCTTATATTATACTTATATAATTCATATAAACTCCAAATTTAACCAAATCAACTTCTAAAAATTCTTAATAACCTAAGGTTTGTACTAAACTCCATTTAGCACCCCAAGTTTTTGGAAATCACAATATAGCCCCATCTCTTATAAATCTTTTACAATTTAATACTTATCTAATATAAGGTAGTATTTTAATTTCTAAAATTCTCCAAACTTGGTCAAAGTCTCCTATATAGTCAACTTTGACTTCTAATACCAAATTGGACCCAAACCTTTCGGTAATTACAAAACTTCACCTATACTTTTCTATTTTTACAATTTTGACCCAAAACTTTATAAATGTTATAATTTTTATTAAATTCATTTAAAACCCTAAATTCCTCTAAATTAAGCCCACGGCTTTGTATTTTTCCAATAATTACGGTTTGGCCCCAAACTTATTATATAAGCATAAATCTAACTAAATAAGCTTATAAACTTAAATTAAAATGGCCTAATGACATGGCCTTATTACAACCTTGAACTTGCAAAATAAATTACACTTTAAATGTCACAAAATATAGTATACATTCACGGCCTCACCATAGATTAATTATTTTTCCACATAATGTCATAATTTGACCATTATGTTAATTAAATCTCTTAAATGACTAGCTTAATTTATCTTAGTCATTTTTTTCCATTTCTAGGTTAATATAACCCATATTATTAAGTTCCCTCTCGGCAATATAAATATATGGTTTAGAAATTATAAAATCATAAGTTTTAAGGTGTTTGTACCTTGTTTTCCCTTGTATGAACTCGGCCACTTGAAGGAAAATTCACCACATTTTAGACATGTTTAATACACCAAAATAAGGCATGGTTATACTCCAAGCTTGAGCTTAACCATAAGGAATAATTAATGTAAGATTTAAGGCAAAAATCACCTTAAAAATGCAAGGGAACTTCAAGATGGATTCGGCCTGAATTAAACACACCACAAGGTGTTAGATCCACTATAGACATGGGAAATAGCTAGACAACAACAAGCTGCCTTGGTATTAGGTTTTACCTTGGAAAAATGCCTTAAAGAAGGGTATTTGCTCTTGATCTCGGCCTCACTTGCTTAAAAAGGCTAACCAACTGAATGAACATGTAAATATGAAGACTATGAGTGTATAAACTCATAAAAATCAAAGGGATAAAATCGGATGAAGAGTAGAGAAGCCTACGGTATGTTTTTACCTTAAAATGCAAATTTGGGAAACCTTGGTCCCTATACTTGCTTCAGCCGAAATTGGTTGGTGTTCTAACCTTAAACACTGAGAATAAGCCATAGGAAGTGATGAGCCACGAGATCTAAGTGTAGATGGTGAAGAGATGAAGAAAAAGAGCCAAAATAAGCCTTAAACCATTACCTTAGAAGCTTAGAAGTTAGATCTACCTTCCATGCTCAAGAACTTCGGTTGAGAGGGTCTGGAAGGGCTGCTTCATGGCTGGAATGAAGCTAGGGGAAGAGAATGATTGGAATGAGCCTTAATTGATTGAAAATCAATTTTGATTAGTTTATGTTTAGTAAATGGGTAATGACTCATCCAAGGGGATAAGCATGGGCTGGCATCGGTTATTGGAGGGTAGGGTAGGCTCACGGTTTTGGAGCTGATTGAGCAATCATGGAGCCATTGTGTATAATTAAGTCATATATTAGAAGGTAAAAGTAATCTCCTTAATTTAAGGAGTGGTGTTGGAGACTTGTCCCTTGTATGTGCAAGTGGTGAATCCAGCCTCTTCTTACTTGTGGCTGCCGATTTCATGAGGTCCAAGGGGTCAACATTGACCTCTTGACCATTCTTAGTTAATGTTGACTCAAGCGGACCCCTTTTAGGGTTTTATTAATATTTTAATATTAAATTTGTAAAAAATTTGTAAAATTGGGAATTAAATTCCTAATATGATATAATGTGATATAATATCATATTTAAAGGTAATTATAACCTTTAAGCCCATTAAAAACCATTTAGAAGGCAATTTCACAAAAACGTGCTTTAAGGTTTTTAGTGCACATTTTGTGTTGCAAGGTGCTTCTGAGCTTAGTTTTCTTTGAGAATAGTTTTGTTGTGTTCCTTACTTCATTATAATACTTAGGAATCCACTTTGGATCCTATTTGAGGTCATACAATCTTTATGGTGCTTTAAAGCACATTTTTGGCTTTACCGATCTTAAGGCATGTCTTGCCTTGTTGAGATCTTTTAGATTGTTCCCCAATAATATTTAGATGTTTATTAACCCTCTTAGATCATTATTAGATCATTTAATTAAGTTTTAAAGGTTAGGGGTATTTCAGTCTACCCCCTTTAAAAAGGCTTCGTCCCGAAGTCCTTAATCCTCTACAGTTCACCTAAGGAATCAAGTTCCACTAAGTAACCAAACAGTCCATCGCTAGGGAGTAATCCCCACTAGGTTCAGACCTAGTCTATACATACAGCATATATCAAATAGCCAAACTCATGGTATAAACTCATTCATATCACAGCACTAAACAAGGTGCACATCCAACTCATCAACAAAAGTACTCAGCAGTACTTTATATATATATATATTCTCAAACAGGTGCACTAAGGCACATACATAAGATGTATTAAACATACAATCATCCAAACAAACATGTATGACGCAGCATACCCACCAAACAAGACCTAATGCATAACATATGCGCAAGCCAAGTGGTGTCTACCCCCCTTAAAAAGGGTTTGACCACGAACCCGTAAGTATCACAGCTACTACTCGAAGAGTGCGGGATACTTCGCTCTCATGGAGTCCTCTAACTCCCGTGTAGCCTCCTCCACCTCATGGTTCGACGACCAGAAACCTTGACCATGCTAACGGTCTTGTTCCTAGTCTGCTCGTCTTCGTATCGAGAATGCGGAGTGGTACTTCCTCATAACGTAGAGCGGGGTCCAACTCTAAAGTCTCTGGCTGTAAACGTGCGATGGGTGGGGCACATACTTCTTCACTGTGAAACGTGAAAGACGTCGTGCACCCTCCCGAGCTCTGCTGGCAAATCCAGTCTGTAGGCTAATGGGCCCACTCGCTCCCTAATCGCATAAGGTCCAACATACTTTGGGCTCAACTTGCCCTTCTGCCCAAACCGAAAATTCCTTCATGGGTGACACTCTGAGGAATACCATGTCATCAGTAGTGAACTCAATGTCCCTCCTCTTGGTGTCTGCATATGATTTCTGCCGGTCCTGAGCTGCTTTCATGTTCTTACGAATCTGTAGGACATCCTCCTTAATCTGCTCTAGGTACTCAGGTCCTAGAAGCGTATTCTCGCTGGCCTCATCCCAGCATAGAGGGGTCCTACATGGTCTACCATATAGTGCTTGAAACGGTGGCATCTGTATCGAGGAGTGGTAGCTGTTGTTGTAGGCAAATTCTATCAGATGTAGTCGCTCTAACCAACTCCCCTGAAAATCTAAGGCACATGCTCTCAGCATGTCCTCCAGTGTCTGGATGGTCCTCTCACTCTGACCGTCGGTCTGTGGATGGAATGCCGTACTAAGCTTCAACTTCGTACCCAAGGCTTCCTGAACCTGACCCCAGAATCTAGACAAAAATCGAGGGTCTCTCTCAGACACAATCGTCTTTGGCACCCCATGGTGCCGGATCACCTCCTTCTGGAACAAGTCCGCTAACTTCGGGACCTTCCAGGTATCCTTCATAGCCACAAACTTTTCCACCTTCGTCAGACGGTCCACAATGACCCAATCGTGTTCAGTCCTCCCTTAGTCGGTGGAGACCGACAACGAAATCCATCGAGATGTCCTCGAACTTCCAGCAAGGAATAGGCATAGACTGCACTAAACCGCCGGGTCTCCTATGCTCAAACTTAACCTTCTGACAGGTCAAGCATCTAGTCACGTAGTCAGCTACATCCTTCTTCATCTCGCTCCACCAGAAATGGACCTTTAAGTCCTTGTACATCTTCGAAGAACCGGGGTGGACGGATAAGGACGAGCAATGAGCCTCCTGGAGTATCTTCTCCTTCAAATATGGAGAAGACTCTGGAATACATAACCGGCCATTCAGTCGAATCATGCCATCATCACACAGTTCGAAGTCATACTTCTGGCTCTCAAAGCAACCCTCTATCATTTTCTGCCTGATACTCTCCATGTTTGGTCACTCTCCTGTGCAGCTCGTATCTCATCAATCATACTGCTGCTCGCCAATAGTGTAAATAATGAATGAGCTCTGCGGCTCAGGGCGTCGGCTACTACATTCGCTTTGCCCTCCTTATACCTCAGGTCAATGTCGTAGTCCTTCAAGAACTCGACCCATCTTCTCTGTCGCATGTTCAGCTCCTTCTGAGAGAAGAGATGCTGTAAACTCTTGTGATCAGAGTAGATAGTGACTGTCACACCGTATAGATAATGTCGCCAGATCTTCAAAGCGAAGACTACTGCGCCTAACTCAAGGTCATGTTTGGGGTAATTCACCTCATGCTTTTTCAGCTGTCGGGATGCGTAGGTAACTACCTTCCCGTGCTGCATAAGCACACAGTCTAGACCGGTTCCAGAGGCATCACAGTATACCTCGAACCCATCGGTGCCCTCAGGAATAGTAAGAACGGGTGCCGATGTCAGGAGATCCTTCAGTGTCTGAAAGGATTGCTCACACTCTACAGTCCATAAGAACTGGGACTCCTTCTTCATTAGATTAGTCATCAGTTTGGCCTCTTTGGAGAAGTCCTTCACGAACCTTCTATAGTAACTGGCCAAACCCAGAAAGCTGCGGACGTCTGTAACTGTCTTTGGCCTTCGCCAACTCTTCACTGCCTCGATCTTAGCAGGATCTACAGATATCCCGTCTGCTGATATGATGTGTCCTAGAAATGACACGCTGTCTAACCAGAACTCACACTTCGAGAGCTTGGCATACAGCTGGTTCTTTCTCATGATGCTTAACACCTGCCTCAAATGTAACTCATGATCTTCCCTGGTCTTTGAATAGATCAGAATATCGTCGATGAAGACCACAACTGAACTATCATGTTGTTCTCTAAATAGACGGTTCATCAAATCCATGAAAATAGCTGGTGCATTCGTCACCCCGAATGGCATAACGGTGAACTCGTAGTGTCCATACTGTGTCCTGAAAGCTGTCTTCTCTATGTCACCCTCTGCAATCCTGATCTGATGGTAGCCAGATCTAAGGTCTATCTTTGAGAACACACTGGCCCCTCTCATCTGGTCAACAAAATCATCGATCCGTGGCAACGGATACTTGTTCTTGACTGTGACCGCATTAAGCTCGCGGTAGTCGATGCAGAGTCGCATACTGCCGTCCTTCTTCTTGACGAACAATACTGGAGCACCCCAAGGAGAACACTCGGTCAAATGAATCCCTTGTCGAGGAGGTCCTCCAGCTGTACCTTCAGCTCCCCTCAGCTCTCATCTCAGCCGGTGCCATACGGTAGGGTGCCTTAGCAATAGGGCCCGTACCTGGCAATAAGTCGACGGCGAACTCGATCTCACGCACAGGCGGCATGCCTGGCAACTCATCAGGAAACACATCAGGAAAGTCTGCCACGACTGGAATGTCTACATCCATCTCGTCGCACTGTCTCGTGTCTTGTACATAACATAGGAAGGCTTGTCGGCCCTTCCTAACGTCCTTCATCAGGGACAATGCTGACACGATCTTGACAGTCGGCTCTCTCCTCACACTGCGGTATGACACTGTCTTGCCGCTCGGCCCCTTTAGTAGTAGTCGGTGCTCTGCACAATGAAGGCGGCCCTTATGCTTCCGTAGCCAATCCATACCCACTATAATGTCGAAGCCCAAGTTCTTAAACTCAATCAAATCAATAGGAAAAGTCTCATTCATAATACCGATCTCCACCCTAAGTACTGCCTGGTGCAACCTACTTTCTCCTTCGATGGAAGGGTGAGACTAAATCTGAAAGTCTTCGGTCCAGCCCCCAGCTTCATAGCAAATGCCGAGGAAATAAAAGAATGTGAAGCCCCTGAGTCGAACAATACGGTAGCACTAACGCCATCAACAAGAAAGGTACCTGAGATCATCTCCCATATCAGCATTGAGTCTCAATAAATCAGTAACCTACTGTCGGTTGTACTTGTCATACCTGTGATGACATTACCGGACTCCTTGGCTGGCGCCATATCTAGGATGTAGATGGTACCCTCCTTTTCATTCCTGTAGCCTGAAGTTATGAATTACGGTATCAATAAACTGAATACATACACTAGAAAGTATAAGACTCTTATTTCATTCATCCACTGTATTATACAAGGTTACACACTTAGCTACTGCTATTACATCAGTACTGTCTGAAAGTCAAATTTAAACGGCCAGGTCGGATGTGGGTATCATTCACTAGAGCTGGTGGGGCGGTATTGAGCTGAATGCTCTTAATACCATGGTGTACAAGCCTAGCCTCGCCACCAAATACCAACACATCCCCAGATTTGAGGATGATCTTGCTTGCTAGATCTATCCTCTTCTGGTCTCCATAAATGAACTCAGCATCATTGCCAATGGAGAATGACACAACCGGTATTCCTCTGGTGATGGACTCGGTCGTCTCATCACGGTCCTGGTGCATCCCAAGCTTTCCTCCCTGCTCGTAGTAGTTGATGATGCAAACGTCAGGTGTCATGTCGGGTAATGGAAAAGTCTCACAATCTCGAGCAATATCCATTGTTCGTTTCTCACCAAGGTTAGGAAACTCTCAGGTATCCTAGGTATAGGTACCACCTACCATCCTCACCTCTCATATACCCTAGTTTGTGGATCCCAATCTTTCCCTAAGCACATCATGTGCAGTTTCATTTTAGAACCATTATTAAATACAGGGGTATAGAATCCTCCTATGCCCTTACCCAAAGCTCTACACTCATTCACTATGGCGATTTGCTCATCTAGGGTTAGGAACTCTCTAGAAGTATCATGCCCGGTCTGACCACATGACACAACTCGCTAGGGTACTCCCGTCTTTCTTCCACGGGTCTAGGTGATCTCTGTCTTGTAAGTGTGGGATAGCAGATGTCGAAGTCTCCTAAGAGGTAACAGGTTTCCTAGATAAGTTGTTTATCTAAAGCGGTAATTAAAACACACATTCATGCTAAGGTAAAGCGTTTAACATTCAGTCATGCTCTCATACAATGGTTAAGGTTTCAAATGCTAACCTTCACCGCGCTGGGTGCTAGTGCCAGCGCCTGAATCTCCCGCTGCATTCAGCACACGGTTGCCCGGCGGGTTCCTCTGGTTCTGGTTCTGCTGCTGCGGCTGCTGCTGCTGCTGCCCCCTCTGGGCTTGGGGCGCTGGCCCCCTCTGGCCACCTCGAGCTCCACCTCCTCCAGTAGGTGCGCTCTGAGTCCCCTTCGGCGGGCGGTATGCTCGGCTCTCTGGATTAGCAAAGCACTCGAACGACTGTGGCCCTTCTTTCCACAATGGTGGTAGTCCACCGCTTGCCCGGTGCAGTCAACACCCGGGTGGTCTTTACCACAGCGCTTGCAGTGAAAGTGTCGCTGGGGTGCAGAACCTATTATCATATCACACTAAGATTAATACATGGATGGTAATGGATAGTATAATACACAACTCATTCACAAGGTTAGATCGCCTACCCTTAGGGGGTGCAGATCTAAGAGGTTGGACATCGTAAGTAGGCCCGGTCAGCATCGGGACCTTCTCTTTGCCCTTCTGGCTGGCCTGCTCCTTCTTCTTCTCCTCCTTCCAGGAGAAATTTTTCTTCCTGTGATCGTCAAAGTGTCAGGAATAGCAGGTATAAAAGTAGGCAGCAAGTAAGTAATTTAAATGGATTAAATAACTTAAAGGTGGATCTTACTTCCAACTCTTGTTGCTTCCGCTTCCAGCCGCAACCTCCGCCTCCTTCTCTGGGGCCTTACACTTCTGCCCCTGGCCGTCCTCCCGGCTGTTCACCAACAGCTCGGTCCGAGAAGCAGCCTCGTAGCATTCTTATAATGCATCAATGAGTTCCCCAACTTGTAATAATTCAAACTGAGTTACAAGATATAATCTGTCAACTAATTTTTTTTTTACCTGGATCGTAGGATATAAGGCAGCACCCATGGCGGCCTTGATAGCATATCGCAGCCCGCCTCTAAACTTCTCAACTTTCACCGTATCTGAATAAAAACAACTCCTGGGACAAAGTCCAAGAGCCCAATAAAAGAGGAGTAGTACTGATCTACTGTCATACTACCCGCTTCAGGCCTCAAACTCTTCCCTCTTTCTCTGCTTCAAATGAGCAGGATAGTATTTCTCTCTCAACAGTTCCACAACCTGTCCATCCAAAACCCTCAATAGCATGTAATGCGCCTTCACGGACCTCCACCAAGTGCTGGCGGCGTCCCTCAATGAAAGGCCGCTATGCCGACCCGGTGCTCAGCAGGCACGTGAATGGCGTCGAAGGCTTCTCATGCTCAATGATGTATCTCTCCAGGGCGGTGGGGTCAGCTACCCCGTCATAGGTAGGTACTCGTGTGTCAGCAACACTCTTCAGCTAGTTTGCTCTCTTGGTCGGGACAGGTGGGACTACCTTATTATGACCCAAAATTTTGACCCCCTTGGTTAGGGTCTACGGGGTGCTGGTGTTGTGAGAGGCATTTTAATCAAGTAGTGAGGGATTCCGGCTCGATCGGCGCGTTCCATGGCATGGGGAGCAGCTTTGTCATTTTCAGGGGCGTTTTGGTAATCTTTAAAGGCTCCTGAGACCTCCTATAAGCTTTCTCTCTCCTCCAAAGGATGCCCAAATCAGCTTGAAATGCTTTGATATTTTAACCCATGATAGAGGATGACATTCTAAGCATAATGGCGTTGGAATTTTGATTTTTCGAGTTTCCAATAATTTTCTAGCCATTTCTGACTGAGTCTGACAAGAAATTCAATTTAAAAATATTCCAACATTTAAAAAATTCGGTTCCACCTCAGAAAATTCATAATATCCATCCTTGACATGTGGTTAAAATTTCACAGCAAAATTCCTTTGGGAAGTCTTTTAATTAAAATACCAAAAAATCTTACTTTTACTAGATTTTCTTTATCTTTAAGAAAGTCTATATAAGGGGATAGGTTTTTGGATAAAATCAGAACCTCATATGCTAAAGAACCCTAGAGAGTCAGAAAACACAGCCTCCTCTCTCTCTCACGTTTTCCAACCCTCTGCCACCCAAATCATACCGAAAATCCCCTGAAATCACCATCTAAACACGTTTTCCAATCCCCAAAGCACCAATAATCATCAAAACCCCACAAAAACACCACCAAAACGTGAAGAACAGCAAGAACAACCAACAACCAGAAGCTTGGTTCGAAAACCTTTCGGGTCTGCCATCAACGGAGCACTCGACGAATCTCGGTGTGAAGAATCGTTGTGAATCCGAAGGTAAAACAGGTAGGCACTCCTCTTCCCTAATTCTCTACGGTATTATCTGTCTTGCCTCAAAATTTGGGCTTAAACTAACCCTTCTACGCTTCTGTATTGCTATTTATTTAAGCTTATGTCCAATAACTTGTTTACTAAGTTTTGTGTTTAATTCAAATTCAAATTGAAAACTTTCAATCACTAACGTCATGTACATCTTTCAGGCTACACACCCATAAAATTTGAGCGAAAAACACCTTCGGGAACGGCCTCAACGCCGCCGTCCGAGGGCGGTCCGCACCCACGGACGTCATGTCCGGGGTCCCGGACTCCCTGTCCGTAAGCCGGACGCCCACGGACGGCGGCGGGATTTTTAAAAATTCAAAATTTAGGTTTTCTAATAATGTCCGGGCCCACGGACAGCCTGTCTGTGGCCCCGGACTTCGCAATTTTCTGTTTTCCTTTAATTTCGACTCTTCTGTATAATTAGGTGAACTGGGGTCCGTGGTCTCGGACATGGGGTCCGTGGCTACGGACGTAAGCAAAATTCGACCTAATTCTGCCTCCAAACCCCTAGTTTTGATAGCTTTTAATTTCACTTTAATTTCCTGTCAAAAAATGCTAAAAAACACAAAAAAATAGAAGCTCGCGCACTTAGGTTAAAGCGACTCGTAATAAGCCATAATTAAACTAAGTAGAGGAAAAACGACTTCTAAGGGTAATGAAAGTAATTTGAACCCTAAATAAGTCGAATATCAAGCCCCCGAACCCGAACTCTCCTTTCCTAATTTAATCTAGGTCAAAATTAGGTGGCGACTCATAATAGGTTCCAGTGAGCTAGCTTAGGTTTTAATAATTATTGTTATATGACATAGTTATTAATCTTAGGTTATAAGTGGACCTAAAACCCGTTTAGATCATAATCAACTTAGGATAGAGTTTAAAATCGAGGCTCATAGACTGGCGACTCTGCTGGGGACAAAATTCTTAATATTAACTTGTTTAATTTTAAGAAAGAGGGCTTAACTCGAAAATGTTTATTTATGGATTTATTACATTGTTTGTTTACTTTTGTGCGCAATTTAAATTTCTGTACTTTTGCATCATATGAGAGCGAGGGTCCACATAAACCGATTTCACCCCAGGACCCATTTGAGGGTCCCCTATCAGGGACTCACACCTTTTAGGTGATGTGAATAAGTGGGGGAAAAGAGGAGGGTGTCGTCTAACCACACCCCCTTAATACCTGGGCCTTAGCCCCAAGCATTTTCCTGGCAGTACCATTACCTAACCCATTGTTTGGTCAGTCAAAGACCCGACCGTAGACGCACACCTTTAGGTGATGTGAAAAAAGTGGGGAAGCCCAAAGAGGATAGCGTGCAAGCCCTATTCCTTTGTGGTGACCTGGGCCGGCGCCCCAAGCACCTCTCTGGACTGATCCATACCCATTAATCAAGGCCGTCGGGTGAGGGCATTTTGAATTTGTGTGGAACCTTGCTTGCTCTTGTGATTGGCCCATGACCAGACTTAGAACGGATAGGGAATTACCCCCACAGTCGGCCCAACCCAGTTCGAAGTCCCAGTCGTTTGAGGCCCATAAGCAAGGTTGAGTGCTGATTGATACCCTGTGTGTGTTTTCTTCTTGGTAAAAACAGGAAAAAGTCCATGGCCCACCGCTTCGAATTCAACAAGTCCTGTGACAGAACTATGAAAGACGTATTCAACTGGTCAAAGAAGGTCAATAAGTTGTCTATCCTCCACACTCTGGCATATTTATCCCAGACACGATTGCACGAAGATTTCCTGAGAGCGGCTATTAACCATTGGGACCCGGTTGAACATCTTTTCAAGTTTGGAGACAATGAGCTGACTTTACTGCCTGAGGAATTTGACGCACTTCTAGGGGCCAATACCCTAGCTAGCCGGTAGTACCGAACTTGACACCCTCACCGGTCGAGGCCATTCCCACTAACTTGGGCTAAGTCCGACCCAGTTGCTAGGAATGGTAGGGCCCGAGGGATTGCCGGTGGAAACTCTTTCAGACTTTGTTACCTCTGAGATTCTTTAGAGCACAAGAGGAACTTCCCGAACCTCGCATTGCTGGCAATCTACCTCTTTAGAACCCCATACATGGCTATACACCAAAGAGTTTTCCCTTTGCTTCTACAGGTTCGAGCTGGTTTCGCCTTGGGACCATTGATAGTCGCACAGATTATTCAGAGTCTGGATTCATGGCCTAAGTCGAAGGATACCCCTTACTTCTTTGAAGGAAGCATTTATCTTCTGCAAGTCTGGCTTCTCGAGCGGCTCAAGCTGATTCCTGAGTATAACCAAACGTTCACGATTCAGCATCTCCCTAGAAGGCGAGCCCCCGAGGAGCCAGTTGATGGATGGCCGGCCCTTTTGAACTCCATACGGCAGGGACATCAAGTCCGATGGACGGTCTCAGCTTGGAAAATTGAAGGAGTTCGAATGTGTGGAGGTTATTACAGAGGGATCTCATTACCCGGTTTTGAGAACTTTTATGTCATCCACCCGTGGCGTTCCAGCCGTCAAATTGGGCGAGCCCAGAGCCGACCCAAGGGTTCGTTATATGGAGCGCCAAGGAAATCATACGATCATGAAGCTCTTCATGCGATCATGATGGATCGACTCGAAGGGGAGGTTCAAGTGGTGAAGTCCCTGGCACCTGAAGACTTGGAGCTCTCAGCAAGTTATCGGAAATGGCTATACGGTCGAAAGGAGGAGGTAGATGCATTCAAACGAAAAATGGAGGGGGTAGCTGAGCCAAGAGTTGTCAAGAGGAAGCTTGCATTTTAGACATTTAGTCCTAGGCATTTTCTGTTTTCTTAGAACTCTATAAATTGTACTTCTTTTAATCTCGAGATGAATAAAGAGAATATTTTGTTTTGTTTAGTCCTCTTTTAATTTAATCAATCAATTTTCGGAAAAAAGAGGAAGAGAAATGGGCGTCCGTGACCCCGGACGCGACGTCCGTGGCCCCGGACGTTGACTCAGACGCGCCCGTATGACCTCCAAACGACGCCGTTCCACTTAGTGCCTTCCCCCAGCCGATTCAAATCGGGAATTCGTCCCAAAAGCTCCATTTTCATCCCAGCACTCACCATTTCCAAAACCCTAACTTCTCTCCTCCATATCTCACTCGTTTCTTAACCAAATCACTCCATTCCACCGCCATTTTGCTCACAAAACATCCCTCTTTCAATTCTGAGCATTTCCATACCAAGATCTCCCTGTTTCGGGCACTTACGAAGGCGGAAACTCGCGTCCGAAGTCCAGTCCGAGGCGGACCTTCGAGGGCCAGATTTGCGTAGCTCTTAACTTCCAATCAGAAATCTTCTTCCACCGTTGCATTTGGGTAAATTTTCTCTACATTTCGACCACTCATTTGTCTATTTTGGTGAAGAAACGAAGAAAAACGAAATTTGGAGCTAGGAAGAAGACGACAATGGTGGTTCTCGGGTCAAATTTTCGAAGTTTGATTTTTTATGTTTTAAATGGCCAACTAGCTTAAAAGGACATTTTAAAACGTGAAAAGTTCGTTTTGGAAGGCCGAAACCGCTTGTAATGGCCGAGGGTCGCCCGTTTTAGTTTAGTGTGTTTTAAGTGCGAAATGAGGTTTTCTCGCGTTTCTAGCTCGTGGAATGTTTAAAGTTTGCATGAATGATAGATCCTAGGACTGATTATATGGTGTGGAGTGCATTTGAGAGCACGGGATTCATGAAAAATCTAGGGGAAACTCTGTCAAAATTCCTGCAGAATTATATGTCTTTTGTCTCGTTGAATCCACAGGCATACCATGGAGGGTCGTAGGAGTTCCCGTGGGGTAGCTGGGGCTGGGGCATCAGGCTCTCAGCCACGTCGCAGGCGCCGCAGAGAGACATCCCCTACCTATGACCATACCCGTTTCAGAGGAGCTCACCAGGAGCGTTGGTTTTATGAGAATCAGGATATTTCCATCCAGCAGGAGCGTCTCTTCAGCGACGAGGTGATCGCCACCTTTGATCTCGATCACCTACTTCAGCACCTTCACTGGGTGGGGTTGCTTACTTGCCCGAAGAGCTACGTTAGGGAGTTAGTCATAGAGTTCTATGCTAACTTGGACCAAGACGATACTGGGGCTGTGGTATCCTATGTACGTGGTCAGCCCATTACGGTGGACCTAGATGATTTTGTGCATTTTTACAGCTTGCATCCTAGTGACCCTGAGCACAGGGGACTAGAGACGATTGCAGCCTTGGAGAGCGAGGCACGCCAGTTCTATCTACAGCACTCTACTCTGTCGGAGCGTGTTCGTTCTTCCACGAGGGATCAGCCAAGGAAGTAGGTGATCCTCCCCTCCGCTTTACCTACTGCTCTTGACAGGGTGTTATTGGAGGTCTTGTCCCGTAACGTGCTACCGAAAGCGCGTAATGACGTCTCTTCTCGCTACTGCTTCCTTATGAGGTACATTCAGCATCCACCTGACTCAGAGGAGGGCTTGATCCCGTTGTCGGTTTTGATGAGAGACCACCTGATGGTAGCAGCCCGGGCCGGTCGTCATGCCTTAGTTTACCCGAGTTTCATCCAGTGGCTATGTGAGTGCGCACAGGTCCCGATGGGGGATGACGATTGGGAGCCTCTATATCCTACCTACACCATGGAGATGCTGAGGTCCCTTGGCTACTCAGCCGATCAGGGTTGGGCCTTCCCACAGCAGGCCAGAGTCTTTTCTTAGAGACCAGTCCGGCCCAGGCAGAGGCAGCAGGCACCGGAGCCCGAGGACATCCCGCACCACGAGGACCCGTCAGGAGGATACACCTACCAGGGTGAGGGGTCGAGCTACATGGGCACCGAGTACCCTATACCACTCTCCTCCTACTACGCCCTACCGCCTCCACCACCACAGCCGGATACGCTTGAGAGCTTACAGAGGGATATCAGATCTCTTCACATTACTCAGGGGCGTATGGAGCGTAGGCAGATACGCATGGAGGGCCGTATGGACGATTTCATGACTCATATGTACTCGGCCTTTCCACATCCACCTCCTCCACAGCCGTAGTTTTAGGACTTCATATTTTCTCTATGTATTTTATGATTAGGATGTTGTCTTTTCTTTTAGCTGTACTGCCTGACATGAGCTCTCTTTCGATGTTTTTGTGCTTTGACATTTGTTGCATGTTTCGTTTAGTGTTATTCGAAAAATATCTTGCATGTAGAAAATCATTCTCCGTTACAAGTTAGGTATGCATCTTTGTCGTCAAAACGAGGTAAAAAAAACAAGTCATTTCACCCGTGTGTTCTATCACTTTACCTCTCCACCACTTCACCAAGGTCTAAACTGGAAGAGGTTTCGAAACAGGAAAAATAAATCACCCAGCAATCACCCCATCACCACTCACCACCATTGTTCACCACCACACTTGTAATCACCCTCCACAAATAACTTGGGCATTCTAAGGTTTGTCAAGAAAACCCCACAACAATACTGGGGGCAATCTGAGTTAAGGAACGATAACGTTTGTTTTTTGTGCAAGCAAGTCTCTGAGTGAACGTTTCGCAAGAGTGCCTTAAAGCGGTAAACAAGAGCGAAAAGAGCGTGTCATTTTTCACGACTCGGGAGAGGTCACATTCAAAGGCGAGGTAACGGCATGACTCCAACCGGGGATCTTTGTAAATTTACGCTAAACCTAGGAAAAGTAACAAAGAACGGTACACAGCTTAGGGATGACGAAGCACCTAGGCACAGCCCACACACCAAAAAGCTTATGAACCCTGACATTACACCCTAGGCACCCCCGCTGAGCTTTTCAAATAAACCTCTTTTACAACACTACAAGCTCCACAAACAAGCCACGCAATGATGAATAACCGACCGGTGACCAAAAGAGGCAGGAGCCCGACTTCTGAACAACAACTTCACAAGTCCGAAGAAGCAAAACTGCTACCAGCATGACGAAACGCTCCGCAAATGGTCCCAAAGTGACACAGGATCCAAACGAGCTAACATCTAAAACAGCTCTCAAAGTTCAAAACCGGGAAACACAGGAACCCCGAAGGAAAGGAGATTCAAGGAAGGCAAACCTAAAAAGCCTCAAAGAAACCCAGAATCGGAAAAAAGAAAGAAGATGCAAGGAACAATCAAAAGTTCCAAGTCCCAAGTTCATAAGTGAAGTCATCACGAAGTAGCCAAATGACTTCAAGGCAAAGAAGATAAGTCCGAGAGACGGTGCAAGTTGCAGCTTTGGTCATCCTTAAAGCTCCACATATCCTAAACATTCCTCCATTATCCTGTTGTCATTCATCACACCCCATGGCCACGTTATAAGCTCAAAAGACTTCCGACTTAGTAGTTGTGTATCCAATCGAGTGAAAGTAATAGGTTGAACGCGTAAATCTAACAAATGTCAAATTCAATGGTTGAGAAGTTGTGCTCGTAAGTGAGAAACGAGTGCAAACACCAAACACGTCGAGTGTAGGAAGCACCACATCAAAACATAAGCCTTGACCCTGTGAGGACGAGACTTGTTCGCACAAGAAAATACTGGGGGCAATCGATCGGAACGATCGATCGCCATGAACTATAACTCAGGTTGCCTTAAGAAAGAATACTGGGGGCAATTGTTGGTTCCAGCAATTGCAACAACAACACCGATTGAGGCCCAAAAGTCCAAAACCCAAAGGTTCAATCCATTCTCACAGGCCCGTCCTAAGCCCTATCTCCACATCCAAACATTCACAGGCCCGTCCTAAGCCCTTCCTCCACATCAAATTCCCACAGGCCCGTCTTAAGCCCTACCTTCACACCCATACATCCGTAGGCCCATCTTGAGCCCCACTATCTCCAGATTTGACATAAACCCTAATCCTTCTACATCCATTTAGACCCATCATACATATTACTCACTTTCACTTCGAACCATCCTTAGGCTCGTCATAAGACCTAGATCCTTCCTTTAGGCTCGTCATAAGACCTAGTTGCATACCCTTAGGCTCGTCATAAGACCTAGAACCATCCTTTAGGCTCGTCATAAGACCTAGTTGCATTCCCTTAGGCTCGTAGTAAGACCTAGTCGCATCCCTTTAGGCTCGTCATAAGACCTAGAACCATCCTTTAGGCTCGTCATAAGACCTAGTTGCATTCCCTTAGGCTCGTGGTAAGACCTAGCGCTACCCTTTAGCTTACCCACTCTTATCAAACACATCGCATTCATCTCATTCATATAGGCTCGTCATAAGACCTAGTTGCATTTTCCAGGCGCGTCACAAGACCTGGCGGTAGAAAAGTTGGCGAGGTGATGGCAATAAATCCTTCTTTTGCGATGTCAACTTATTTTCGGGATCAACGAATCGTGGGCGAAGGCAATAAGTCCCCAGGGTTTTTACCAGGAGTTATCCCTGCACACCGGCTTGGGGGCGATGGCAATAAGTCCACATTGGGTCCAGCCAGGAGCATTAGTACGGGTTTCGGTCCCCAGAAGCATCCGAGCATCATCGGCATCAGCATCAGCATCAGCATCATTAGTATCGTTGGCAATTCAGCATTCTCGCATTTGCATAACACCCAGTTCTCACATCATAGGTAGTCAACGCCTTAGAATCGCTTGGCATTGCATCATTTCATGTATTATAGGTAGTCGACGCCTCAGAACCGCTTGACATTATTTCGTTTTCGTCACCTAGGTAGTCAGCGCCTTAGAATAGCTTGACACATTTTCACTTATAGGTAGTCAGCACCTTAGAATAGCTCGACAGCGTTTTGTTGCTTAGGTAGTCAGCGCCTCCGAATAGCTGGACGCAGTAAACGCGGTTTCGCACAACATGGAGAATTTCGTGAAGTCCAAAATTTTGGGGCATCACTCACGCATCAACCAGACTTTTCACATCCACTACAAAGTCTAGTTGACGGGGGGCAATCTGTTATACCCAAAATTTTGACCCCCTGGGTTAGGGTCTATGGGGTGCTGGTGTTGTGAGAGGCATTTTAATCAAGTAGTGAGGGATTCCGGCTCGATCGGCGCGTTCCATGGCATGGGGAGCAGCTTCGTCATTTTCAGCGGCGTTTTGGTAATCTTTAAAGGCTCTTGAGACCTCGTATAAGTTTTCTCTCTCCTCCAAAGGATGACCAAATCAGCTTGAAATGCTTTGATATTTTAACCCATGATAGAGGATGACATTCTAAGCATAATGGCGTTAGAATTTTGATTTTTCGAGTTTCCAATAATTTTCTAGCAATTCTGACTGAATCTGACAAGAAATTCAATTTAAAAATATTCCAACATTTAAAAAATTCGGTTCCACCTCAGAAAATTCATAATATCCATCCTTGACATGTGGTTAAAATTTCACAGCAAAATTCCTTTGGGAAGTCTTTTAATTAAAATACCAAACAATCTTACTTTTACTAGATTTTCTTTATCTTTAAGAAAGTCTATATAAGGGGATAGGTTTTTGGATAAAATTAGAACCTCATATGCTAAAGAACCCTAGAGAGTTAGAAAACACAGCCTCCTCTCTCTCTCTCACGTTTTCCAACACTCGGCCACCCAAATCATACCGAAAATCCCCCAAAATCACCATCTAAACACGTTTCCCAATCCCCAAAGCACCAATAATCATCAAAACCCCACAAAACACCACCAAAACGTGAAGAACAGCAAGAACAACCAACAACCAGAAGCTTGGTTCGAAAACCTTTCGGGTCTGCCATCAACGGAGCACTCGATGAATCCCGGTGTGAAAATCGTTGTGAATCCGAAGGTAAAACAGGTAGGCACTCCACTTCCCTAATTCTCTACGGTATTATCTGTCTTGCCTCCAAATTTGGGCTTAAACTAACCCTTCTATGCTTCTGTATTGCTATTTGTTTAAGCTTCTGTCCAATAACTTGTTTACTAAGTTTCGTGTTTAATTCGAATTCAAATTGAAAACTTTCAATCACTAACGTCTTGTACATCTTTCAGGCTACACACCTATAAAATTTGAGCGAAAAACACCTTCGGGAACGGCCTCAACGCCGCCGTCCGAGGGCTGTCCGCACCCACGGACGTCATGTCCGGGGTCCCGGACTCCCTGTCCGTAAGCTCGGACGCCCACGGACGGAGGCGGGATTTTTAAAAATTCAAAATTTAGGTTTTCTAATAATGTCCGGGCCCACAGACAGCCTGTCCGTGGCCCCGGACTTCGCAATTTTCTGTTTTCCTTTAATTTCGACTCTTTTGTATAATTAGGTGAACTGGGGTCCGTGGTCTCGGACATGGGGTCCGTGGCTACGGACGTAAGCAAAATTCGACCTAATTCTGCCTCCGAAACCCTAGTTTAGATAGTTTTTAATTTCACTTTAATTTTCTGTCAAAAAATGCTAAAAACACAAAAAAATAGAAGCTCGCGCACTTAGGTTAAAACGACTCGTAATAAGCCGTAATTAAACTAAGTAGAGGAAAAACGACTTCTAGGGGTAATGAAAGTAATTTGAACCCTAAATAAGTTGAATATCAAGCCCCCGAACCCGAACTCTCCTTTCCTAATTTAATCTAGGTCAAAATTAGGTGGCGACTCATAATAGGTTCCAGTGAGCTAGCTTAGGTTTTAATAATTATTGTTATATGACATAGTTATTAATCTTAGGTTATAAGTGGACCTAAAACCCGTTTAGATCATAATCAACTTTAATCAACTTAGGATAGGGTTTAAAATCGAGGCTCACACTTCCGGTGGTGCTCCTATCTGAACACCCCCCATCAGGGCTAGCTGAGCAAAGACGGCCGCTACCGTCACAGCAACGCCCACGGCTGGGGCCTCAGGAGGACCTCCTCCAGGCCCGCCGCCTCTTACACCACCTCCTCTGCCTCTACCAGCTGATCGTCTTCCGAAAGACATCTGAAGAATTCAGAATCAAAGTCAGCTCTTGGTATAAATGCTGTTCTTTTCCCAACCATAACTTAACTCAAATCATTTACAACTATCTCCTTGGTACTGGTGTGTGAATAACCTAAGCTCACGGTACTTAAACTACTATCTCTTGTAATCAGAGCGGTACTCCGCTCTGATACCACTTTTGTAACACCCCTACTAATTCGGCTCCTAATTATCCTATAAATGTCGCACATGATAAATAAATCACAGCGGTAAATAACAGACTGACGCTCCTATGGTGTCACTGTTATCCCTCGCCCATATGGGTGATAACGAATTACCTGATAATCAATATGCGAAACGTATTCCCGCAGTGACCACAAGAGATAGATAGTAGAACTTAAACAATTTAAAACAGATCCAACAACAATCGATTATTACAGACCGTACTCGTGAGCATCTAATCAAATTACACCTCGGTAAAACACAACCCGAGTCCAGGTAGTATTAGTATCAAACCATGCCAAGTCTTAACTAACAGAAATATCACAACTGTCGCGCCCCGCGTCGACTCACCAGCTAATCTCCTGAAATAAAAATGGTTTGTGGTATGGAATCAGCCCCTGCTGAGTATGTTATTACATGCCCCGTCATGCCCCCTCAACCCCCTCAATTAATTGGTCGAGAGCATGATATTCGTTACATGCAATGCCGTTTTAATATTAAAACTGTAAAACATTTAACAGTAATATCCATACAATAACACAACCATCAACACACATAATATAACCACAAGTATAACCAATGAACAACAAGCGAAGCAACGAGAATAATAAGCAAGTATTAATTCCCGTCCATGGTGTAGAAACCAATATTGTTCGCCACTGTACAAGTCTCGACTGTATTAATTGTTCAGTTATACCTAGTGACAATGTCTCGTTAAAATGACATGTCTCTAATTACCCATAAATTATGGCGGGTCACCCATGGCAGTAGCCACTCCAACGGTAGAGTCTCCGACCAACGAGCCATTCTAGCTCACGGGAAATTTTCTTGATACTTACGGACCCGTACGCGGACATCCTGGTATCGTTTTTGTGATCACAGCGCGCACCAAGAGCCACATCCTCCTGGCTTTACTATCTTTCCATTAATTAATTATACCATCGCATCGCATTACCAAATTTTCTAACACAGCAGACTAAGGTCATTAGTCCAATCCGGAGTCTGTAAACACGGGATCCAGTGTTAGATACGGGAGCGGCGTTTAGAAAGGCCAATGCTCCGTATAAAAGTCTCGGATAATATGCATATCTTATTATCCTAGTGCTACAACGTTTTTCTGACGTTCCTTATATTTCATATAAGATAGCACCATAGCCGCTAGTTCGTTTTATATATAGGTTCATATGTACGAACCAATACTGTTAACTCAACAACAGTAAATAATAAGGAGCTATAAATATACAATTCATGCATATTAATTAACACATTCATACAAACAATCTTATCACAGATCACACAGAAGTTTGAACTGAGGAAGCCCTCAGAGACAATAACACATACCGTTCACCCTGATTGTATTACGGTGGAGTATGAATCAGCAAGTTCCTATTCTCCGTGTGTCGTCTCTAACAGTCTAAACAATACATAATGCTACTGATTAGCATCCCGTATGAAAATACAACCCTACGGTACCCCGTACCATCACTAATACCTCCCGGTTAACCCCCCGTTACAAACTTTCAATGTTTGTCGGGTTTTCGGCTTAACTCGAGATTTGAAAGGTGTTATATTACATGTGTAGTCTTGCCTTGTATATTAATATACTTATTGTTGAACTTGTTATCGCATGTGACTTAACATACCCTTGTATGTCGTATAGTTTGTTTCTATATTGTACGCATGATTCTTTGTCATGTACTATTCATCTCACCTTAGTATTTATTATTTTTTCTAAGGGTTGTTTCTCTTCTTCTTTTTTTTTGTTCAATGTGGTATAATTCATATATAACCAATACTTTCAATTATATCAATCCTTATTATCACATGTATACTCTTAACATTAGAATTCCATATCCAATGTTTGTAATTCTTTTTCCCTTTATCTTATATCATTTTAATTATGAAAATACATGGTTTTTGAACCATATTATATATTTTTTTCCACCATAGCATGTATTATGAAACTATTTATTATATGGTAAGTCTTATAATATATATTCATTCTTTCTAATGAATACCTCTTATATTATAAATGTTATAACTCTTATAACATTAAAACCATATTATAAATTCCATTTAAAAATGTTAATATTTCCGAACAGCACCTATGTTCTTAAATATTTACAAAATCCACCACATAATTAATATAATGTTACATTATAGTTATATAACATATATTATGACATTTATGTCATTAAAACAATTAAAACATATAGTTGTAAATTGTTTTAAAAATACCAAACAGCCCCTTATATTTTCGGCTTTCACAATAAACCACTAAACTTCTATAAATCACAAATCAACCTCAATTATATTTCATTGTTACACTTATAACATATACCTTATATTATAATCCTTAAACCTTAATATAATTATAACCTATGGTTATATATATTTTTTTAAATAACCGAACAGACCCCCTAGGTCTATTCTAATTATTTTTCCACCACTTAACTTTATATATTCACCAAATTCCCCTCTTTATAACATATAGTTTTCTAATATCATCAAAACTATATATTATACATATATCTTGATAAAACCTTATATATAACTCCAAAAGGTTATAAACATCATTACTAACCTTATACTTTCTCTAAATCTCGGTTTTACCACATATGTTACCCACTTGTAACAATATTATGAAATATCTTATATTATACTTATATAATTCATATAAACTCCAAATTTAACCAAATCAACTTCTAAAAATTCCTAATAACCTAAGGTTTGTACTAAACTCCATTTAGTACCCCAAGTTTTCGGAAATCACAATATAGCCCCATCTCTTATAAATCTTTTACAATTTAATACTTATCTTAATATAAGGTAGTATTTTAATTTCTAAAATTCTCCAAACTTGGTCAAAGTCTCCTATATAGTCAACTTTGACTTCTAATACCAAATTGGACCCAAACCTTTCGGTAATTACAAAACTTCACCTATACTTTTCTATTTTTACAATTTTGACCCAAAACTTTATAAAATGTTATAATTTTTATTAAATTCATTTAAAAACCCTAAATTCCTCTAAATTAAGCCCACGACTTTGTATTTTACCAATAATTATGGTTTGGCCCCAAACTTAATTATATAAGCATAAATCTAACTAAATAAGCTTATAAACTTAAATTAAAATGGCCTAATGGCATGGCCTTATTACAACCTCACTTTAAATGTCTCAAAATATAGTATACATTCACGGCCTCACCATAGATTAATTATTTTTCCACATAATGTCATAATTTGACCATTATGTTAATTAAATCTCTTAAATGACTAGCTTAATTTATCTTATTCATTTTTTTTCCATTTCTAGGTTAATATAACCCATATTATTAAGTTCCCTCTCGGCAATATTAATATATGTGTTTAGAAATTATAAAACCATAAGTTTTAAGGTGTTTATACCTTGTTTTCTCCTTGTATGAACTCGGCCACTTGAAGGAAAATTCACCACATCATTTAGACATGTTTAATACACCAAAATAAGGCATGGTTATACTCCAAGCTTGAGCTTAACCATAAGGAATAATTAATGTAAGATTTAAGGCAAAAATCACCTTAAAAATGCAAGGGAACTTCAAGATGGATTCGGCCTGAATTAAACAGACCACAAGGTGTTAGATCCACCATATAGACATGGGAAATAGCTAGACAACAACAAGCTACCTTGGTATTAGGTTTTACCTTGGAAAAATGCCTTAAAGAAGGGTATTTGCTCTAGATCTCGGCCTCACTTGCTTCAAAAGGCTAACCAACTGAATGAACATGTAAATATGAAGATTATGAGTGTATAAACTCATAAAAATCAAAGGGAGAAAATCGGATGAAGAGTAGAGAAGCTTAAGGTATGTTTTTACCTTAAAATGCAAATTTGGGAAACCTTGGTCCCTATACTTGCTTCAGCCGAAATTGGTTGGTGTTCTAACCTTAAAACACTGAGAATAAGCCATAGGAAGTGATGAGCCACGAGATCTAAGTGTAGATAGTGAAGAGATGAAGAAAAAGAGCCAAAATAAGCCTTAAACCATTACCTTAGAAGCTTAGAAGTTAGATCTACCTTCCATGCTCAAGAACTTCGGTTGAGAGGGTCTGGAAGGGCTGCTTCATCGGCTGGAATGAAGCTAGGGGAAAGAGAATGATTGGAATGAGCCTTAATTGATTGAAAAGTCAATTTTGATTAGTTTATGTTTAGTAAATGGGTAATGACTCATCCAAGGGGATAAGCATGGGCTGGCATCAGTTATTGGAGGGGCCGGGTAGGGCTCACACGGTTTTGGAGCTGATTGAAGCAATCATGGAGCCAATGTGTATAATTAAGTCATATATTAGAAAGGTAAAAGTAATCTCCTTAATTTAAGGAGTGGTGTTGGAGACTTGTCCCTTGTATGTGCAAGTGGTGAATCCAGCCTCTTCTTACTTGTGGCTGCCTATTTCATGAGGTCCAAGGGGTCAACTTTGACCTCTTGACCATTCTTAGTCAATATTGACTCAAGCGGGCCCCTTTTTAGGGTTTTATTAATATTTTAATATTAAATTTGTAAAAAATTTGTAAAATTTGGAATTAAATTCCTAATATGATATAATGTGATATAATATCATATTTAAAGGTAATTATAACCTTTAAGCCCATTAAAAACCAATTTAGAAGGCAATTTCACAAAAACGTGCTTTAAGGTGTTTTAATGCACATTTTGTGTTGCAAGGTGCTTCTGAGCTTAGTTTTCTTTGAGAATAGTTTTGTTGTGTTCCTTACTTCATTATAATACTTAGGAATCCACTTTGGATCCTATTTGAGGTCATACAATCTTTATGGTGCTTTAAAGCACATTTTTGGCTTTACCGATCTTAAGGCATGTCTTGCCTTGTTGAGATCTTTTAGATTGTTCCCCAATAATATTTAGATGTTTATTAACCCTCTTAGATCATTATTAGATCATTTAATTAAGTTTTAAAGGTTAGGGGTATTTCATATTTAATCCACTGGTAATGTAGTGTTGTATGCGTGGGACATACATGTTACAGTTAGCATCAACACGCACGTAAAATAATACAACAGTGCACAAGAGTGATACAACATTTTACAACAATTATCTTGGTCGTTATTTCACACAACAGATAGCACACAAGCCGGTGTAATCCGGTAGCAAACAGGTTGCAAGAATCCCATACCGTTCACCGTAGATTGCAGTTGAATATATCCTGGTCAACGCCTGGTCAAGTATTGTCCTATATTAGGATTAACTGAGAGGGTTAGTTTATGTTACCCTTGTATAATCATTTTATTGGATCATTCAACAATTTCGTATTTGTTATTTCATATGAGGTTTATTTCTTCATACTTAGATAGTTTCTTTAACCTCTTAACCTCATTGATAATTAAGGTGTTTATATATATTCCAATTTATATAGTCTTAATGAATAGCTTATATTGTGTGGTAATTTCTTTTAATTACCTTATGATCTAATGTATAACTTATTTTGTTATACCTTCTTGATTTATTTATAAATCCTTTAATGTACATATATGTATATGTTTATTCATGTACTATTTATGTTACATGTTTTTAATTGTCTAGATGACATAATAACTTTATAATTTCTCAACTATATTTATATGCCATACATGGACATAATATTCTAATAATTTTTATTATTCCCCTTTTAACCATTAATAATATTTATTGGTTACCTTTAAATTCCTTATAACTATATAAGCCATAGTTTTAATTCCATAATCCCTTAAATCAAAATTCTTTTTCTAATTCCTCCAAATATCCACATAGGACCTATATTTATTTAAATCTAAATTTTTACCCTTATATTTCGGTTATTTACAAAACAACCATAATAATTCATAAACTTTACATTTAAACTCTATTCTCATTATAGTATATAGTTTTGATTTCTTATTTAATTACATTACAAAACCACCATTAATATTTCGGTATATAACTTTTGAACATTATAACTTTTCGAAAATTACAACTTAGCCCCTCAAACCTTCGGCCTTAACATAATCTTTCCTATAATTACAATTTAATCTCAAAATCTTATAACCTTTACATAATGTCTTATAAACTATAGTTTTAATTTTAATTCCTTTAATTGCCGAATGTATATATATAATTTCTTAAATTACAAATCTAACCCAAAGTAATTCGGCTTTGCCATAAACTTTCCATTATTTACATTTTCACCCCAAAACTTTATAATAGTTACTTAATAACTTATAAACTATAGTTTAATTATTTAATTCCTTTAAATTTCGGAAGTGTACTTTATATTACTCCTAATTATGGTTTCGCCCCATATTAAACTCCAACTTTTCATAATAAGTTTTATAAATTACAAAATAGCCCCAACTTTATAAATTGTTAATTTAACACTTGTTTAAATTAACTAAAATTCATAAACTTAATTCCTAACCTTATATTATATCATAATTACCCAAAGAAACCCATAACTCTCGGCTTTTACCATTTATACACCAATCTTTTCAAAATTTATAATTTAACCACATAACTTAATTAATTAGCCATTTAAGCACTAGTAAAATATTTTTAACTCACTAAACTTTATAATATAAGTTTATATACATAAGTAGCTCATTAAAACCTATTCTTCACCAAAACCATTCGGCCATAATTTATAAGATACATATAGTATATAAAAGTAGATTTATATGTCAAAATAATTATACATAAATTCATATGAGTCATATAACTCATGTAAAAATTATTGTAATGTCTTAGATTGATTTTCAGCTCAAAATAGAACATATTTGTCCTTGAAATTCGGTATGAACATGTATTTAACATAGATAAATTTTGTGACACAAAAATGTGTCTTAAGGTAATAAATTTACCATGCATGTTATAAGCTATGTTTTTGGCATATGTTACCATGTAGTTTCGGTTTTAGATACCTAAGAAGGTGTACATAATTTTTGTATAATTTTTAGAAGCTTAACCAAGCTTAAAACGTAAAGATTGGCTTAGTAAACTTACTTCTTAATAAAGGATGGTTAAGTGCTTGAACTCTTCTTGAATTCCCAAGCTTTCTCCAAAGTAAATTGATGCTCCACTTCGGTTTTTATGCAAGAGGTAAAGGAGTTTAGGAGTTAGATCTTTAACAAAGATCTTAAGTAGATTTGTAAGTAGTTTTCCGAGGATTTACCTTAAGCTTTTCTTCTTAGAATTTCGGCAAACCTAGATGAATGAAGAACAAACTTTCCTTCATGAAAATGAAGAAGAAAAGGGCCTTAGAAGATGTAGAATTCGGTTACACAAAAAATGTGTCTTAAGGATTTTCAAGCATGAAAAATACCTTAAGATAACCTTGGATGCTCCTTGGATTAATGTTGATTTAGACAACTTCCTTGGAGTACAATTTGATGTGGAAGACTTGTAGTTATGCTAGGAAGAATTTTGCTTCAAGACTTGATGAGAAATGCTAGGAAATTAACATAGAAATGAAGATAGAAGTTAAACCTCCATTAATGGACTTAAGAGCTTCAAAGGAAGAAGATGAAAGGAGAAGAGAGGAGGCTTACCAAACCGGTTGCAAGGAGTGAAGAGAATGGCTTGCAACCGTATAACTTAAGCTAGGTTTGGAAGGATTTTGATTTGTTTATTTTGGACCCATAATTGGCATGTTAGGTCTAGACTTTTTTTATTAATTTGTCTTTGATTTTTAGGCTCCAAAATCCCTAAATTAAGGCACCCATTCGGCCATGATAAGAGGTGGAAGACAAGTTGCATAAATCATGCTAGATAAGGTATTATGGTAAGGTAGGTAAGGTTTAGTTCTTTTGATTTTTCAATGTCAAACTTGTCTTCTTCTTCCCTTGTAGGTAGACGATTTTTAGGGCTAATTGGAGCCTCTTCAATCGGCAGCCAAGAGCTTTAGACAAGCATGGAATGGTCTTTGTATTTAACAATTCAAAAAGTAATTCTAGATCTACTTTTTGCCTTAATAATTCTTACTTTTGTCAAGCTAACATGGCCTTGTTTTCTTGCAGGATTTCGACAGCATGGAGGTCAAATGAGACTTATATTCTTCTGTCTTTAAGTATTATAGCACATGGGAAGGTGAGTCACCATGTTCTATGTCTTTTATAAGTTTTAAATGTAAATTTTATACTACTTTTTAGGTAGAAAATAGGCCCCTATAGAGCTCCTTGTTTGACACTGCCTTTAGTTGCTTAAGAGGGTCAATTCATCCCCATTTAATATTCATAATTCATGGCATGTCAAAAACTACAAGGTAATTGCGTAAAACGCGTTTTAGTGACACCCGAAGGTGCGTTTTTGTGCTCTAAGGATATTTTGGAAAATAAGTTATCTCTATGAGTTCCAAGTGTTTATAAACATTGTTTATAGTCAATAATGATATATTAAGGTGTTACATTTAGTTATATGGAGTTACATCAACTCATGACATAATTCCCGGGCTATCAGGACATTCTCGGGCAAAATAGGAGCGTTAAGAAATTCCCCCGAGGATTTTGTTGAATTTTGAGAAACTAGCTCGTGGGTTCTCTTTAGAATGATTATTAATGATGTTAGGAACTCTAAGAATGAATTATATAGGAGTTCGTGCCGCCTCGGCACCTCTCCGGGCTTTTCGTGCTTTAAGGGGCGTGCGTGAGCACTCCCGAGCGTTTTGCGTTTTTGACTAAATATAGCCTAGGGAATATGTTTGTATAGTCATATAATGAGGGTATGACCATTTGGTTTGAGTTTTATAAGGTCATACAAGGTCATGCTTAATCGCATGTTTCTAAGGCATCTTAGCGTTTATGGTGAAACGACTACTTTTACGTAACGTTTTCATGCATGTATTTGCATGCGTACGTGAAATGGTTTATATTTGGATTATTTTTCATTAAATAATGGTTTTATAATGTTAATTAGATTTGGGGTATTTCATCTTATGACTGGAACTTTATACATCTAAACTGGAACAAGACTAACTGACCTTTAGGTATTATTGAACCTAACTGATGGTCAACTGTTATAGTCTTAACTCAAGGATTGGATATTGTACCACTGACTAAAGGGCTAACTTATAAAGAGAGGAATCCAGACTGTTTCGACTTTCTGGTTGCGCATCGTGATCACTACGAGAGACTTCAATGGGAAGTCACTCAAGGGAATCCATTGTCCACATTCGATGATGGCGGAGAGCACTACTGTTGGTGCACAGGTACGACATGATCGGTCAAAATATTTATCCAGGGCCATAAGGTCAGCTGGTAATGGTTCCATTGGAACCCAGAGGACTACTGTCTATTATTAAGATATTAAGGATTGTCTTAACATGACGCCTGAGGTGGAATTTAATTGGAAAAGTTTAAGTGGTTGGTTTAAAGGATAAGGGACAGGTGGCCAACTAACAAGTACAATTATTTAATACGCGTATCTTGTTTGATTATTGATATGGGTTGTTGGTGATTGATTATCTGGTTATTGTTTGCTATTGTGCACTGATGTTTGTAGGTGAACTGTTATGTGATTGTTTAACTTTTACAGTTATTACTGTTATTGTTGTAAACCGCTATATCATGTAAAGAATCTAATATCAAGATGGCTAAAACGACTTAAGGAATCTAGATGACTTAGGACTACATTTAGCATACCAGCATTTCGATTGCTGAGCCCTTCAATGGGCAAAACATTTCAGGTTACTGAAGAAGACTCAAGTCGGAGTGCGGGGCACAGGGTAGCTGATGTGTTTCTAATAAACACTTGTAGTTTTATTATGTATTGTATTCGGAGTTTGTTGTATTTCATTTAGTTGCTCAGTTGGATTTGGTTTGTAATATTAAGAGCGCTCAGTAACTTGTTCATCACAGCGGGGAGGAGTTGAGGTTGATGGAAGAAGTAAGGTTGCCATGTTGCTCACAAAGGTGAGTAACGGCGTGTAACACCAACGTTAGATAGATTTATTTTCTGCTGCGAATTATTATTTATTATGCTATGACTTGTGACGTTATTACAGGTTTAGGATTAGGGGTGTTACAGAAAGTGGTATCAGAGCGGAGTACCGCTCTGATGAGAAGATATTGAGTCAAGAACAGTGAGCATAAGAATTTTAGGGATACGGGAAATGTAACACCCCATCCATAACCTTCACACTTAATCAATAATCGCAGCGGAAATCATAAACTTAACCATATAGCAAAAAGGGCGGTGTTACACGCCGTTAGCCACCCACGTGGCTAACAAGGCTGTTACTTACAATGTATCGGTCTGATTACGAGAATGCCGAGCATAATTACAACCTTACAAAAATCACTTATCCAAAGGAATGACAATATACCGAGTGTAACTATACAAAAATCACCAACTAGCTTTACATCCACCAAAATATAAGACCTTGAGTGTACAGACACTACTCGGGTTCAATATCCAAAAATAACAAAAGTATCATCAATCTAGGACCTAAAGCCATTCTGCTTCCTCGATCCTCATCCTGCAATAAACATAGCCCCCAAAGGGGGTCAGCAACCTTTTGCTGGGATGGTTAACGTGCAGCCCGCTGGCTACCGGGATACACGCAACTATTTGTCGAGATAACATGGCGTTGATTTTAACATACAACATGCATATATTTAGTAAGAGTTACTGCAGAACAATAACAACACATATAAGATGAGAACATTTCACTTTAGGAAACAACCAACATGGTTAGTCAACTTGTAAGCCTAGAGGATGACTTCATCCTCATGTTAAGCTTAACACACATCACATTACTGTTTTGTTAGTCGAATGGACAACTTTAACTTAAAAGATGAGACGGGTGTAGTGACCCGAACACATCAACACATAATTTCCCCCTAGCCCGAGTGGAAGTCAGGTAGGTAAGCTTTGGCTAAGCTAGTGAGGTCGAATTCCCCATAAAAGGAAAACTACCCTAACATAAGGAGAGAGCCGAATCTGATTCAGATGTCGACACCCATACATACACGCGTGACCGGAACGACCGGATTCCTCACTCCCCAGGTTAGCACTCGTTAGAAGTCCCACAATGGGAGCTTAACAATATCTCACACAAGTAAGTGTTTAAGTCAGTTAGACATACAAGGGAAGCAAGGCACAATTCAGCAACAAATACCACAACTAAACATACATAGCCGTGGTTAGAACGTTCCTTAGGTTGGGGACGTTATTACCGGATACCGTTCTCTTACGTTTCCTAGCTTTGGTTAATTAACAGTTAGCACGCATTCGAGGTTACCGGTATCGGTACGCACACGTCACATTAATAATAAGAACTGTAAACTCATTTCATGATTAATCTTACAAGGTTGTAAACACACAGAAAAACAAGCAACACGCAAGCCGGTGTAAACCGGTAGGCAACAGACTGCAAGAAAACCATACCTTGGACCTTGCCGCTCTAGTGTTCCACCGTACGTTGTTCCTAAACACGATTGATAACGTCGGTTAATTAATTTACTTAACTTCGAGCTTTAATAAGTATTTTACATGGTTATATGACATGTTTTAATTGCCTAAACTTACCCTAGATTACCTTCATTATACCCCCTAGGGTTAACTACATTGGTCAGATTCTTTTCATTTTTTTTTGTAGGTTTTGGTATGTCCGACCCACCGTCCGACCCACCAACTGGGTCGGACCCTTCCAGTAACCATCGGGTCTGAAACTTCTACCTTGTCCGACCCATGTCTGACTCAACCGTCTGGGTCGGACCATTACAGAAACATTACCGTCGTTTAATTCTCTCCCGTCCGACCCATGTCCGACTCAACCGTCTGGGTCAGACCATTACAGAAACATTACCATCGTTTAATTCTCTCCCGTCCGACCCATGTCCGACTCAGCCATCTGGGTCGGACCATTACAGAAGCCTTCACGGGTGACCAAACAGAGGCCGTCCGACCCAACTGTGGGTCGGACCCCTGGGTCGGACACCTCCAGAATCTGCCCAAAATTGTCAAATCTTTTTCCAAACTTCTCCACAAGCCTCCTAAGGTGTTCTAACATCATTAGGCACACTAAAGCCTTCATATATCCCCTTCCAAATTCATTTACAAGTTTATTTCTAAGTTCCTTAACTATTCTCTCAAAACACTTGTAGTTCACTAGTTTGCTCCCACCTAGAAATGCATTTGAACCACTACATTCCTACACAAATTTTGACATGATCTCCCCATAATTTTACATGTTCCCACTCATCTTTTAACCTACTAAAACACTCCAACCATCAATTCATCCAAGGCACCAAAACCCACTTACAATTCACCATTTACACCACAATAGCCCTCAATATTCATAAACCTTACAAGCTTGGCTCTTAGGCCCTTAAACGACATTAAATTAAACACTGAATTTTCTCATACTATTAGCAACACCTACATTTCACTGAGCATTTATATTGCTCAAACATAAACACATTCATAGATCACACACTAGTCCAAGGTAAGTTAATTACCTTGGGTTTTCTTTCCAAGCTTTCCCTTTCTCTTTACTTCTTGTTCCACAATCGGTACTCAACGGGACAGATTGTTACACTAATGACCATGCCAAAATAATTACAATGAGTATGAAGGGTTCATGACTATTATTCCATTAACCCTAGAATCAATATTTGAAACATCATAAGAGGGAATTACCTTCTACTTCAAGATGAAGTTTTTGGTAATGGAATTTGGGCTAGCTCCAACACTTCTAAAGGATTGAACAAGCTAAAATGGAGAGAAAACAATGGTGTTTAGTACCCACCAAAATCAGCCACCATAGGGGATAGGGAAATGAATGGGTTTTTGAGTTCTTTCTTACCTTAGAACAACAAGGAGATGTTTGGCTTCAAGAATATGAAGCTTCCTCTTCAAAATGTGGTATACCCTTGGAAATGAAGTATGGAGTTTTGAGATTTTAAAAGGTGGAAAATAATCCCCAAGATGAGAGGAGTATTTTGGTGTAAAAATTTCTTGATTTGGAGCTAGGATGAAGAAGTTACAAGAAGATGAAGTTGGGGTTGCTCTTTGGCTTGTGGAATCGCCATTAGAGGAGCAAAATGAAGAAGGAAGGCTGGGGAAGAGGGGAACAAATCGTGGGACACAAGAGAATGAGGGAGAGAGAGTGTGAGAGAGGGTATGGTGTGAGAGAGGGAATAAAGTAAGTAGTACTTTTTGCTTTTAGTTGTTTTTGTATTTTTGTGAGTAAAGTAGAATTAGATGGGTGAGTGAGAGGGGGCTCTCATGTGAGACACAAAAGAGGGGGACCAAATTTGATTTTTGTTTTACAATGTGAGAGAGTGGCATTTGGTCATTAGCAGATAACACCTGTTAATTCCCGAACTGTCAGTTTTAACAGTTCGGGTCCGGTTTCCGGATTTTTGTTTTATTTATTTTTATGGTCCTAGACCTTGACTAATATTTAATTTTAGCCATATAATTGACCATAAATTTTTACTAGTCTTTTAAACCCGTTTAAAATTACATTTCCTGGGTTTCTCGAAAAACGTGCTTTAAAGCTCGTTTTGCCTTTTTAATTCACTATTTGGATCCGTTTCCTTCGGGAATTTTTCCCACATGTTCTTAATGACTAAATAAGCCTTAAAAATATAATAATTATATAATTAACTAACATATTAAGGTTTGGGGTATTTCAATCTACCCCCTTAAAAGAACTTTGTCCCCAAAGTTCACACTTCCCACGCATCTTAAATATTAGAACACGGGGATTACTTATGAAACAACGCTTCTATAACAACACACAAACATTCTTTACATCACATCGGACTCAAGGTCCTGTTAACACAACATCACTTAGACTTAACGGTCTATAACTTAACAACATAGACATGTATTCCAATACATGCCGTACATACATAACCGAAACGGCTCTACCCCCCTTAAATAGGGGTACGCCCCGTACCCTATACATACAAATACTAAGAAGTAAATAGCGACGGGTACTTCGCCCTCATATCATCTTCCAGCTCCCAGGTGGCCTCCTCAACCTCCTGGTTAGACCAGAGAACCTTCACCAGTCGAACAGACTTGTGGCGAGTGTCTCGAGTCTTAGTGTCCAAGATCCGTACGGGAGTCTCCACTGATCGCATGGTCGGCTCTAGTGTTAGCCTTTCGGGCTGAAGTACATGAGACGGATGAGACATATATTTCTTCAGCTGGGACACATGAAATACATCATGTACCTTGCCCAGCTCAGCAGGTAAATCGAGTCTGTAGGCTACCGGGCCTATCCGCTCCGTCACAACATAAGGCCCCACATATTTCGGGCTCAATTTACCTTTCTGGCCAAAACGAAACACTCCCTTCATGGGGGATACTCTAAGAAATACCTGATCGCCCACGGCGAACTCCAGGTCGCGTCTGCGCACATCGGCGTACGATTTCTGCCTATCCTGAGCTGCCTTCATGTTAGCCCAGATCTGACGTACTTCTGCTTGTACTTGCTCCAAATACTCAGGTCCTATAATGACCGTCTCACTCGACTCATCCCAGCATAATGGTGTGCGGCATGGTCTACCGTACAAAGCCTGGAAGGGAGACATTTTGATCGAAGCGTGGTAACTGTTGTTGTAGCTGAACTCAATCAGATGTAACTTATCAATCCAGCTGGTCTGAAAGTCAAGTGCACATGCACGTAACATATCCTCAAGCATCTGTATGGTCCGCTCACTCTGACCATCTGTCTGTGGGTGGAATGCCGTACTCAACTTCAGTTCGGTACCAAGCGCTTCCCGTGTACTTCTCCAGTACCTCGAGAGGAATCTGGTATCCCTATCAGACACGATAGTCTTCGGTACTCCATGATGTCGTACTATCTCACGGTCGAAGAGCTCTGCTAGCTTCGCCACTTTCCAGGTGTCCTTCATCGGAATGAATCGGGCCACCTTGGTCAGTCGGTCTACAACGACCCATATCATATTCAAGCCTCCCCGAGTAGGCGGAAGCCCAACAACAAAGTCCATGGAAATATCATGGAACTTCCATTCAGGAACGGGCATTGGCTGTACCATGCCACCAGGACGACGGTGCTCAAACTTGACTTTTTGGCAAGTGAGACACCTAACAACATAATCTGTCACATCTTTCTTCATACCGGTCCACCAGAAATATCTCTTCATACTCTTATACATCTTTGAAGCTCCGGGGTGAATAGAAGTAGAAGAACAGTGTGATTCACTCAGTATGCGCTCCTTCAGCTCAGCGCTACTTCGTGGAATACAAAGTCGGCCATTCAGCCTGATCAAATCATCATCATGTAGTCGGAAATCATACTTTTTTGGCTCTCGAATGTGCCATCCATAAGTTTCTGTTTGATCTCTTGCATGTACTGATCTGACATCTGAGCACTCCGCACCTCTTCAACCAAGCTAGAGTGAGAGATTAGTGAATGGAGAGAGTGTGCTCGGCGACTCAATGCATCAGCTACAATGTTTGCTTTACCTTCCTTGTACTGAAGGTTAATATCATAATCAGTAAGGAATTCGACCCATCTTCTTTGCCTCATGTTCAGCTCCTTCTGAGTGAACAGGTATTTCAAACTCTTGTGATCTGAATAGATTGTCACATTCACTCTGTACAAATGGTGTCACCATATCTTCAAGGCGAAGACAATGGCACCCAAAACCCACTTATAATTCACCATTTACACCACAATAGCCCTCAATATTCATAAACCTTACAAGCTTGGCTCTTAGGCCCTTAAACGACATTAAATTAAACACTGAATTTCCTCATACTATTAGCAACACCTGCATTTCACTGAACATTTATATTGCTCAAACATAAACAAATTCATAGATCACACACTAGTCCAAGGTAAGTTAATTACCTTGGGTTTTTTTCCAAGCTTTCCCTTTCTCTTTACTTCTTGTTCCACAATCGGTACTCAACGGGACAGATTGTTACACTAATGACCATGCCAAAATAATTACAATGAGTATGAAGGGTTCATGACTATTATTCCATTAACCCTAGAATCAATATTTGAAACATTATAAGAGGGAATTACCTTCTACTTCAAGATGAAGTTTTTGGTAATGGAATTTGGGCTAGCTCCAACACTTCTAAAGGATTGAACAAGCTAAAATGGAGAGAAAACAATGGTGTTTAGTACCCACCAAAATCGGCCACCATAGGGGATAGGGAAATGAATGGGTTTTTGAGTTCTTTCTTACCTTAGAACAACAAGGAGATGTTTGGCTTCAAGAATATGAAGCTTCCTCTTCAAAATGTGGTATACCCATGGAAATGAAGTATGGAGTTTTGAGATTTTAAAAGGTGGAAAATAATCCCCAAGATGAGAGGAGTATTTTGGTGTAAAAATTTCTTGATTTGGAGCTAGGATGAAGAAGTTACAAGAAGATGAAGTTGGGGTTGCTCTTTGGCTTGTGGAATCGCCATTAGAGGATCAAAATGAAGAAGGAAGGCTGGGGAAGAGGGGAACAAATCATGGGACACAAGAGAATGAGGGAGAGAGAGTGTGAGAGAGGGTATGGTGTGAGAGAGGGAATAAAGTAAGTAGTACTTTTTGCTTTTTGGTGTTTTTATATTTTTTGTGAGTAAAGTAGAATTAGATGGGTGAGTGAGAGGGGGCTCTCACGTGAGACACAAAAGAGGGGGACAAAATTTGATTTTTGTTTTACAATGTGAGAGAGTGGCATTTGGTCATTAGCAGATAACACCCGTTAATTCCTGAACTGCCAGTTTTAACAGTTCGGGTCCGGTTTCCGGATTTTTGTTTTTTTATTTTTATGGTCCTAGACCTTGACTAATATTTAATATTAGCCATATAATTGACCATAAATTATTACTAGTCTTTTAAACCCGTTTAAAATTACATTTCCCGGGTTTCTCGAAAAACGTGCTTTAAAGCTCGTTTTGCCTTTTTAATTCACTATTTGGATCCGTTTCCTTCGGAAATTTTTCCCACATGTTCTTAATGACTAAATAAGCCTTAAAAATATATTAATTATATAATTAACTAACATATTAAGGTTTGGGGTATTTCAGGAAACGTCTGTGAGGATTCGTGACTTAGATAGGAAACTTGTAGGAATATCTTATTGCTAGTAGTTAGCTTACTTACATGTTTATGATTGTGAATGTGAAAATGGTGTAGCAACCGAGTAGGAATAATAGTATACTATCTTATAGATGTCGACAAGAGCAAGACCACGTGGAGGCAGCAGCGGACGCGGTGGCGAGACACCGGCGGATGTTCCAGAAGTACCAGGCCTAGCAGCGGTCATGGCAGCCTTCGCGCAGTAGCTAGGAGCTCAACTTGCGGGAGCCATACCCCACCCGCCGCAGCCCAGAGAAACCAACTGGTTGAAGAGCGTTACAGACGCGAGAGTACCGACGTATTCAGGGGAACCGGACCCCACCGCACTGGAGAAATTCATAGTGGAACACCAGAAGGCCTTCAAAGCTGTGAGAGTGCCAGAAAACCAGAAGGTCGACATCGCTGCGTACAACCTGAAGGACGCAGCTGATATTTGGTGGCGGTCTGTGGAGGGCCACCATAGAGCTACACCGGACTTTGGATGGACAGCGTTAGTAGAAGTGTTGCAGGAGAAGTACTACCCCGAACACTTGAAGCAGAGGAAAAGGCAAGAGTTCGAGACCTTAATCCAGGGGAGTCAAACAGTTGACCAGTACTACGCACGATTTATCAGTCTGCTAGGCTACATCCCTGAGGTCGACTACTCCGACACCGTTAAGATTTAGAAATTTAGGGGAGGTTTGCAATTTCGCATCCAGGCGCTATGGGAGCAATACGTTTCGCTACCTTACAAGAATGTTATGACGCCGCATCGGCAACAGAATTAATGCTTCAGTCCAGGGAAGAGGCCCAGGGAAAGAAGATGAAGAATACTAAAGGAGAAGATGGGGGAGCAACCTCTGGCGGTTACTACAAGAATGGGAAGTAAGAAACCTATGATTGAGAATGAGTTGCCTTTATTTACCTATACTTGGAATTGGTCACTAAACCTGTAACCTTAGCAGGAAATTCTTTGATAAGAAAAAGGGGCGGAAGGACTTCCATGGTCAGAAGACGAAGGAGCAGGTCCCTCGTCTGATCGGCCCAGCCATTGATGCACAACCACTTAGATCGACACCACCTAAGGGTAAGGATACCCACCCCTCATTTAACCAAATATTTATTAGTTGTACCATTACTAAACCATGTTGTATAAACAATAGGCAATAAGCCAACCCAGCTCCACTACTACTGTAAGTGCTGTGGGAATGATCACCCCGGAGTAGATTGTTCAAGAAGGAAGGTGGAGTGCCGCTATTGCAGAAAGGAAGGCCATCGAGAGTATGAATGCTTTTCCAACCCAGCAAGCAGAACATATAAGGGATCTAGAGGTTCACAGAGGACACCAGCTATAGAGACTGGAGGACCCAGAGGAGGCCAAGCGCCACAGACTAACACCTACACTAGGGGACCGGGAGGACAGCCATCCTCATCCGGAAGTCAGAAGGGAAAGGAGATAGTTCCAGGAAGAAACACCCTGTATTCAGTGGGAGCTTCAGGCGCTGAGGCTAGCGCTCAGCGTGAAACCGGTAAGCCTAGAACTTAAACCAAAAGCATGGTGCTATGAATGTGTGTTTACAGTTGTCAGTCAATGATACTTTTATGTGTTTGGTGTGAAATAAAATTTAGAGAGACCTAACTTAGGAAACCTCTCACCTAATAGGATGCTTCGACATTTGTTTTCCCATATCTATAAGACCGAGATCACCTGTGCCTATGAGCGAAGGTCGGGAATATCCAGAGGGAGAATGCCAAGTACTTCGACCCGGCATGATCCTACTCAAGCAATATTTAACTCTAGATGAAAAATAGCTATTGTAAATGAATGTTGAACTTTGGGAATAGGCCTTGGAGGATTTTACACTCCAGGATATGGTAGTGGATCAAAACTTAAATTGTATATGATGTGTATGGGTAAGGATTGGGATCCACAAACTAGGTTGTATCAAGAGTTTAGAAAAATAGATGGAGCAAGAGTTCCTAGGATACCCGATACTTTTCAAATTTTAGTGATAGAAGCGGTCAAGATTGCACAACAATTAGAAACCAACCCGGTACCAGACATGAAAGCTGATATTTGCATTACAAACTTCTACGGAAAAGGGGGAAAACTTGGATTACACCAGGACCGAGATGAGACATCTGAGTCAATTACCAGAGGGATACCAGTTGTATCATTCCCCATTGGAGATGATGCAGAGTTTTTATACGGTGACCAGAAGAGGATGGACAAGGCGAGAAAGATTATTTTGAAGTTAGGAGACGTTTTGATATTTGGTGGAGAATCAAGATTAGTGTACCATGGGATTAAGGGCATTAAGTTGAATACAACCCCATTAGCCTTAGTAAATACTACACATTTGAAACCGGGACGGTTGAATTTAACTTTTAGGCAATATTGATGTAATTATGGAAATTGTATGTGAGAATCATTGAATTAATGAATGGCATTTTAATTCCTTTGAGACATACACCCAACCTCACTATCTTATGAATTGTTAACCCCAGGACACGAGTCTAATGGAGGAGTAGTGCTGAATGTGTTGGACAAGACCGCGGCCAAGGATAAGGGGAATGTTATCATGGGAACCTTCATAGTAAATGGCGTGAGTGCATCGATACTATTCGATTCAGGAGCGTCTCATTCCTTTATATCCTCTGTGTTAGTAAGGAAGTTGGAGACAACCCCTGAGCCTCTCTCAGATTTCCTAGTCACATTACTGACGAAGGAGAGAGTGAGGTGCACGAAATTTCACAAGGGAGTTCAGATTAATATCATGGATGAAGAGTTTCACGCGAATTTGATTGAACTGGATAATTTAGGTTTTGACATCATCATGGGCATGAATTGGCTTCAGAAATATAAAGGTCGACTACATTGCGCGGAGCATAGATTACTACTAAAGAGCCCGAAGGGCAAGACAGTTTCATATCGCAGTACTCCAAGAGAACCGACTTTCAAGTTAGTATCTGCTATCACATTGATGAAGAAGGTAAAGAAGGGACAACCAGTCTATTTGTGCTACGTCTAGGACATGAGGCAAGAAGAGAAGACACAGTTAGATATACCAGTCGTTTCAGATTTCCCAGATTTATTCCCAGAAGAGTTACCAGGGATGCCACCCAAGAGAGATGTGGAGTTCTCCATCGACTTAATACCAGGCACGGGGCCTATTGCTAAAGTACCCTACAGGATGGCACCAGCAGAGATGAAAGAGTTGAAGATTCAGTTAGAAGATCTACTTGATAAAGGTTATATCAGACCGAGTGCATCACCATGGAGAGCACCAGTATTGTTTGTGAAGAAAAAGGATGGTAGCATGCGACTATGCATCTACTACAGGGAGCTTAACGCAGTCACAGTGAAGAACAAGTACCCGTTACCTCGGATTGACGACCTATTCGACCAGTTAAGAGGCGCTACAATTTTCTCGAAGATTGATCTGAGATCAGGATACCACCAGATACGGATAGTGGATGAAGACATAGAGAAGACAGCTTTTTGAACGCGCTATGGGCACTACGAGTTCACAGTTATGCCATTTGGATTGTCGAACACCCTAGCAATATTTATGGATCTTATGAACTGACTATTCATAGAGCAGTTAGACTCATCAGTGGTTGTGTTCATCGACGACATCCTAGTCTATTCGAAGACCAAAGGCGAGCACGAGGTGCATCTGAGGCAAGTTTTACAGACGATGAGAGAGAACCAATTGTATGCCAAGCCTTCAAAGTGTGATTTCTCGCTAGACAGTGTATCATTTCTAGGGCATGTTATATCAGCCAGCGGTATATCTATAGATCCTGCGAAGATTGAGGCAGTTAAGACTTGGCCGAGACCGAAGACAGTGACAGATATTCGTAGTTACTTGGGATTAGCTGGTTACTACCGCAGATTTGTGCAAGACTTCTCCAAACTGGCGAAACCAATGGCCAGCCTGATGAAGAATGATTCTCCATTTGTATGGACAACGGATTGCGAGCATTCCTTTCAAACACTGAAGGACCTACTGACGTCGGCACCCATACTCACCATTCCATAGGGGACCGATGGGTTTGAAGTTTATTGTGACGCCTCAGGCACAGGGATAGGGTGTGTACTCATGCAGAATGGTAAGGTTATTGCTTATGCATCTCGACAGCTGAAGAAACACCAAGAGAACTACCCGACTCATGACTTTGAATTAGGAGCAGTAGTGTTCGCACTGAAGATCTGGCGCCACTACTTATATGGAGTTACAGTGATAGTCTACTCAGATCATAAGAGCCTTCAACATTTATTCACTCAGAAGGTGTAATACCCCCATCCCACATCGGGATATGAGTAGTAATGTGAATGGTTTATAAGGATACATATGAGTTGACTACAACAACAAGGTCTTCCACTTTTAAGCCCAAGTGAGGATTGAGGGCCTAAAGTGACTAGTTTTCAAGCCTGAATGGTTTGAAAGCTAGGTTGTTGGACATTTACCCATATGGGGTGTTACAATTGGTATCGAAGCCAGGTTGGGACCGTGTCGGGATGATCTAACTGACACCTACCGAGGAGGCCCATGGACTTGGATGTTAGGCTTGCGACGAGGACGTCGCGTTCTTTGAGTGGGGGAGTATGTAATACCCCCATCCCACATCGGGATATGAGTAGTAATGTGAATGGTTTATAAGGACACATATGAGTTAACTACAACAACAAGGTCTTCCACTTTTAAGCCCAAGTGAGGATTGAGGGCCTAAAGTGACTAGTTTTCAAGCCTGAATGGTTTGAAAGCTAGGTTGTTGGACAGTTACCCATATGGGGTGTTACAATTGGTATCGCAGCCAGGTTGGGACCATGTCGGGATGATCTAATAGACACCTACCGAGGAGGTCCATGGGACTTGGATGTTAGGCTTGCGACGAGGACGTCACGTTCTTTGAGTGGGGGAGTATGTAATACCCCCATCCCACATCGGGATATGAGTAGTAATGTGAATGGTTTATAAGGATACATATGAGTTGACTACAACAACAAGGCCTTCCACTTTTAAGCCCAAGTGAGGATTGAGGGCCTAAAGTGACTAGTTTTCAAGCCTGAATGGTTTGAAAGCTAGGTTGTTGGACAGTTGCCCATATGGGGTGTTACAGAAGGAGCTGAACATGAGGCAGAGGCGATGGGTCAAGTTTCTGAAGGACTACGACATCGACCTCAGGTACAAGGAGGGCAAGGCAAATGTTGTTGCTGACGCCCTGAGCCGTAGAGCTCATTCCTTATTTGCCATGACAAGAGATAACGGCCTCATCGAGGAGGTATGTTGTGCTCAGGCTAATGACCAGTACATGAAGACTATCAGGCAGCAGTTGACCGACGGTATCTTTGAGAGACAGAAATATGATTTTGTACTCAGTGAAGACGGGTTAATCAGACTGAATGGCCGTTTGTGCATTCCAGAGTCCAGCCCCGACTTGAAGGAAAAGATACTACAGGAAGCTCATTGCTCATCCTTATCAGTACACCCAGGGTCATCGAAGATGTACAAAGATCTAAAATTACATTTCTCGTGGAGTGGTATGAAGAAAGATGTTACAGAGTTTGTAGCGAGATGTATGACGTGTCAGAAAGTGAAGTTTGAGCACCGGAGACCGGGCGGTTTAGTACAGCCGATGCCCATTCCATATTGGAAGTTCGAGGATATATCCATGGATTTCGTAGTAGGTCTTCCACCGACTAGAGGAGGTGCTAACATGATATGGGTCATCGTCGACAGACTGACAAAGGTAGCAAAATTCATTACTATTAAGGACACTTGGAAAGTCCCCAAGCTGGCGGACCTCTTCCAGAGGGAGATCATCAGACACCACGGGGTACCTAAGTCTATTGTATCAGATAGGGATTCCAGGTTTGTTTCCAGGTTTTGGCAGCAAGTTCAGGAGGCATTGGGTACGAAGCTGAAGCTAAGTACAACCTTTCATCCACAGACAGATGGTCAGAGTGAAAGAACAGTTCAGACTTTAGAGGACATGCTTAGAGCTTGTGCCTTAGACTTCCAGGAAAGCTGGATAGATCAACTGCATTTGATCGAGTTTGCGTACAACAACAGCTATCATGCATCCATTCAGATGCCACCTTTTCAGGCATTGTACGGTAGGCCATGCAGGACACCACTATGTTGGGACGAGGCCAGTGAGAATATCATCTTAGGGCCATAGTACCTAGACCAGATGAAAGAGGACATCATGCAAATACGCGAAAACATGAAGATAGCCCAGGACAGACAGAAGTCATATGCTGATGTCCGTAGGAGAGACCTCAAGTTCGCAGTAGACGATCGAGTCTTCCTTAGAGTTTCACCTATGAAGGGAATTTTTAGATTTGGGCAGAAGGGCAAGCTTAGCCCGAAGTATGTAGGACCGCACCTTATTACAGAGCGAGTGGGCCTATTAGCTTATAGATTAGATTTACCTGTTGAGCTTGGGAAAGTGCACAATGTGTTTCACATTTCTCAGCTAAAGCAGTATGTGTCTCACCCATCACATATCTTAGAGCCCGAGACACTCGAGCTAGATCCTACACTTAAATATGAGGAGACCCCAGTTCGCATTTTAGACTCCAAGACTAGGGAGACCAGGAACAAGACCATTAGAATGGTCAAGGTTCGGTGGTCAAACCATGACATTGAGGAGGCGACATAGGAGTTAGAGGACTCCATGCGAGACAAGTATCTGTCACTTTTCTTGTAGTTGTGTATACTTGTGGGGGTACGTGGGCGTAACCCTTTTTAAGGGGGGTAGAGCACCACATGCGACTTGCATATCTGCAGTCTATACTGGTTTTGTACTTGGTTGTTTGTGTTTGATTGTTGCGCATGTGTGCAATTGGTTGGATGGTTATGGTTGTGTTCTATGTAACACTTGAACGGTTATTGGTGTGTTCTATGTAACACTTGGTATTGATGTGTCCTATGTGACACTTGGATGATTATTGTTGTGTTCTATGTAACACTTGGATGGTTAATAAAAGTACACTTATTTACTTTACAGTATATTCATTCCTATTGCAATCACACAAGAGATTTACTGCCAAGGGTTTACGCCTCTGCACTCTGTAGGACTGAGTGTTTTGGTATTGCACTTGTGCAGTGATGACCTAGTGGGATAGCTAGGAAGTTGGGACACTTATTTACTTTACAACATCTATCAAGTTACTTATGCTATGATTACATTTTTTGCCATGAGCAAGGTTATGTGTATGTACGAATTTCATACACTCAGATTACTGATGGAATGTAGAGGTGTCAATATAGTATTGACACCCAGGAATGATAAGCATACAGGGAATAGATACGAGGAACTTGATTCCATAGGATATGTAAGTAGAAGTTATGACTTCGGGACGAAGACCTTTTAAGGGGGGTAGACTGAAATACCCCTAACCTTTAAATAATTAAATAAAGGGAAATATATATTATTTGGGGGATTATTAAACCTTGAGAAAAGTATATAAACAATTAGGCGTTAAAAACGCACCTAAACTCCTTAAGGTCATTAACGAGTGTTAAAGCCGGACCTTAAGCAAATCAAGTTATATAAGCTATGAACATCATATGAAGTTAATCAAGAATCATTATATGACCCTTAGAACACAGGACATCATCTAAAACTGAGTAAAAATACAAAATACCCGGGAGTTCCCTTAAAGGCCCGAAAGTCCCGAAAATACTTTATAGGATGAAGTAAAGCATTACACTTCATTCCAAATGCACCATAACACTTTATTAAACGTATAAGATGAAGTCCTCATGATAAATTCTCAGTTAAAGACAAAGTGCTTGGAGGTTCCCGCTGAGGGCCTCATAAACCCCGGGGAATGCCCCAGAGAGGTACCGAAGTGGCACAAACTCCAATATAAATCATTCTTAGAGTTCCTATCATCAATATTCACCATTATAAAGAGAATGCTCGAGCTACTTTTTCAAAAATAAACAAAGTGCTCGGGGGAATTTCTTAACGCTCCTTTTTGCCCCGGGAGTGTCCCGGTAGGCCGGAAATTGTGTCTTGAGTTGGTATAACCCCATATAACTCAATGTAACACCTTAACATATTATTATTGACTATAAAAATGTTTATAATCACATGGAACTCATAGCGACTACTTATTTTCCAGAATATCCTTAAAGCACAAAAACGCACCTTCGGGTGTCATAAAACACGTTTTACGCAATTACCTTGAAGTTTTTGAGGGAGCCATGAGTTGATAATATTAAAAGGGGATAAATTGACCATCTAAATCAATTAATTCCAGTGCTAAACTCATAGCACAAGTAGGGCCGATTTTTGGGTCAAAAAGGTACCTAAAATCAGCATTTTTACCTTAGAACTTTCATCTTTTACCATGATATAAATGTACCAATTAAATGTTGGAACCTATTACATGTTATAATATGGTCTTAATAAAATATAGTGTGACAGGAATCAAATTAAAAATCAATCCCATTTTCTCTCTATATTGGGCACCATTTTAGGTGTCATTTGACATGTTTAAGCAAAAAAAATATGTCTTATGGATGGTGACTCATCTTATCATGTACTATATGATATTATATCATGAGAATATCAGCCAAATAAGCCCTCCATTACCGATTACCTGCAAGGAAATAAGAGGAGATTAGTCTTGTAAAAGTCATGAAATAAAATAACTAAAGTTAGTTCTACTTTATACCATGTGCAAGTATACAAACAAAACAGCCCATGTACTACCTTATGGCTGCCGATTTTTGTGAGGAAAAGCAAGTCTTATTTGATGTTTATCTAGTCAAAAGAAGACACCACCTAACAATGCACATTCCTATGTTCAAATAGACAAAAATCAAATAGACTACAAGCAGCACATGGTGCCGATTTCATGCAAGAAAAGAAGGTTTAATTTGCCTTATAAAAATTCAACTAAAACATCTACCAACCTAGGCATGTTCTCATGTCTTCCATTGGAAAAAATTAATTGCCTATCTACACATATACTACCGTAAATAACAAAGGAAGAAGACAACAATTGACATGGTATTCTACTTAGAAAAATCAAAAGAAATACCTACCTACCTTGCCCTTTGTCTTCTTGTTTCAATTATCAATCAAAGCCTTCATTATTCCCTTATCAATCAGCCGAAACTTAGCCTCAATTATGGGCATTTCTTGAGCCAAACAATCAAACAATAAACAAAGGAAAGATTAAACAATTTGACAACTATTGTGTCAAAACAATTCTATCCTAGCCAAGCCCTTATCTTCTTACGTGAGTTAGCAAACTCTTTTGCTCCTCACTCCACTGAATTGGTAAGTCTCATTTCCTCTCTTTTCTTTCTTCATTTGCTAGTTAATTCCTTAGAGCTTCCAAGCTCCATTAATGGTGTTTTAAGCTCTAACATCATTTCTATGTAAATTCCTAGTTAAATCTCCTAAGTCTTGAAGCAAGAATCATCCTAGCAACTCTACAAGTTTTCGCCAAGGTTAGATACTCCAAGGAGGTACTTAGATTCAACAACAACACAAGGAACAACAAGATCAAGTTAAGGTATATTTTCATGTTGAAAATCCTAAGTAAATTCCTTAAGCTATGTCCGAAAATTTAGAGCTTCTAAATCTATATTCTCTTCATCATTTCATGAAGGAAACTTGGATCTACAATCATCCCAAGGTGTACCGAAAATTCCTTGAAAAATTCCTAAGGTAAACTCTTGTAAAAACTACTCCAAATCTTACTTATAAATCCTTGATAGAAGTCTAACAAATGGATCTCCTAAATATATACAAGGAGGCCGAAAGTTCTTCAACTGTAACACCCATACTATTAATTCAATCATTACCGTCCAATCTCCTCGTGCTTCCCGAGTCACGCAGCGGATACATACTTACATACATCGGGTGATACAATGCCGTTAGTCACCCACGTGACTTACAAGGCTACTACTGCTACATACAGCATCGGTCTGATGGACCGGAATATCCGAGTACTACTTAATACAATACATACTCTCATTACATACTGAATACTACAATACTCCATTCGATACATTACTCCATTCAATACCGTACTCCATTCAATACAATACTCCACAATTCCGTACAAGATAATACACTACGCATACCGAGTTTACTAGGTTCCAAAATCAGTACAGTACTTCTCCCAAATTCATACACACTCACTAGGAGTCAATCTGCTGCCCATTCCTCACAAACTAGATACTTCTAATTACAAGGTGCGCCACCGGTCTCTTACCTTGACCGTATTCGCTCCGGGTACCTGCACACTAAAAATGTTCCCCCGAGGGGGTCAGCTTACGCTGAATATGATAACCGCATACCCCGCGTACTAGCGAGGGTACGCCGACCATTTGGTCGAATACATGCAATTCATTTTGCAATACATACATTCATACATACATACATACATGCTTTCATTCACGATACTACAATTCTACCCAAGTATACATACATACGCACAGAACAGTACATGCTTGGAAGACAATACGAGTCAACCAATACTTACTTACCGTCTTCCAGAATACACATACACAGTACATACTCATTACATACTCAATACGCAATACGGAGATACAATTCTCCAATACATACAAAGGTCTAGTTAGCTTCATTACACACCCGGGTTAATCGGGTGTTCGGTACTCTTTTACTTCCGTTCAATGACTTACAATAGTCAAGACCAATACACATACAATACTTACTTCTTACATACTTTACTTCCAGTTAAGTCGGTATGACCTCCGGGCAGGGATTACTACATCCCACCACCGGGCTTTAGGGTGGCCCACTAATCCAGGATGCTACCCATTCAAGGGAATTGGTCCATGGAAAAGATTACAGCCAGGATTCGGATCCAACCTCTTGTGTTTCCTTATCCTCACGCGTGGCCGAAACTATATCGGACTTCTACTCATTCCATTTTACTCATTACTCAAGTTAGGAGTCAGAATGTTAGGAATTAGTAGAAGTCAGTACTTCATTTCCATACATACATACAATACACAAGTACACAATACTTACACATACTTCTCGTTTCCATTCATTCATTTCATGAATTATACAAACTAATTGTTCAAGAAGATACAACAAGAACAAATAGTTCAATCACAATTAAGTGCAATATAAATCCGATTCGTGCATTTATCTTATTGGTGATCACATAAGCACACAAATCGGGGTAACCAAGTTAGGATACAGGGCATGAAGAAATCATACCGTTCACCGTTGTATCCGTACTACCGGCTCCTTCGAGGATCAACTATCTGATTCCTATACATACATGAAGTAGTATGATCAATGGTCTATTATTGATCTAACTTACTCCTTCATTGATATTCTCAATGTTTACTTACTACTCCTTTACATTCATACTTGGTTATAAAACCATTCTTTTCCTTATTACTTCTTAAGCTTGCTTCCTTACTCATTTACTTACTTTCTTACCATTACTACTTCATTAATGGTGTGTGACTACATATATATGCATATGTGTATAGAGGCATATATACATGTATATATGATTACTATAATCATATCATTAAAACAATTTTTTTTTTACTCGACCGGACTTGCGACCGACCTTGCAAGTCCGGTCCATTCCAGTAGGTTACATCGTGTGAAAATTCCAGGGGCCGACCGACCTTGCAAGTCCGGTCCCAAGGTCGGTCCATTCCAGTAAGTTTCGTATTTGAAAATTTTAGCCCGACCGACCTTGCAAGTCCGGTCGCAAGGTCGGTCCATTCCAGTAGCTTGCATTACGGGAATTTTTTCTGGCCGACCGAACTTGCAAGTCCGGTCGCAAGTTCGGTCCATTCCAGAAGGTTTCTAACGGGAGAAATTTCTGGTCCAACCGAACTTGCAAGTCCGGTCGCAAGGTCGGTCGACTCCAGAAGGTTTCCCGTCTTGTAAATCTGGGCTCGACCGACCTTGCAAGTTCGGTCCTAAGGTCGGTCCGGCCCAGTACTTCAGTTTTAAAATCTGTTTTTGGGTGTTTTCTTTACCCATTGTTTCCCCAATCTTGACCAATACTTTCCTACATGTTTACCACTCATTTAGATGTTCTAAATCACCTTAGTTCATACACCAAACTTGCTACTCAATTCCTACACAACTTACACCAAATTTTCATTAACTCAACACTTACATTAGTTTGCACCCCACTAGTGCAACAGATCTTCCTCTTCTCTCAAATGCTACAGATTTTCAATCAATCTTCTACATTCCATTACTCTCCCAACTAATGCTATTCCTAGCCTCCAAAATACATTACCCTTCATCCTAGTTTCATCCCATTTACAAACTCATTCCAAAAATCTGTTTCAAGACACCAAACACTCCTTTTAAACTCTCCAAATACTTCCTCTTCTTAAACAACTTAAGTCTTCAAATTTCTAGATGAAATTTGACATAGTCTCCCCTATATTCTTAACATTCTCCACACACCATTTCAGCTCACATATTCTCATTCTCACAACCTGTTTATACATCACATTATACTCACATTTCAATACTAGTACAATCAACATAACTCTCCTGCACACATACTACCCAAGGTTTTCCCAAGCTTTTAAACACCATTTAAGAACTTCAAACCTGTTACAATATCATTCCTCATTATACTACAACATACTTACTACTCATTACTCAATACCTTACACATTTTGACTACTCAAAACCTGTTACATTACACAATACAAAACTAGTTCAAGGTAAGAGCAATTACCTTGTCTTGCTAGTTTTTCTTTCTTTCTTTTCCTTCTCTTCTTTTCCTCTTTCCTTCTTCCCTTGTTCCCGGTTTTTGTTCAAGAATGGCAATGCTAAAGCAAGCCATACATACCCATACTAGTTTAGCACCTTAACTTAAACTAACCCTAGAATTTAGATGTTTTAGGGTTTAGAAAAAGAGTATTACCTTCCAACCAATGTGTGGAGTCCTTGTCTAGCAAATGAACAAGATTCTAGCCCAAATGAGTAGCCAAAATCGGCTGGAATGCAAGGAGTAAAACAAGACTCACTTTGAATTTTCGTTTTGAATATAGGGGCTAGAAAAAGATAGGTTTTCAAGAATATTTTTACCTCAAAATGACAAGGAGGTGAAGGTGCTTCTAATGGTGGTACTCAAGCTTCAATTGGAGAATACCCATGGAGATGAAAACGGTCGTTTTCGATTTTTGAAAGGAGGAATGTGTTCTCCTTTGCAAGGGGATTACAATGGTGTAATTTTTGTTGAGTTTGGAGAAGGTTTGAGTGGTCAAAGAGATGAGAGAATGAGAGAGTTTTGTCGGTTTCTTCAAAACTCCATGGCCATCGCAAGGAAGGAGAAGAAATAGAGAAGGGGGGGAATTACGTGAGTGAGGATAGGAGATTAGGAGAGAGAGAGAGCCCCTTCTTCTTTTTCTACTTTTCTACTTATTTCTTTTGTCTTTTAGCTAATAAGACACATTAAGAGAGTGAGGAAGGGGGGAGTTGGCCGGTCCACATGTGCACACACACACACAATTTAATTTCTTTATTTGCAAAGTGGACACACTAAGTTTGTTTATTTGCATTCTTACCCCACAACTTCCCGGTTGTTACAGTTCTTACTAACCGGTACCCGTTTTCCGGAATTTTCTCGTTTAATTAATTTTATTGGTTCTAAAGCTTCACTAATATTTATTAGTGACTATTTAGTTAACCAAAACTGTTACGAGTCTATTTGACCCGCTTAAGGTCACGTTTTCCCGGTGTCCTCGAAAAACGCGCTTTAAAGTTCGTTTATGCTTTTAATCCATTTTAAGGATCCGTTTTCTTCGGGAGTTGTTCCCTTACATTATTTAGGCACTATTAAGCCTTAAGAATCCATATAATACTCTAACCGAGGTATCGCCCCTCTTATGGTTATTTAACACTTACTTAGCGTTTTTCGCTTTTTAAGTGTTTCTCCATTTCTTTTGGACTTATCTTTCCTTACCATAATTACTTAGGCATTATTAGGCCCTCAAATACGTATTAGAATAATCTTAATCCCTATATTTAATTTCGGGGTATTTCATCAACAATATAGCATTGGAGGAGCTTGGGATTCAAGGAGAAATCAAGTACAAGAATTATCTTGATTTAAGGAGTAAGTTTCTATAATTAAGGTTTACTAAGTTTAAGTTTGATTTATGCTTCAAACTTTGGTATAAAAATTATGTATAAGCCTTAGTAATATTAAGGCGGAAAATATTGGGTTATAATGTCAAGAAAATAATTTATAACATATAAGGTAAGATTATTACCTTAAGGTATAAATTTGTGTCACAAAAATTTAATTATGATACATATATATATAGGCCAAAATATCTAAGAGTTAAATGCTCTATTTTGAGTTTATAATCATTCTAAGTCATTAGCATAATTTTTAGAAGTTTTATATGGCTTATATACATTTATATGTACTTATTATAAGGTATAAATCAAGTTTTAAAACTATATGGTAAATATTATTTAAAACCGAGAATGAAATGTCTTATTTGGTGATTTTTGAAGTATATAAGTATATTAGCTTATATTATAAATTTTGGGAATATTAAAAATAGCTACAAGTATTTAAATGGCTAGTTATTAAGTTATGTGGTTAAAATGTAAATTTTGAAAAGTATGGGGTATTAAATACCATTGCCGAGAGTTAAGGGGGTTGTTAGCATAATAATGGTATAACATAAGGTAGGAATTAATATTATGAATTTTGGTGAATTTAAATAAGTGTTTAAGTGTTAAAATAATATTTAATAAAGTTTTGGGGCTATTTTGTAATTATTGGAAAGTTTAGAGGTGAAACCAAATTATATATGATTTTATGGGTATATTAAAGTATTAACTATAAAATTAAGTCTTGGTCAAAGTGTTGACCAAAAACTTTGGGTTAAAATGATTTATGTAACACCCCAACTCAATCCAGATGTGGTCTCGCAACTTAACAGTATATATATAAACATGTCACAGCGGAATTCTTTACAATCCAGGACCTTGCCACGGTCTGACTACAGAATATACCGAACATTAGTACAACAATCTTAACCATATACTTATCCTTCTTACAATCCCCTCACATCCTATACATCTTACTAACTCAAATTGCCATACGAGTGTACAGGCACAACTCGTGGGCCACACTAAACCCTTAACAGCTGTATCCTCTTCTTACTCTCGCGTCAGCCGCTTCCTGATGTACCTGTGTAGTAAAAACAGCCCCCAAAGGGGGTCAGCACGAATGCTGGTACTATCCCCTCATGGCCCCCAAGCTAACGTGGCTACGACGACTAATTGTCGATAGCATGGAGGTTGATTAGATGCACAACATAATAGAAAGTGCAGTAAACAACAACTCAGATATGAACAGTCAAAGTTCACACACAATGAACGACTTAAATGCGTTCCCTTAATTAGAGAGTTAGTTATTTAACTCCTTAAGTAATGTTTCCTCTTAATCTAGTCCATCCTTATCTTACCTCAATCTGATTCTTATCTTAATCTTAGAAACAACCATCCTTTAATGAGGGGTGGATGTAGCTTATCTTAATCTTAATATTACAACCCGTCCTTTAACAAGGAATGGTTGCAACTTATCTTAACCTTACCTTAATCTTAACCTTAACAATACAAACCATCCTTTAAAAAGGAATGGTTGTAACTTATCTCAGTCTTAGAATACAAACCATTCTTTAAATAGAAATGGTTGTATCTTATCTCAAACCTTATCTCAATCTTATCTCAGTTCTTATCTCAATTAAGTCAACCGTTCTTTAATTAGAATGGTTGTACCTTAATCCATTGTTTATCTGTCGGGTCACGTAACCCTAACCAATGAGTTATCAGCTCCATTGGTTTACATAAACAATATTTATTAGAATTAGTTGGGCATTTAGGTAGATCCCACTACACCTTCTCAGTATGCCTCCCTCCTAAAACAAGAAGTCCGAGGAGGTCGAGTCTATATGTCGACTCTAGGCGACGAGTCCGAGGACAAGTCATATTTGGAAGACGGTATTTGATAAGGATACCGACTTCCCCCAATACACATGTGCCGGTACCATTCCGGATTCCTCACTCAAGTTCCAGTTAGTAATAGTCTCAAGACCATGTTTGTTGGTTAACCTCTTTCGGTTCATATCGTCCCTTATTAGGGGACGTTCCTTAGTCTCACTCAATTCCTTACTAAACATTGGTTAGTAAGTTCTCACGGTATGTTGTGTCAGTTTTCAAACATCACACAACAAAACAATATATATAATATGTTCCGGTTGCATGCTTTATCTTGTTTAGTGAGCACACAAAACAAATAGCACACAAGCCGAGGGACGCCTCGTTAGCAAGCAGGTCACAAGAAGAAACAACTGTACCGTTCACCGTCGGCGGTTCGGCCGCTTACTCTCTTCCGGAGTCCAAACTCCCAAGTCCTAAAACATTCATTCAGTTTTAGGTTATTAATCACTTAGCTTAATATGACTTACTTAACTTGTTTAACCTACTTAATTCCTTAATGATCCCCACCTAACACCTCTTAGGTCTTACACTTAATCTTACAAACTTAATCTTAAACTTTCAAGTTTATACCTAGCTTAACTTAATCTCTTAAGTTCTTAGGGTCTAAATCATTACTACCCTACCAAAGGCATCCCTTATTATCCATTGCCATTCTTAGAATTCAAAATTTCTTCTTTTTTTTTTTTTTTTTTTTTTTAGGCTCGACCGGACTTACCGACCGGACTTGCCAAGTCCGGTCCATTCCAGTACCCTTTTACCGTTGGAAAATTCACTCCGACCGACCTTGCAAGTCCGGTCCCAAGGTCGGTCCATTCCCGAGAGTTTCCCCCGTGGGAAATTTAAGCTCGACCGAACTTGCCAAGTCCGGTCCTATGTTCGGTCGATTCCAGTGACTTCACTCCTTCACAAAATACAAGCCTGACCGAACTTGTAAGTCCGGTCCCCAAGTTCGGTCGGTTCCAGAAACATTTTCCGGTAGTGTAAACTGAGCCCGACCGACCTTGCAAGTTCGGTCCCTAAGGTCGGTCGGCTCCAGAACCTTGTTTCTAAATTCCCATTCAACTCCAAACTTCTCCTCATATATCCTAATATGTTATAACCTCATTTGGGCACCTCAAATACACCTTAAGCCCTCCTTAAAATACCTTATATCATCCATCAAGATCCCCTTAGTCATTATGCATTTTCCTTGTAATAATGCTACTCTTGTAATGCTCTCCTCTAGGTTTCTAGGTGGTGGTTCATACTTAATGTAACCACTATGCCAAATGGTTTCCTTACCACTATAACATCATCTCCCAAGCATCTTTCACCATCGAAAATCCTTTTATGCATTTACTTAAGGTTCCTTCCTAAGCTTAAGCTTCCATCCACCAACACCTTATTTCCTTCCTAGTTGTTTACCAACATTTGCCTAAGTCCTAAATACTCAATTACATTCTCTTGATTCTTAAACCCTCCAAGGTAATGCCTAAGTCATTATAACTCATCACCACACTTTATCTCACCCCTTTTTCATCAAGACAACCTCTAAAACTTCCTAGTACTTCCTTAGTCATTAATTCCTCTTAGAACATATTCAAATCACCTTAATCATTATACCTTCTCCTCAATCTTATGCACACTTCTTATATTCCTCATCTCATGATTTTGGTGTGCTCAAAACACTCACCATCCCTCTAACTTCTCCTAGACATCTCTAGGTCATCCTAAACCTCAAGAACTCCTTAGTCAACTCATTTCCACCCAATTTTCTTTTCATGCTCCCTAGTAAACCCTAGGGCATATTAGCTCCCCACTACCACTTCAACACTTTGTTTTCTACTCAAATTTCGCCATAGCTCCTCTAGTATTTTATCATGCCCAAACACATTATTTTTCCTCATCCAACCATCTCACACACATCAAGTTCTTCTCATCATATCTCCCTAACCAACTCATTCACAACAAACTTAATATATTGCAATAATCTTAAATTGCATAGCACTAAGGCTCTTAAATGACATGGCTCTTAGGCCCTTAAACGACTTAAACTTAAACACTGAATTTCCCACATATATAAGCTTTCAACCTGCAAATACACCCATCAATCTCATAGTAGTTATGATGCTCTTAAAATCCACCTTAAACTTATATTGCTAACTCATTTCCTTTGGCTCCTTAGTCACAAGTTCACAAGCTTATTTAAGTTCTTTTTCTTAGGTTATATAACCCAATACACAATGTAAGCTCTAAGCCACATTGGTACCCACCTTAACTCATCCCTTAAAACTTAAACCACCATTAGGTAAGCATTTTACCTTGTTTTCTCAAGCTTATCTTAACTTCCTCCTTAGGCCTTCTTCTTGCATGAATCTCGGCCACCACTTAAATTCCTCTTGCCAATGTTCTAATCAATATTCAATGACTCATATGAGTACTAAACAATACACTAACCTCAAGGAATGAAAACCTAGGTTAGAAATGTGTTCTAAGGCATAAAAGTGGATGATTACCTTTGAAGTCTCAAGGTAGACTTTGGCATTGAATGAAATAGGACCTCCACTAGTCCTTGGTGAATAAATCAAGCTAGAACAAGGCATAAAAACTAGCCCCATGAGAAGGAATTTTCGGCCATGTACAAGAAGTGATGGAAACATGGTTTTTCTTACATTTCTTTACCTTAAGAGAATGGAGAAGCTAATGAGCTCTTCAAACTTGATTTTCCCCCATCAATGGAGTTTTCTCATGGCACCAAAATGGAGCTTTGAAAGATTGAAAAGATAGAAGATAGGTCTTGACCTAACTAAGACAAATATGCAATTTGTTTTGGATTTGGAGCTTGGAGTTGTATTGGCAAGTGGTTGAAGATGGAGAACCATGGAGAGCAACACTCTCGGTTTTGGAACAGAGAGAAGAAGAAACCGTGGGTGAAGGAGAGAAATGAAGAGAGAGAGAAGAAAGGTGGCTAATATAAGGTATTTGCTTTAATAAAGCAAATAGTAACTTCTTTACTTATCTCTTCTTTTCCTTTCTCATTTGATGACTCAGTGGTGACTCCCCACATAAAAACCGGCCACCCTTAATATAAGGCTAACATGGTCTTTGTTGACCAATTAATTGACTTATATTGATTAAAACTTAAACTAGTCACAAATAGTTACTATTCACTAATCAAGGCACATAATCGGGAAATTTTTGATTTCCCATTGATTTAGACCTCCTAATGTGATACTAATTAGTACACATGTTGATTAAAGAGTAATGGACATTTAGCCACTCAAAACTCAATTCTAAGACAATTTCTCAAAAATGTGCTTTAAGACTTCTTAAAGCACATTTTGTGTTTTAACCTGTTTTCAAGCTTGGTTTTCTTTTCTAATTGATTTAAAATGACCATTAGGATATTACTAAGGTCTTACCAAGATGTTTGGGTACTCACCCAAGTCTCTCCAAGCTTAGAGCACGTTTTTGCCCTAATTGCCCTTAAGGCACTTTCTTATGTTTTCCTTGGTTTAAATTGTCTACCAATCTTTCTAAGGCATATTCTAGCCTCACTACATCATAATTTGATGTTTACTTAGCATACTTAGGTTTGGGGTATTTCAATCTACCCCCCTTAAAAGAACTTTGCCTCAAAGTTCCCATGCATCTTATCTCATTAGAATACTGTATACTCATTCCTTAGATCATATAGATCATACTTATGTATAACTTAATCTCATTGGATCATTGGATCCACCATATTCTTATACTTAAATATCAAACAAACATGCTTAAGCATGTGTAGCACTCAAAATTCCTTTTTGTTCCTTTGATGATTAAACATTCACATAACTTCCAACGTATTCTCCCATGTCACCGGTCGTAGACAATGGCTTCATTCGTCCTCGTCACATGCGGCCAGAATAAAAACACCGATGCTCTACCAATGTCACCGGTCCGAAGACAAAGGCTCGTGCGTCCTCGGACCATGGGCGAGACTCAGTAAAAAGGTAATCCTTTTCACGGGTAATGTGAGGAATAATCCTCTAATTAAAAATACAATCAACTCCCAATTTCATTTTTATCCCAAGGTCTCTATCCTAAGTGTGATTTATTGTGACACTGGTAGGGAGTTTCAGGAACTAATCCTACCCTGATGTGATCAGCATCAGTGTAGAACCATCCTTCCACTCCAATTTGTGTTCGGTTTCCCTTGATCCCTAGAAATCAAGTTCCACCTCCCACGTCATTTTCAAAACATCAGATAATTCATAATGTCCAATTTTCATCTTTTTAGTTCTTCTAATCATAATCAATCATCTCCAAAATGTGGACTCATCCATCAAAAATTCCCAATTATCATCTAGTAATTACCTCAAGACTTAAATTCCAACTAAATTTCTATATCAGTCTCATACTAATTCCACTGTTCATACCAACATAGCATTACTATACCCTAAACTCATGCTCATATCCAATAATATCTCATAGTGTTATCTTATTCTTATCTCCACATAGTCTCATATGACTCATACCTCATATATTTTATTTCTTAAGTCTCCTTATCTCTCCTTAATCTCTTAACTTGTACTCACACCGGAAGTTAACAAGATAAGTACTTAATCATGTATGGTATTCACATCTTCGGTGGTAATAACATGATTATCTCAAAATGTTTATGTAAAACATAGTCTCAAATTATTTTGTGCTATGCACACCGTAGTTATGTACTCAGTACACAAACATACGTCAAGTCGGTTTCGCTCTACCCCCCTTAAAATGGATTACGCCCACGTAATCAGCGTTACATCATCTTTGAACATAAGTTCAAGATGTCTAATTCTCAGCAAGCATTCTAGCTTCCACGTTATCTATCTTACTTATAATTCGATCAGAAATAACTTAGTCTCTGTATCGAGGATTCTTAACGGTACTTATACCGTTTCCTTAACTTAGTTTGGTCTAATCTCAAAGGTAGTGATCTGCTAGCTTCCGCTGCACCACTCTGATAATCTTAGGCCTAATTGTCTCAATGGACACGTGTTATCTTTATATATACACGGCCTTAATGAGTTGTAACTCGTCTATCTATTCTCCTTGGAGATTTTATGCTCATACTCTTAGTATTTTGTCGAATGTCTAAATTGTTCTCCCCAACTGACCTTTGGTCTGAGGATGATTCTTAGTCTGAAACTACTGTTTAGTGCATAATGCGCTTTACAGTCTTAATCCCTTACATCTTAAGACATGCCCAATGTCTGTACTTAACAATCCGTGCTCTTCGCACTTCATAGTTCTTAATTATCTATTCTCTGGTTCCTCTGTGTTGCTGGTTCAACTGAACTCTTCTCTTCGACTGTTTGTGGTAGTAGCTGCTCTTGTCTGATCTTGCGTCGTTGTCGGTGGTACGGAGTCGACTACTTCCCGTGTTCCTTACACCACTCGTTCACATGCATGGGGTACCTTACTGGTACATTACTACTTACCCAACTAACTCATAAATGAGCGTGTCAGGCCTGCAAGCCCCTGTGGGGTGCTGTCGTCCCACGTCTCGTTTTAGTAAACTCATAGTGTCCGTCACACGTTTAGCTATTGCTAATTATGAAGTATTCTGTTGTCGATCTCCTCTTTCATTGTTCCATAATAACATTCATTGTTCTTCTTGATGTTAATCAAGGAAAATCCATTTACTGCGTTCTTGGGTATGGTATGCTCCAGCTCCTTTCTGTATTCCGTATTGATTCCATTTCTTAATAGCTTAGGTCTCTTTCCATAGAGCCTCTTATCTTCTTCCTCATTTTCATTCTATTAGGAAAGCACTTCCAGTTCCTTAAGGAATGGGTAGTGTGCTTCCTGCGAAATCTTACCTAACCAGGTCCAGACTACTGGCATTAATGCCCAGTTCGTCTACCATCTTATTCCCTTACTTATATCGGTTTTAACTCATAAATCTCATTGCCTCTGTGTCATTATTTGACGGCTTATACATAACGGTCGTCTTACCGCGCACCATGACTTGATCCCCTTATCTAACTATTGTTTTCACGACCACTACTACCGTGGTAGTCGGCCTTTACCATGTTGCCCATTAATGGTGCAACCCCTTATTCACTTATTCTAATGTGTTACCTTATACTCAATCCCTTCTTGGTGTAAATACACTGGGAGTTCTTTGTCGTACCGTGTTGTAAAATAGTTGGCTCTTGATACGAAGTTGATCTGCTCCAATCTCAGATTCGTAAGTAGGCAAATCTCTTTCGCTTTCTTTCATCCTTGGTGATGTTATCTACCATGTGATTTAATTGGTTACTGAAGAAGTCATCCGCTGATTCACAAGCTCCTCTGAGCATTGATTAATTGACGTGCCATAATGTGCAGTCACAATGTTTATCTCTGCCCATACTAATTCTTACATCCTGGTGTTGGATATGGGGTCTATCTGTGCGACCTTCCTTATTACTCAAGTGTATCTGGTATGTTCTAAGGTAATCTCAAGATTCATAGTTTCCATTTTCTAAATAAAGTGTACTTTATCTCTAATAAGTGAAAGCCCTTTTTGAGGGGTTCATCCAACTGTAACAGCCCAGTTCCCACTGTTGTGATGTTGTCCGCTTTGGCACGCAGGCCGCACGGTTTTGTTCTTGGGGTTTCCTAGCCCCAAAAGGCCTCACAACAAGGAGAGGTATCCCCAACCATATAAGGCATGGTTCGTTCTCCGCTCCTGTCCTTAGCATTAACTCAATATTCTCATTGGTACCCTTTCTTGGTAATATTCCTCTCAATCTAAGTTGTAGGTTGGTAACCGTCAATCTACAAATTGTAGTACCTCGTGGCTTAAACAAGCTCTCTTATAACTTACTGCGCCTCGGCTCTGATGTGGTTAACATCCTTGGCTTGTAGGCTCTTAATGCTTAATGTCTCAGTTCATTATTTGTACTCTTACTCATCTACAGGTCATCCCTATAAGATTCTGGTTCTTTGAGCACTATCCACCGTTAGGTTACATACTAAATGTAGTATTGGATTTCATGATAAGTTGCTGCTCCTGCTTCCTGCTAGGGAAGTTGTTCAGGTGATCTGAGGTTATTTAATGTCATTGACAATACTGTCATTTTACTAGACTTAAGTCTTTTAATAGTCAAGGTTAGGTTCGTATTAGGCGTTCGCCTTAAGGTGTCCTGTCGTCTTATACTTCCATCTCAACGCTTCGTTCAACTTCCGTTGACTATGCCACCCGTGATGGTCAATCATATTTGGGTGTTAATGAGTTAAACAAACAGTGTTAACTGTCATTCATCAGTGTTTGGCTCGACTATACCCGTTTGTGTGGGTAGTCCGCTGAGCTTCCCTCTGTCGGGATTATACATTTTTAATCCTTAGTAGGTCATAGCTTATGTTCATTTCTTTTACCCTTTTTCTGGGTTTTCCAACCTCATTGAAGAATGTTGTTATTGGTATCCTTAATGGTCACTCTGGGAGTCTTATCCCGTTTTCATTGTAAGTCGTGCTTCAAGTCTCAGTAGTATCTTATAATACATCCCTTGTATATCATTGCTTATATAGTGTTTTTGGTCGCATTACCGAGCGATCTCTTAGGTTTCCCCTTGGAGTTCGGGATTGTGTTCTTACCGTACTGTCGGTTTGTAGTGGGTTATACCGTTGCTTGTATTTATATGGTTTAGTATTTCGTCTAAGCTCAGCTCCTGCTGGCTGAGTGTCGGTTCATCTCATCATGGTTAGGCCGTCAGGCCCTTCCAAGGTCCTATTTTTCTGTTCTTATGGATTTACAATCCGGTATCAAATATGCTACAACTGTAGCGTTCTCCTATTCGCCTTGATGGCTTTTCGGTGGCTTAACCGTGGTAGCACTTGCTATGGCAAGTGCGCCATGTAGGATGGGTTATTGGTACAAGGTACATCGGTAGTGACACCTCCTTCTAATTTCCATGTAATTGGTAGTCCTCGGGACTCCTTCGATAATATCCTATTTTGGATAACTAACCATCCGGCAGTTTCCTTGTTGTTTGACAGTACTGTCATTTATCAGGGCGTTCCTCTTTCTGAGGGAACCCCTTAACATTTCCTTATGTCTTAATCCTCGCCCTTGTCTCCACACATCTTGTTGTGGTTACTAAGTAATGATTGTCCTTTAGGCACTACATCGTAGTCCTATTTCGGTAAACCATTTATATGAGTTCCCGTTCCTTAACTGGACCTTCCAGTAATCTTAATCCTCATGCTCTATATTATCTCACTGTTATTCTCCTTCGGACCACTGTCCGGTACTCATGCCTCTTATCATTTCCTTATCTATTGCACGCGTAGTGCTTTCCTTACCTTTGGTATGGCGGGTTATTTCGACTGCGTAGCATGTCGACCCATGTTGCCGGTAATTACCGTTCTTTTACTGGTAAGGTTCCATTGGTAGCGCCTGTTTCGCCGATGCGCTCCATTAAAAATCTCCCGGTTCTCCTTAACTGTTATGCCACAAATTGTTTCTCGTATTGCTTACTGTCAGCTAACTGCCAGATCGGGTTTCCCCGAGTAAGAGAAGGCTTTCTTCTCTCTGGCGTTTGTTCAACACATTTAGGGTTAGGGATGTGGAGGGCGGCCTAGGTACTATGGATATCCGGTAAACACCGGGAAGTCCTGGCTGATGCACCTCACACTCTATCTCTTAACCCTTAACCCGTAACTCAATTTCAGCCTCAATATCCTCCTAAGTTCGGTATTTCTTGTCTTCAGAGCGTAACTACGCTCTGATACCACTTTTTGTAACACCCCAACTCAATCCAGATGTGGTCTCGCAACTTAACAGTATATATATAAACATGTCACAGCGGAATTTCTTTACAATCCAGGACCTTGCCACGGTCTGATACAGAATATACCGAACATTAGTACAACAATCTTAACCATATACTATCCTTCTTACAATCCCCTCTACATCCTATACATCTTACTAACTCAAATTGCCATACGAGTGTACAGGCACAACTCGTGGGCCAACACTAAACCCTTAACAGCTGTATCCTCTTCTACTCTCGCGGTCGGCCGCTTCCTGATGTAACTGTGTAGTAAAAAACAGCCCCAAAGGGGGTCAGCACGAATGCTGGTACTATCCACTTCATGGCCCCCAAGCTAACGTGGCTACGACGACTAATTGTCGATAGCATGGAGGTTGATTAGATGCACAACATAATAGAAAGTGCAGTAGTAGTAAACAACAACTCAGATATGAACAGTCAAAGTCAACACACAATGAACGACTTAAATGCGTTCCCTTAATTAGCGAGTTAGTTATTTAACTCCTTAAGTAATGTTTCCTCTTAATCTTAGTCCATCCTTATCTTACTCAATCTGATTCTTATCTTAATCTTAGAAACAACCATCTTTAATGAGGGGTGGATGTAGCTATAGTAATCTTAATATTAAACCCGTCCTTTAACAAGGAATGGTTGCAACTTATCTTAACCTTACCTTAATCTTAACTTAACAATACAAACATCTTTAAAAAGGAATGGTTGTAACTTATCTCAGTCTTGAATACAACCATTCTTTAATAGAAATGGTTGATCTTATCTCAAACCTTATCTCAATCTTATCTGTCTTATATCAATTAAGTCAAGTTCTTTAATTAGAATGGTTGTACCTTAATCCATTGTTATCTGTCGGGTCACGTAAACCCTAACCAATGAGTTATCAGCTCCATTGGTTGACATAAACAATATTATTAGAATTAGTTGGGCATTTAGGTAGATCAACTACCACCTTCTCAGTAGCCTCCCTCCTAAAACAAGAAGTCCGAGGAGGTCGGTCTATATTGTCGACTCTAGGCGACGAGTCGAGGACAAGTAATATTTGGAAGACGGTATTTGATAAGGATACCGACTTCCCCCAATACACATGTGCCGGTACCATTCCGGATTCCTCACTCAAGTTCCAGTTAGTAATAGTCTCAAGACCATGTTTGTTGGTTAACCTCTTTCGGTTCATATCGTCCCTTATTAGGGGACGTTCCTTAGTCTCACTCAATTCCTTACTAAACATTGGTTAGTAAGTTCTCACGGTATGTTGTGTTAGTTTTCAAACATCACACAACAAAACAAATATATAATATGTTCCGGTTGCATGCTTTATCTTGTTTAGTGAGCACACAAAACAAATAGCACACAAGCCGAGGGACACCTCGTTAGCAAGCAGGTCACAAGAAGAAACAACTGTACCGTTCACCGTCGGCGGTTCGGCCGCTTACTCTCTTCCGGAGTCCAAACTCCCAAGTCCTAAAACATTCATTCAGTTTTAGGTTATTAATCACTTAACTTAATATGACTTACTTAACTTGTTTAACCTACTTAATTCCTTAATGATCCCCACCTAACACCTCTTAGGTCTTACACTTAATCTTACAAACTTAATCTTAAACTTTCAAGTTTATACTAGCTTAACTTAATCTCTTAAGTTCTTAGGGTCTCAATCATTACTACCCTACCAAAGGCATCCCTTATTATCCATTGCCATTCTTAGAATTCAAAATTTCTTTTTTTTTTTTTTTTTTTAGGCTCGACCGGACTTACCGACCGGACTTGCCAAGTCCGGTCCATTCCAGTACCCTTTTACCGTTGGAAAATTCACTCCGACCGACCTTGCAAGTCCGGTCCCAAGGTCGGTCCATTCCCGAGAGTTTCCCCGTGGGAAATTTAAGCTCGACCGACTTGCCAAGTCCGGTCCTATGTTCGGTCGATTCCAGTGATAACTCCTTCACAAAATACAAGCCTGACCGAACTTGTAAGTCCGGTCCCCAAGTTCGGTCGGTTCCAGAAACATTTTCCGGTAGTGTAAACTGAGCCCGACCGACCTTGCAAGTCCGGTCCCTAAGGTCGGTCGGCTCCAGAACCTTGTTTCTAAATTCCCATTCAACTCCAAACTTCTCCTCATATATCCTAATATGTTATAACCTCATTTGGGCACCTCAAATACACCTTAAGCCCTCCTTAAAATACCTTATATCATCCATCAAGATCCACCTTAGTCATTATGCATTTTCCTTGTAATAATGCTACTCTTGTAATGCTTTCCTCTAGGTTTCTAGGTGGTGGTTCATACTTAATGTAACCACTATGCCAAATGTTTTCCTTACCACTATAACATCATCTCCCAAGCATCTTTCACCATCGAAAATCCTTTTATGCATTTACTTAAGGTTCCTTCCTAAGCTTAAGCTTCCATCCACCAACACCTTATTTCCTTCCTAGTTGTTTACCAACATTTGCCTAAGTCCTAAATACTCAATTACATTCTCTTGATTCTTAAACCCTCCAAGGTAATGCCTAAGTCATTATAACTCATCACCACACTTTATCTCACCCCTTTTTCATCAAGACAACCTCTAAAACTTCCTAGTACTTCCTTAGTCATTAATTCCTCTTAGAACATATTCAAATCACCTTAATAATATACCTTCCTCCAATCTTATGCACACTTCTTATATTCCTCATCTCATGATTTTGGTGTGCTCAAAACACTCACCATCCCTCTAACTTCTCCTAGACATCTCTAGGTCATCCTAAACCTCAAGAACTCCTTAGTCAACTCATTTCCACCCAATTTTCTTTTCATGCTCCCTAGTAAACCCTAGGGCATATTAGCCCCACTACCACTTCAACACTTTGTTTTCTACTCAAATTTCGCCATAGCTCCTCTAGTATTTTATCATGCCCAAACACATTATTTTTCCTCATCCAACCATCTCACACACATCAAGTTCTTCTCATCATATCTCCCAAACCAACTCATTCACAACAAACTCAATATATTGCAATAATCTTAAATTGCATAGCACTAAGGCTCTTAAATGACATGGCTCTTAGGCCCTTAAATGACTTAAACTTAAACACTGAATTTCCCACATATATAAGCTTTCAACCTGCAAATACACCCATCAATCTCATAGTAGTTATGATGCTCTTAAAATCCACCTTAAACTTATATTGCTAACTCATTTCCTTTGGCTCCTTAGTCACAAGTTCACAAGCTTATTTAAGTTCTTTTTCTTAGGTTATATAACCCAATACACAATGTAAGCTCTAAGCCACATTGGTACCCACCTTAACTCATCCCTTAAAACTTAAACCACCATTAGGTAAGCATTTTACCTTGTTTTCTCAAGCTTATCTTAACTTCCTCCTTAGGCCTTCTTCTTGCATGAATCTCGGCCACCACTTAAATTCCTCTTGCCAATGTTCTAATCAATATTCAATGACTCATATGAGTACTAAACAATACACTAACCTCAAGGAATGAAAACCTAGGTTAGAAATGTGTTCTAAGGCATAAAAGTGGATGATTACCTTTGAAGTCTCAAGGTAGACTTTGGCATTGAATGAAATAGGACCTCCACTAGTCCTTGGTGAATAAATCAAGCTAGAACAAGGCATAAAAACATAGCCCCATGAGAAGGAATTTTCGGCCATGTACAAGAAGTGATGGAAACATGGTTTTTCTTACATTTTCTTTACCTTAAGAGAATGGAGAAGCTAATGAGCTCTTCAAACTTGATTTTCCCCCATCAATGGAGTTTTCTCATGGCACCAAAATGGAGCTTTGAAAGATTTGAAAAGATAGAAAGATAGGTCTTGACCTAACTAAGACAAATATGCAATTTGTTTTGGATTTGGAGCTTGGAGTTGTATTTGGCAAGTGTTGAAGATGGAGAACCATGGAGGAGCAACACTCTCGGTTTTGGAACAGAGAGAAGAAGAAGAAACCGTGGGTGAAGGAGAGAAATGAAGAGAGAGAAGAAGAAAGGTGGCTAATATAAGGTATTTTGCTTTAATAAAGCAAATAGTAACTTCTTTACTTATCTCTTCTTTTCCTTTCTCATTTGATGACTCATGTGGTGACTCCCCACATAAAAACCGGCCACCCTCTTAATATAAGGCTAACATGGTCTTTGTTGACCAATTAATTGACTTATATTGATTAAAACTTAAACTAGTCACTAAATAGTTACTATTCACTAATCAAGGCACATAATCGGGAAATTTTTGATTTCCCATTGATTTAGACCTCCTAATGTGATACTAATTAGTACACATGTTGATTAAAGAGTAATGATGGACATTTAGCCACTCAAAACTCAATTCTAAGACAATTTCTCAAAAATGTGCTTTAAGACTTCTTAAAGCACATTTTGTGTTTTAACTTGTTTTCAAGCTTGGTTTTCTTTTCTAATTGATTTAAAATGACCATTAGGATATTACTAAGGTCTTACCAAGATGTTTGGGTACTCACCCAAGTCTCTCCAAGCTTAGAGCACGTTTTTGCCCTAATTGCCCTTAAGGCACTTTCTTATGTTTTCCTTGGTTTAAATTGTCTACCAATCTTTCTAAGGCATATTCTAGCCTCACTACATCATAATTTGATGTTTACTTAGCATACTTAGGTTTGGGGTATTTCAATTTATGACATAAAATATTAAGTTTATAAAAGTTTTGGGGTGAATATGTAATTTATGAAAGTATAAGTATAAAACCGAATTGATAATGAGGCGAAAGCATAATTTATAAAAATGAAAGGGCCTTTTTCGGTATTTTAGGAAATTAAATATTAAAACTATAGTTTATAAGTTAATATGTAAGTTTATAAAGTGTTGGGGTTAAATTGTGAATATAAGAGAATTATATGTTAAGACCGAAAATAATTGTGGTCATTTGGTAATTTATAAAAATTAATATAGTTGTTTTGCAATTTCTGAAAGTTAATATGGATAATTAGTAAATTATAAAAGTTATATGGTTATTTGGTAACTTATAAAAGTTAAGGTGTTCAACTTGTAATTACCGAATTTATAAGGTTGGTTTGTAATTTAATAAAGAAAGGAATTAAAACTAGGTAATATAATGGATTATGGTATATTATGAAGTATAATGTAAAGTTTATAAAATAATTGTGGTTATAATAAAAATAACCAAATCATAATGATATGGAATAAGTGGAAATAATTATGGATATATAATTAATAAGATAAAAATATATCTTAAATTGGAAATTCATTATCACATGTGGTTACCACATAAAATAACGAACTGATGAACTACCTAGAACCACTGGTAAATAACAGGGGGGAATAAAAGAACATACAGAGTTAGTATACTACGAGTATTAGTTCTGTAGTGACAGTACTGTAATACTTAGTGAATAGTTGTATTAACGTTACCCGGTATTGCATGTAAATATAACAGCGTACAGGGAGAAACTGTTAAGGCATGAATTTTCAAGCTATCAAGTTACACGGTGAACGGTATGTTAATTGTGTGGTCTGAATGTCCTAAGGATTTTCCTGAGGTCCAAACGTTGTGTGTTTGAATTGTTAAGAGCGATATCTGTGATTTATGTATTTGATATTGTATACTGTATTGCTCAACACAACTGCGTTTTATTTTACGCGAACGTCTTATGACTAGAAGTTTATACATCTAAACTGGAACAAGACTAACTGACCTTTAGGTATTATTGAACCTAACTGATGGTCAACTGTTATAGTCTTAACTCAAGGATTGGATATTGTACCACTGACTAAAGGGCTAACTTATAAAGAGAGGAATCCAGACTGTTTCGACTTTTTGGTTGCGCATCGTGATCACTACGAGAGACTTCAATGGGGAGTCACTCAAGGGAATCCATTGTCCACATTCGACGATGGCGGAGGGCACTACCGTTGGTGCACAGGTACGACCGGATCGGTCAAAATATTTATCCAGGGCCATAAGGTCGGCTGGTAACGGTTCCATTGGAACCCAGGGGACTACTGTACATTATTAAGATATTAAGGGTTGTCTTAACATGACGCCTGAGGTGGAATTTAATTGGAAAAGTTTAAGTGGTTGGTTTAAAGGATACAGGCCAAGTGGCCAACTAACAAGTACAGTTATTTAATACGCGTATCTTGTTTGATTATTGATATGGGTTATTGGTGATTGATTATCTGGTTGTTGTTTGCTATTGTGCACTGATGTTTGTAGGTGAACTGTTATGTGATTGTTTAACTTTTACAGTTATTACTGTTATTGTTGTAAACCGGTATATCATGTAAAGAATCTAATATCAAGATGGCTAAAACGACTTAAGGAATCTAGATGACTTAGGACTACATTTAGCATACCAGCATTTCGATTGTTGAGCCCTTCAATGGGCAAAACATTTCAGGTTACTAAAGAAGACTCAAGCCGGAGTGCGGGGCACAGGGTAGCTGATGTGTTTCTAATAAACACTTGTAGTTTTATTATGTATTGTATTCGGAGTTTGTTATATTTCATTTAGTTGCTCAGTTGGATTTGGTTTGTAATATTAAGAGCGCTCAGTATCCTATTCATCACAGCGGGGAGGAGTTGAGGTTGATGGAAGAAGTAAGGTTGCCTTGTTGCTCACAAGGGTGAGTAACGGCGTGTAACACCAACGTTAGATAGATTTATTTTTTGCTGCGAATTATTATTTATTATGCTACGACTTGCGACGTTATTACAGGTTTAGGATTAGGGGTGTTACATTAAAGATCTTGAGAATAAGCTATAGAACGCAAATTTTCATTGATGGATTAAGAAGATATGCTAGGACGAAGTTTACCTTATCAAATGGGTTTATGAAAATTCTGGGTTACAGATTCTCGGGGCAACTTCAGATCAATTTTATGATGAATGTAGTAAGATTTAGGTCAAGTGTGATTAATTGAAATACCCCGAAATTAATTAGGGTGATTAAATTACTCTAATACGATATTGAGGGCCTATTAGTGCCTAATGAATTTTGGTAAGAAGAATAAATCCAAAAGAAACAAGAAAAACGCTTAAAAAGCGAAAAGCGCTAAATTGAGTGTTAAGTGACCCTAGGAGGAATACAATCTTGAAAAGGGTATTGGATGGATTGTAAAGGCATAATAATGCCTAAATAATATATGGGAACAATTCCTGAAGAAAACGGATCCAAATAATGTATTAAAACTCTAATAAAGCTTTAGCGCATGTTTTTCGAGGAAACCCGAAAACGTGACTTTGAGTGGTCAAACAAACCCGTAAAAATTATAGTTCATCAAATAACTATAAATAAACATTAATGGGAGTGTAAGAACCATTAAAATAAAAGAAACGAGAAAATTCTGGAAAACGGGCCCGGTTAGTGAATAGTGCTAAACTGAGTAAATTAACGAGTGTTTTCGGTAAAAGACGAAAAATGCTCCAGCTTGCATATTTATATGGGGCCTGTTTTTATAGATGATTCAGCCCTCACACACACTAAATAAGTAAAGAAAAGAAAAGGAAAGAAAGAAAAAAAGTAGAAAAAGGTAACTACCCTCTCTCTCCTCCCTCACTTTCTTTTCTTCCTTCTCTTTCCTCCATTTCTCCTTCCTCCAGCCGGCTCCCCATCCCTCTCTCTGGTTGCTGGGTGATTTTGAAAACCCCCATGGCTACTCCACCTTCTCCTTCATGTTCTAGCCACATACAAGCTCCAAATGCAAAATAAAATACATATTCCTCTTCTCCTCCTCAAGCTCTACACTTCTCTCTTTTTAGAATTCCAAAAGGATGAACTTCATCTCCATGGGTTTTCCCATTTGAAGAGAAAATGGAACCATCTTGTAGCTTGGAGTCTCCTCTCTCTCCTAAGGTAAAAAGATTCATGGAAAAACTCATTTTTCCTCCTTCTCTTGTGTTGGCCGATTTTTGCCATTCTCATGCCTTGTTTTCTTCTTGTTTTGGAGCTTTGTTTCAACCCTCCAATGGTGGAGTAACCCCCTTCTTGATTCAAGGGTGAAAACCCCTCTTAAAAAGCTGCAAAAGGTAAAACCCTAACTATGTGCTTTAAGCCCTTTTCATTGAATTTGAACTTCCTAAGGGTTTAGATGATTAATTGAATGCATTTTTGTGTTCCTTGGATGTTGGGATGGAGTTTGGCAACTCCATTCTCACTTGACCGAATTTGAGGAGAGGAAGAGCAAGAGGAGAATTAAAAGAAGAACTTATGAAATTAAGGTAAGAAATCTACCTTAACACTTGTTTTAATTGTTTTAGAGTTTGGGATGGGTAAACAAATTAATAAACCCAAAGTATGGATTGCAATCTATGTTGGAAATGTGTTTAGTTGATTTTAGAGAGATTTATGAAATTAATTGTGAATTAAGGGCCTTGGAGCCAAGTGTTTGGAGTTTGTAAGTTATATTGTTGTTTGGTGAATTTTAAGGAAATGTTATGTGCTGGTAGGACCCTTATGGGTGTGGCTAGATTAGGAATGAAAATTGGTAAGAATTGATGAAGTTGAGGATGTAAAATTTATGGGGAGGTTATGACAAAATTTTAGTAAGAAATGAGTGCTTTTAGGTGGCTTGGTAAGTGAGAGAACTTAGGTGTCCAGTTGAGTTGTTAAGAGTGGAGTAATAACCTTGAAATTATGTTTGGAGAACTAGAAAGAGGGAGATAAAAATCTGTAGCATAATGAGGTTTGGTAACTTAGAAATTCTAGAAATGAGTTAGTGTGCAAGACTTGGGAAATGAAAGTTGGACTTGGGTTCTAGAAGTGCAAAGGTCTAGGAATGAGTTGGAATGGTCATTGGGTGGTTTGGTAAGGTAGGTAGGAGGTGGGAACTAGCAAGAAGAAGTTAGAAATGCATAAGAGTGCAAAATGCAAAATGTGAGAAATTGAATTTGTTGAATTTGAGCAAGAATTGGGTGGTGGATTAAACCAAGGATTGAGGTGGTTTAGAGTATGATTTGAGGTGTTTAATTATGTAGGAAAATTGTGGGAAGTTTATGGAATGATTAGGGGTAGATTAAGGGTTGATTTGGGGGTGAAAATCACCTTAATAGTAGTTTTTAGCAGGGTCCGGGACTTAGGATAGGAACCAAGTCCCGGACCGCATCAAAAAAAGGCACGAGACTGAAAACAGCAAGTGGTCTGGGACCTAGGTCCACGACCAAGTCCCGGACCAGGGTAGAAAAATAGGTCGAGAGTTAGACAATGTGTTGGTCCGGGACTTTGGGTCCGGACCAAGTCCCGGACCACCCCTAGAATTCAACTGTGAGTGTTTTAAAGGGCTCTAAACATGGGGGATTGAATGGTATTGGTTTTAAATGATGTTTAGGAGTTTTTTGGTGACCTTTAAAGGTCCTAAGAAGTGTAAACAAGTTTGAGAAGTGATTAAGAAAGTTGTGAGTTTAAGAACACTTAAGAAAACCGAGATAACGGGATAACAGGGTGAGTACGGGGGTAACAATTATGTATGTACCATAATGCCTTAATATTAATAGAACCATTTGACATGTAATCAGTGGTTCAAGAGTAAGACTCGAGGAACAAGTGTGAACGAGGAACGTGAGAACACCCGGTAAAGTTAACCCCGGTGAAAGGTATGATTTTCTCATGCTCTGTATCCTAACTTGGTTACGCTGATTTGTGTGATTGTTTGATTGTGTGATCACTTAACAAGATAAAAGCACGAATCGGATTGTTTGCGCCTTGTAGTGCTTGTATTGTATTGTTTGTTGTTGAATTGTATCTTGAAATTAAAGTTAGTATAATTCATGAAATGTGTGTATATGAATTGTTTGAGTGTGAATGAGCACAGTAGTGCGACTCATAGTTGAGTCTTGTTTGAGTAGTGACTCGTAGGAAGAGTCAAGTGCGAAATGATAAAAATGTGGAACACACTAAAACTATCGAACCAAGAAACGATAATATAAACCTATGAACTCACTAGAATGTGAGAAAGTATACGGGAGTAGTAACCTCCTGATAACGGTTAGAGAACCGAATTGATTCAATCCACACAATAAATAGTAGTGGAAGTATATGAGTAACCTTTATCTAGAGGATTGATAATTGTTCAAAATATGAACCTTGAGTAAAGTAAAGCATGGTAAGGGATCACCAAACTCCTTCAAAATATAGTCGAACCCCAATGAGAGGAACCGACTAAAATGAACAATGTCACGAACATGAGAGTATTCGATAAGTTGGGTAAAACCCTAAATCTTAGAATACTAGACATTGAGAATTCCTTAAGCCATTAGATGTTATCGAGAGAGATACTTCTAGGCTAATCCTTGAGATTGTGAATTGACTGCGAGAGTGAAGTTTTGGGAATTTGAGTAGTCCGGTAGAGAACTGGACATTTGTGAACTTGAGGAGCTAAATGCATAGCTCCTTTTGTATTTGTAAGCCCGGTGGTGGGTCTTGTGTATGACCCTGCCCGGAGGTCGTGGCTAAGACTTAAAAGATGCCTTTGAGTATTGAGTATTGATTTGAGAACGTGAGTATTTGAGTATTGATTTGAGTATGTGAGTATTGAGAATTGAGTTGTGACTTGAGAGACTTGAGAATTTGAGTTTGAGTGGAGAATTGAGTTGAGTATTGTAGAACTTGTCGAGTTTGTGAGTAAGAGTACCCAAGAGAGTGGGTGGGACATTAAGCAAATGAGTAAGGCATAGAGAGGTAGAAACCCTCAAGCCTAAGTATATATATTGAACTAACCCCTTGATGTGTGTGTTTGTGTTTGTGTTCTTCATTGAACCTTGATTGTGTTATAATGTATTGATACCTTGCATGCTGTTTGAAATAAAATGAATCGCATGCTCTCGACCAAATAGTCGGCGTACCCTCGCTAGTACACGGGGTATGCGAATTTCATATGCAACAATTTTGCTGAGCCCCTAGGGGCATCGTTTTTATTTTCCAGGTACATGGATGCCCATACCGTTCGAGAGTTGGACGGGTTGTTATTAAGCATGGGTAGTTGTTTTGGATTGTATTTGTTGTATTGTGGAATTATAAGACCGAAAGGTCACTGATAGACTTGGGAATTATAGATAGTCGGTATAGAACAGAATTGAGATTGTATTTGTATATATTGGAATTGAAGGTTGTATTTGGTTTAAGAATTGATTAAGTAATGGAAGTATCGTTTGTATAACGTACTCGGTATAAGACCCATCAAACCGATATTATATGTGTATTGATTGTTTGGATTGGATTTGGCCTTGTTAGTCACGTGGGTGACTAACGGCATGTATCACCCACCGGTTGTAGTTTGAATTCCGCTGCATTATTGTTGGTAATTGAGACGGGTAAGGAGTTAATGGTGTGATTACCGAAAGGGGTGTTACAGTAATGGTTAGAAAGAAGATTTGTAGGAGAATAGAATGTAGAAGACGGCGTTCAAATATTCGAAATGGTGGCTGAGTGTAACACCCCTACCGTTAATCCTATGCTTACCGTCTAATCGTCCTGATAATCAAAGTTACTCGCAGCGGAAATACTACTACTACTACTACGACCGGTGATACAACGCCGCTAACCGCCCATACGGCTAGCAAGGCTATTATTACTTACAGTGACGGTCTGATGCCTAAGTATACCGAGCTACTACAATTCATATCGATTACAAAAGATAACATACTTGCATTACTGGATCACCGAGTATTTAAAGTATTTGTTTACATCCCTTTCCCATCTTCCCAAAAGAATGAGTTTCTACCAACTACTCATCTATACCAATTTCCATCCCTTCATTGTCAAAAGGGGTGTACCCTATGGTACACCGGCTAACAAAAACCTACAGCCGTGTACAACATAGTACACCTTTCACAATTCATTGTTTACAGACAAAAAGAAATCAAACTAAGTCTTCATCATCTTCACCCTTCTCTTGCACCTGCATTCATATTAAAAACGGTGCCCCAAGGGGCTCAGCAAAAGCTGCGCATGAACTCCGCATATACCGCGTGCTAACAAGGGCACGCCGACTATTTAAGGTCAAATAGGCATGCGGTTCATTTTGAACATACATACATGCTTTGCATCCAACATTGTAACACCCCATCTCAATCCAAATGTGGTTTCGCAACTTAACAACATATATATAAATGTCACAGCGGAATTCAATACACTCCAGGACCTTGCCACAGTCTGATTGACAGAATATACCGAACATTAGTACATACAAATCTTAACCAAATACATATCCTTCTTACAATCCCCTCACATCCTATACATCTTACTAACACAAATTGCCATACGAGTGTACATGCACAACTCGTAGGCCACACTTAACCCGTAACGCTTGTACCCTATCTTACTCTCGCGATGGCCGCCTCCTGACGTTCACCTATGTAGTAAAAACAGCCCCCAAAGGGGGTCAGCACGAATGCTGGTTCGATCCTCTCATGGCCCCCAAGCTAACGTGGCTACGATGACTAATTGTCAATAGCATGGAGGTTGATTAGATGCACAACATAATAGAACGTGCAATAAACAACAAACCAATTATGAACAATCAAAGTTCAAACACAATGAACGACTTAAATGCGTTCCCTTAATTAGTGAGTCAATTTCTTCACTCTTTAAGTTACGTTTCCTCTTAATCTTAGTCCATCCTTATCTTACCTCAATCTTAGTCTTATCTTAGTTTTAGAAAACAACCATCCTTTAAAAAGGGATGGATGCAGCTTACCTCGGTCTTATAATACAAACCATCCTTTAAATAGGAATGGTTGCAACTTATCTCAAACCTTATCTTAATCTTAGAATACAAACCACTTTTTAAATAGAAATGATTGTATCTTACCTCAATGTTTATTTTTGTCGGGGCAAAAGCAACCCTAGCCAATGAGCTATTAACTCCATTGGTTGAATAAACAACTTATCTTATAATTTAGGATTTAGGTGATCCTACCGCACCATCTTAATGCCTCATACCTTGGACTGTATGTCCAATGTAGCTGAGCCGGCAACCGACCCTAGGCAACAAGTCCAAAGACAAGTCCTTAAGCGGAAGTCGGATCTGCTTTAGATACCGACCCCCTTATTCCATAGCATGCATGACCGGAGTCAGTCCCGGGTTCCTCACTCCCCCCTTAAGTTCCAGTTAGTAGAAGTCTCAAGACAATGTTTGTTGGTTAACCTCTTTCGGTTTATAACAAACTAATATTAGGGAACGTTCCTTAGTCTCACACAATTCCTTACTAAACGTTGGTTAGTAAGTTCTCACGGTAAGTTGTGTTAGTTTTCAAACATCACACAACAATACAATAAACATAATGTTCCGGTTGCACGCTTTATCTTGTTTAGTGAGCACACAAAAATAAATAGCACACAAGCCGAGGGACACCTCGTTAGCAAGCAGGTCACAAGAAGAACTGTACCGTTCACCATTGGTCGTTTCGGTTGCTTACTCTCCTCCGGAGTCCAAATTCTCAAACCCTAAAACATTCATTCAATTTTAGGTTGTTAATTACTTTTCCAGTAAAGCTAACTTACTTAACTCACTTGGTCACTAATGATCCCCATCTAACACCACTTAAGTTCTTATAAAATTAATCTTAAGTGAATCACTTCTCCTCATACCTTATACTTATTCACCCACTTAATTATCATTGTTACTCACCAAACATGTCTTAAACAACCTTATATTATCATTACATATCAATCCCCATTTAGCACCTCTTAAATTCTTACTAACTTGACCTTGAACACTTAAAATCATTTACTTACCCTAATCTCTTAAGTCATTATATGCTTATCTTTCCATTCATCATCACTCCCTAATGTTGGACCACTAAGTCATTGTAATTTAAACTTAATCATATAAGTTAATCACTTCTCATTACACCTCATACTTGTTTACACCTCTTAAGGCCTTTACATGTCACCAAACAAGGCCTAAACATCATCTAAAACTATTACCATTCAATCCCCCATCATTAGAAGCCAAAACAAATTTTTTTCTTTTTCTCTGCACTGGACCGCCCCTCTGGGGCGGTCCCCAGGGGCGGTCCCAACCAGAAGCTTATTTCCTGCACAAGTCGCCTGGACCTCCCCACATGGGCGGTCCCTAGGGGCGGTCCACAGCAGAACCTATTTTCCAAAGTGCTTTTCTCCTCATTTTGAACTCCAAATTCACCCCAATCTTTTCTCACTCATTCCACAATCTTTCCACATGTTTAAACACCTTAAAACATGCACTAAACCTTCCTCAAAAATCACCAAACTTGACACTCAATTTCTTACAAAATTCTTACACTTAACACTTGATTCCTTACACTTCCCTCTTGTGACTTTGCCTAAGACCTCAACTAATCATTATGTTTCTTCACAACCATCTTAACTACTCCTCAAGCATCATTTTGCACACCCATTTGCTTTACTCAAACTTCTCAAAGCTATTTATAATCTAGCACATGCTTACATCCTTACAAGTTATTATACCTTATTTTTCCTTCAAACCTTGTACAAGTTTCCTAGCTTCTTTAACCATGGTTTTGGTGCACAAAACTCACCATTATAACCCCTAGTCCCTCTTAGACATCCCTAGGTCTTCCTAGTACTCAAGGACTCCATAGTTTATCCATTTTCACCAAAACAACCCTTAGTGATCACTAGAACATTCCTTAGTCATAAAATCTCCTTAGAACACCTTAAACACTTAGTTTCCTCTCCAAATTTTGACATGGCTTCCTTAGTATATTTCTATATCCAACATTTAGTTTTTCACCCTTAATACAATCATGAACACTCAAATCCTTAGTACACAATCGTAAACCCTCCTTACCTCTAATTCCTCCTAGACGACTCTCGGTCATTGTAATCCTCAAGAACACCGTTGTTAACTTATTTTCATTCAAATTTTGCCATAGCTCCTCTAGTATATTATCATGCCCATATGAATGGTTTTTCTCATTCAATCATCTCACACACATCAAACCTTTTTCTCATCATAATTCTCACCCAAATCAACTCATTCATAATAAACTCAATATAGTGCAATAATCTTAAATTGCATAGCACTAAGGCTCTTAAATGACATGGCTCTTAGGCCCTTAAATGACATGGCTCTTAGGCCCTTAAATGACATAAATTAAAACACTGAATTTCCCACATGTAATAGCTTTCAACCTGCAATTACACCCATCAATCTCATAGTAGTTATAATGCTCTTAAAATCCACCTTAAACTTATCTTACTAACTCATTCCCATTGGCTCCTTAATCCCAAGTTCATAAGCTTGTTTAAATTCTTTTTCCTAGGTTATATAACCCATTACATAATGTAAGCTTTAAACTACATTAGTACTTATCTAAATACCACCCCTTAAAACTTAAACCACCATTAGGTAAGCATTTTACCTTGTTTTTCCAAGCTTATCTTTACTTCCTCTTTAGACCTTCTTCTTGAATGAATCTCGGCCACTCATTAAATTTCCTTTGCCAATGTTCTAATCAATATTCAATGACTCACATGAGTGCTAAACAATACACTAACCTTAAGGAATGAAAACCTGGGTTAAAAATGTGTTTTAAGGTCTTATAATGAATATTTTACCTTGAAGTCTTAAGGTAGGCTTGGTTATGAATCAAGAAGGACCTCCTCTAGCCCTTGGAGAATTGAATCAAGCTAGAACAATGGATAAAAATGAAGCCCCATGAGTAGTAATTTTTGGTAATGTGGAGAAATGGTGGAAACCTAACTTTTCTTACATATTCTTTACCTTAATAGAATGGAGAAGCTAATACACCCTCCAAGCTTAATTTTCCCCCTTCAATGGAGATTACCCATGGCTCCAAAATGAGGCTTTTCAAATTTTGAAAAGATAGGAAGCAAGTCCTTGGTCTACCTAAGAGAAATCTATGCTTAGTTTTTGATTTGGAGCTAAAATGAGCAAGTTATGGACAAAGCAAGGTGGAGCAAGTATGGAGCTGGTTGGGAACGGTTTAGAACAGAGAAGAAGAAGAGGAACTCGTTGGTGAAGAAGAGAAATGAAGAAGAGAGGAGAGAGGTAGGCTAATAAAGGATATTTTGCTTTATAAAAGTAAATAGTAACTTTCTTTACTTTATCTCTTCTTATTTTCTTATTTGATGAAGTATATGGTGACTCATCCCCTTAAAACCGTCCCCCCCTTACTAATTAACATACATAAGGCCTTGTTTGGCCATTTAACTAATTAAGGTTGACTTAAGTCAAAACTAGCACTATTTGAGCACTATTCACTAATTAGTGCACATAGTCGTGAAATTTTTGGTTTCCCATTTATTTAGGCTTCCTAATGTGATATTAATTAGTACATATGTTGATTAAGGTGTAATCATGGGCATTTATCCACTCAAAACTCATTTCTAAGACAATTTCTCAAAAAGGTGCTTTAAGGAGTCTTAAAACACATTTTGTGTTTAAGCTTGTTTTTGAACTTGGTTTTCTTTGGTAATTGATTTAAGATGTCCATTAGCATATTAATAAAGTCTTAAAATGGTATTTGGGTGCTAATCAAAGTCACTCCAAGCTTAGAGCACGTTTTTGCCCAAATTGCCCTTAAGGCATTTTCTTGTGTTTTCCTTGGTTTAAATTGTCTACCAATCTTTCTAAGGCATATCTTCGCCTTACTACATCATAATTTGATGTTTACTTAGCATAATTAGGTTTGGGTATTTCAATCTACCCCCCTTAAAAGAACTTTGTCCCCAACGTTCTCATGCATCTTATCTTATTAGAATACATGTCTTACCTCATTCCATAGATCATATAGATCATACTTATGTATACTTAAACTCATTGAATCATTTGATCTGCCATATGCTTATACTCAAATATCACACAACATGCTTAAGCATGTATAGCACTCAAAATTCTCTTTGTTCCTTTTTGATGACTAAAACAATCACATAATTTTCATCGTATTCTCCCATGTCACCGGTCCGTAGACAAAGGCACATTAGTCCACGCCACCATGGGCCAGAATACAAAACAACTCTGTTCTCCCCATGTCACCGGTCTGAAGACAAAGGCTCATGCGTCCTCGACTTCATGGGCGAGACTCAGTAAAAAGGAAATCCTTTTTACGAGGTCAAGTGAGGGATAGTTCCCTCTATTTGAAAATACAATCAACTCCGATTTCGTTTTATCCTAAAGCCTTTATCCATAGTGTGATTTAATTGTGACCACTGGTAGGGAGTTTCAGGAATCATCCAACCCTGATGTGATCAGCATCAGTGTTGAACTATCCTTCCACCCTAATTTGTGTTCGGTTTCCCTTGATCCCTAGAAAATCAAGTTCCACCTCCCACGTCATTTACAAACATCAAATAATTCACTCATTTCCAATTTTCTATCTTTTGGTTCTTCTAATCATAATCAATACATCTCCAAGGTGTGGACTCAGTCCATCAAACATTCCCAATTCATCTCTTAATACTTGCCTCAGGACTTAAATTCCTGCTAAGTTCTATAACAGTCTCATACCAACTCTCACCATCTTGCACCTCATAGCATTACTATTTTCTAACTCATACTCATATCAGCTAATATCTCAAAGTGTTATCTTATTCTTGTCTCACACATACTTTCATATCGACTCATATCTCATATATTCCTTAAGTCTTCGTAATCCTCTTCCTTAATTCTCTTAACTTGTACTCACGCCAGAGTTAACAAGATAGGTACTTAATATGTATGGTATTCACATCTTCTGTGCGCAATAACCATAATTTATCTCAAGATGTTTATGTAAAACAAATTCTCAAATTCTTTTGTGCTATGCACACCGTAGTTTATGTACTCAGTACATAAACATACGCTAAGCGGTTTTCGCTCTACCCCCCTTAAAAGGATTACGCCCACGTAATCAACATTATATCATCCTTGAACATGGGTTCAAGATGTCTAATTCTCACCAAGCATTCTAGCTTCCATGTCATCTATCTCACTTATAATTCGATCAGAGGGTCATAACTATGGTAACGGCTTAGTCTCTATATCGAGGATTCTTACGGTACTTATACCATTTTCTTAACTTAGTTTGATCTAACCTCAAAGGTACTGATCTGCTAGCTTCCGCTGCGCGACTCTGATAATCTTAGGCTCCGTTTGCCTTTCTTATCCTTTTATAGTATTGTATATTCTTCTCCTGCATGCTTATATCTGTGTACTAAAGGTCTTTCAATGGACACGTGTTATCTTTATATATACACGGCCTTGATGAGTTGTAGCTCGTCTATCCAGTCTCCCTGGAGATCTAATGTTTGTATTCTTAGTGTTTTCTCAAGTGTCTAAATCGTTCTTTCCATCTGACCTTTGGTCTGAGGATGATTCTTAATCTGAGACTACTGTTTAGTGCTTATTGCGCTTTACAGTTTAATCTCTTACATCTTAAGACATGTCCAATGTCTGTACTTAACAATCCATGCTCTTCGCACTTCATAGTCCTTAATTATTTGTTCTCTGATTCATTTGTGTTGTTTAATCAACTGAATTCTCCTCTTCGACTGTTTGTGGTAGTAGCTGCTCTTGTCTGATCTTGCGTCGTTGTCCGTGGTACGGAGTCGACTACTTCCCGTGTTCCTTACACCACTCGTCTACATGCATGGGGTACCTTACTGGTACATTACTACTTACCCGACTAACTCATAAATGAGCATGTCAGGCCTGCAAGCCCCTGTGGGGTGCAGTCGTCCCACATCTCGTTTTAGTAAACTCGTAGTGTCCGTCACACGTTTAGCTATTGCTAATCATGAAGTATTCTGTTGTCGATCTCCTCTTTCATCGTTCCATAATAATTCTTATTGTTCTTCTTGAAGTTAATCAAGGAAAATCCATTTACTGCGTTCTTGGGTATGGTATGCTCCAGCTCCTTTATGTTTTCCGTATTGATTCGGTCTCATAGTAACTGAGGTCTCTTTCCATAGAGCCTCTTATCTTCTTTCTCATATTTGTTCTACTATGAATGCACTTTCAGTTCCTTAAGGAATGGGTAGCGTGCTTCCTGTGAAATCTTACCTCACCAGGTCTAGACTACTGACATCAATGCACAGTTCGTCTACCATCTTATTTCCTTACTTATATTGGTCTTAACTCATAAATCTAATTGCTTCAGTGTCAATATTTGACGGCTCATACATAACGGTCGCTTTACCGCGCACCATGACTTAATCCCCTTAATAAATATTGTACGCACGACCACTACTACCGTGGTAGTTGGCCTTTACTACTCTGTTACCCATTGATGGTGCAACTCCTTACTCATTTATTCTAACATCTTATCTTATATTCAATTCCTTCCTGGTGTAAACACCTAGGGTTTCTTTAATTCGGTGTTTGACGTTGCCGTACCGTGTTGTAAAATGGTTGACTCTTAATATGAAGATGTTCTGCTTCAATCTCAGATTCGTAAGTAGGCTAATTCTCTCGTTCTTTCATCCTTATGATGTTGTTTACCATGTAATTTAACCGGTTACTGAAGAAGTCATCCGTGAATCATAGCTCTTCTGAGCATTGGTCACTTGACGTGCCATACTGTGCACTCACAATGTTTATCTCTGACGATTACTGATTCTTACATCCTGGGTGTTGGATATGGGGTCTATCTCTGCAGCCTTCCTTATTACTCAAGTGTATCTGGTATGTTTAAAGGTAGTCTCAAGGTTTACATTTTCCATTCTCTAACAAAAGCGTATTGCATCTCTAATAAGTGAAAGCCCTTTTTGAGGGGTTCATTCCCACTCATGGCCTCACAACAAGGAGAGGTGTCCCCACCCTAAAAGGAATGGTTCGTTCTCCGCCCCTGTCCTTAGCATTATCCCCTTATTCTCATTGGTGCCCTTTCCTGGCAATTCTTACACAATCTAAATTATAGGTTTGTAACCGTTCACATCTACACATTGTAGTTCCTTCATGGCTTGAATAAGCTCTTTTACAACTTACTGCGCCTCGGGCTCTGATGTGGTTAACATCCTTGGCTCGTAGGCTCTTAGTGCTTAATGTCATTGGGTGAGAGCCGGTGCTCGGTTCACTCCCTGTACTCTTACTCATCTGTGGGTTATCCTCATAGATTTGTTTCTTAGACGCTATCCACCGTTAGGTTACATACTAAATGTAGTATTGGGTTTCATGGTAAGTTGCTGCATCCTGCTTCCTGCTATGGAAGTTTATTCAGGTGATCTGAGGTTACTTAATGTCTTTGACAATACTGTCATTTTACTAGACTTATGTCTTTTAGCAAATAAGGCTAAGTTCGTATTAGGCGTTTGCCTTACGGTGTCCAAGTTGGACATCGTCCCGTCATCTTATACTCCCACCTCAACGCTTCGTTCAACTTCCGTTGACTACGCCACCCGTTGATGATTGTTCACACTTGGGTGTTAATGAGTTAGGCAAACAGTATTAGCTGTCATTCATCAGTTGTTCGGCTCGACTATGCCCGCTCTGTGTGGGTAGTCCTCTGAGCTTCCCTCTGTCAGGATTGTATATCTTTAATCCTTAGTAGATTACTACTTAAGTTTATTCCTTCCGTCCCTGTTTCCGGGGTTCACCAACATCTTCATTGTAGAATGTTTGTTATTGGTATTCTTAATGGTCACTCTGGGAGTCTTATCCCGTTTTCGTTGGAAGTCGTTGCGTCAACAGTCTCAATCGTATCTTATAATACATCCCTTGTATATTATTGCTTATATAGTGTTTTGCTCGGATTATTGAGCAATCTCTCAGGTTCCTCTCCCTGGGGTTCTGGATTGATGTTCTTACCGTACTGTCGGCTGATGTTGTAGTGGTTGTACTGTCGTCAAGATTTATATCGCTTAGTATTTCGTCCAAGCCCAGCTCCCTGCTGACTAGTGTGTCGGCTCATCTATATATGATCAAGTCGTCGGGCCTTTCCAAGGTCTCGTTTTCCCGTTCTTATGGATTTACCATCCGGTATTAAATTGTACTACAACTGTAGCGTTCTATTACCTCGCCATGATGGCTTTCCGTACTATTTAACCGTGGTAGCACTTGCTATGGCAAGTGCGCCATGCAAGATGGGTTACCGGTACTGTGTGCGTCGGTAGTGGTACTTCCACCTGATCTTTTATATCTTTGATAGTCCTCGGGAATCCTTCGATGTTCTTCCGTTTTGGATAACTAGCCATCCGGCAGTTTCCTGTTGTTTTGACCGTACTGTCACTTATCCGGGCGTTCCTCTTTCTGAGGGAACCCCTTATTATTTTCTTATGTCTTAATCCTCGCTCCCGTTCCCACACATTTTGTCGTGGTTACTAAGTAATGATCCTCCTTTAGGCACTACATCGTAGTCCTATTCTGGTGTACAGTTGTATGAGTTCTACCGTCGTCTGCGTTATGTCGGCCAGGTTTGCAACCTTCTTCATTGTATGGGTTTGGAGTTCCCGTTCTTAACTGGACTTTCCAGTAATCTTATCCCTTAAGCTTTATATTATCCCAATGCTATGCTTATTCGGACCACTGTCCGATACTCACGTCATTTATTTCTTACCCATTGCACCTTTAGTGCTTTTCTTATCATTGGTATGGCGGGTTATTTCGACTGCGTAGCATGTCGACCCATGTTGCCGGCAATTACCGTTCCCTTATTGATAGAATTCCATAGGTAGCGCCTGTTTCTCTGTTGCGCTCCATTAAAAACCTCCAAGTTCTCCGTAACTGTTGTGCAACAAGATGTTTCTCGTATTGCTTACTGTTAACTAACTGCCAGATCGGGTTTTCCCGAGTAAGAGAAGGCTTTCTTCTCTTTGGCGTTTGTTCCACATATTCAGGGTTAGGGATGTGGAGGGCGGGTCTAGGTACTATGGATATCTGGTAAATACCGGGAAGTCCTAACTAACGCACCTCTCACCTTATCACTCAACCCTTAACCCATAACTCAAGCTCAACCTCTGTATTCTCCTAAGTTCGGTATTTCCTGTCTTCAGAGCGTAACTACGCTCTGATACCACTTTTTGTAACACCCCATCTCAATCCAAATGTGGTTTCGCAACTTAACAACATATATGTAAATGTCACAGTGGAATTCAATACACTCCAGGACCTTGCCACGGTCTGATTGACAGAATATACCGAACATTAGTACATACAAATCTTAACCAAATACATATCCTTCTTACAATCCCCTCACATCCTATACATCTTACTAACTCAAATTGCCATACGAGTGTACATGCACAACTCGTAGGCCACACTTAACCCGTAACGCTTGTACCCCATCTTACTCTCGCGACGGCCGCCTCCTGACGTTCACCTGTGTAGTAAAAACAGCCCCCAAAGGGGGTCAGCATGAATGCTGGTACGATCCTCTCATGGCCCCCAAGCTAACGTGGCTACGACGACTAATTGTCGATAGCATGGAGGTTGATTAGATGCACAACATAATAGAAGGTACAATAAACAACAAACCAATTATGAACAATCAAAGTTCAAACACAATGAACGACTTAAATGTGTTCCCTTAATTAGTGAGTCAATTACTTCACTCTTTAAGTTACGTTTCCTCTTAATCTTAGTCCATCCTTATCTTACCTCAATCTTAGTCTTATCTTAGTTTTAGAAAACAACCATCCTTTAAAAAGGGATGGATGCAGCTTACCTCAGTCTTATAATACAAACCATCCTTTAAATAGGAATGGTTGCAACTTATCTCAAACCTTATCTTAATCTTAGAATACAAACCACTCTTTAAATAGAAATGATTGTATCTTACCTCAATGTTTTTTTTTGTCGGGTCAAAAGCAACCCTAGCCAATGAGCTATTAACTCCATTGGTTGAATAAACAACTTATCTTATAATTTAGGATTTAGGTGATCCTACCACACCATCTTACTGCCTCCTACCTTGGACTGTATGTCCAATGTAGCTGAGCCGGCAACCGACCCTAGGCAACAAGTCCGAAGACAAGTCCTTAAGTGGAAGTCGGATCTGCTTTAGATACCGACCCCCTTATTCCTTAGCATGCATGACCGGAGTCAGTCCCGGGTTTCTCACTCCCCCCTTAAGTTCCAGTTAGTAGAAGTCTCAAGACAATGTTTGTTGGTTAACCTCTTTCGGTTTATAACAAACTAATATTAGGGAGCGTTCCTTAGTCTCACTCAATTCCTTACTAAACGTTGGTTAGTAAGTTCTCACGGTAAGTTGTGTTAGTTTTCAAACATCACACAACAATACAATAAACATAATGTTCCAGTTGCATGCTTTATCTTGTTTGTGAGCACACAAAAACAAATAGCACACAAGCCGAGGGACACCTCGTTAGCAAGCAAGTCACAAGAAGAACGGTACCGTTCACCGTTGGTTGTTCGGTTGCTTACTCTCCTCCGGAGTCCAAATTCTCAAACCCTAAAACATTCATTCAATTTTAAGTTGTTAATTACTTTTCCAGTAAAGCTAACTTACTTAACTCACTTGGTCACTAATGATCCCCATCTAACACCACTTAAGTTCTTATAAACTTAATCTTAAGTGAATCACTTCTCCTCATACCTTATACTTATTCACCCACTTAATTATCATTGTTACTCACCAAACATGTCTTAAACAACCTTATATTATCATTACATATCAATCCCCATTTAGCACCTCTTAAATTCTTACTAACTTGACCTTGAACACTTAAAATCATTTACTTACCCTAATCTCTTAAGTCATTATATGCTTATCTTTCCAATCATCATCACTCCCTAATGTTGGACCACTAAGTCATCGTAATTTAAACTTAATCATATAAGTTAATCGCTTCTCATTACACCTCATACTTGTTTACACCACTTAAGGCCTTTACATGTCACCAAACAAGGCCTAAACATCATCTAAAACTATTACCATTCAATCCCTCATCATTAGAAGCCAAAACAAATTTTTTTCTTTTTCTCTGCACTGGACCGCCCCAGAGGGGCGGTCCCCAGGGGCGGTCCCAACCAGAAGCTTATTTCCTACACAATTCGTCTGGACCTCCCCACAGGGGCGGTCCACAGCAGAACCTATTTTCCAAAGTGATTTTCTCCTCATTTTGAACTCCAAATTCACCCCAATCTTTTCCCACTCATTCCACAATCTTTCCACATGTTTCCTACATGTTTAAACACCTTAAATGATGCACTAAACCTTCCTCAAAAATAACCAAACTTGACACTCAATTTCTTACAAAATTCTTACACTTAACACTTGATTCCTTACACTTCCCTCTTGTGACTTTGCCTAAGACCTCAACTAATCATTATGTTTCTTCACAACCATCTTAACTACTCCTCAAGCATCATTTTGCACACCCATTTGCTTTACTCAAACTTCTCAAAGCTATTTATAATCTAGCACATGCTTACATCCTTACAAGTCATTATACCTTATTTTTCCTTCAAACCATGTACAAGTTTCCTAGCTTCTTTAACCATGGTTTTGGTGCATAAAACTCACCATTATAACCCCTAGTCCCTCTTAGACATCCCTAGGTCTTCCTAGTACTCAAGGACTCCATAGTTTATCCATTTTCACCAAAACAACCCTTAGTGATCACTAGAACATTCCTTAGTCATAAAATCTCCTTAGAACACCTTAAACACTTAGTTTCCTCTCCAAATTTTGACATGGCTTCCTTAGTATATTTCTATATCCAAGATTTAGTTTTTCACCCTTAATACAATCATGAACACTCAAATCCTTAGTACACAATCTTAAACCCTCCTTACCTCTAATTCCTCCTAGACGACTCTCGGTCATTGTAATCCTCAGAAAACCGTTGTTAACTTATTTTCATTCAAATTTTGCCATAGCTCCTCTAGTATATTATCATGCCCATATGCATGGTTTTTCTCATTCAATCATCTCACACACATCAAACCTTTTTCTCATCATAATTCTCACCCAAATCAACTCATTCATAATAAACTCAATATAGTGCAATAATCTTAAATTGCATAGCACTAAGGCTCTTAAATGACATGGCTCTTAGGCCCTTAAATGACATGGCTCTTAGGCCCTTAAATGACATAAATTAAAACACTGAATTTCCCACATGTAATAGCTTTCAACCTACAATTACACCCATCAATCTCATAGTAGTTATAATGCTCTTAAAATCCACCTTAAACTTATCTTACTAACTCATTCCCATTGGCTCCTTAATCCCAAGTTCATAAGCTTGTTTAAATTCTTTTTCCTAGGTAATATAACCCATTACATAATGTAAGCTTTAAGCTACATTAGTACTTATCTAAATACCACCACCTTAAAACTTAAACCACCATTAGGTTAGCATTTTACCTTGTTTTTACAAGCTTATCTTTACTTCCTCCTTAGACCTTCTTCTTGAATGAATCTCGGCCACTCATTAAATTTCCTTTGCCAATGTTCTAATCAATATTCAATGACTCACATGAGTGCTAAACAATACACTAACCTTAAGGAATGAAAACCTAGATTAAAAATGTGTTTTAAGGTCTTATAATGAATATTTTACCTTGAAGTCTTAAGGTAGGCTTGGATATGAATCAAGAAGGACCTCCTCTAGCCCTTCGAGAATAGAATCAAGCTAGAACAATGGATAAAAATGAAGCCTCATGAGTAGTAATTTTCGGTAATGTGGAGAAATGGTGGAAACCTAACTTTTCTTACATATTCTTTACCTTAAGAGAATGGAGAAGCTAATGCACCCTCCAAGCTTATTTTTTCCCCCTTCAATGGCGATTTCCCATGGCTCCAAAATGAGGCTTTTCAAATTTTGAAAAGATAGGAAGCAAGGCCTTGGTCTAACTAAGAGAAATCTATGCTTAGTTTTTGATTTGGAGCTAAAATGAGCAAGTTATGGACAAAGCAAGGTGGAGCAAGTATGGAGCTGGTTGGGAGCGGTTTAGAACAGAGAAGAAGAAGAGGAACTCGTTGGTGAAGAAGAGAAATGAAGAAGAGAGGAGAGAGGTAGGCTAATAAAGGATATTTTGCTTTATAAAAGCAAATAGTAACTTTCTTTACTTTATCTCTTCTTATTTTCTTATTTGATGAAGTCTATGGTGACTCATCCCCTTAAAACGGTACCCCCCTTACTAATTAACATACATAAGGTGAAATACCCCAAACCTTAATATGTTAATTAATTATGTAATTGTGATACTTTAAGGCTAAATAAGTCCTTAATAATACTGGTGAAGAAATAAAACCAAAAAGAAAAAGAAAATGCGCAAAAGTCACAAAACGTGAAAACGCGTGTTATATAACCATAGGAGTTATATAATCTTAAATAAGATCCTAAATGTATTCCTAAGACTTATTTAGTCATTAGGAACATGTGGGAAGAATTCCCGAAGGAAACGGATTCAAATTGTGGATTAAAAACGCAAAACAAGTTTAAAGCACGTTTTTCGAGGAAACCGGAAAATGTGATTTTAAACGGGTTTAATGGACTCGTAAAAATTTAAAGTTCATTATATAAATATAATTAAACATTAATGAAGGTCTAGAACAATTAAAATTAATAAAACGAAAAATCCGGAAAACGGGTCCCGGACTGATGAATAGTAACAGTTCGGATTTATGGGTGTTAAACTGCTAAGTGACCAAACTGCCCCTTATTCATATTTGGGTTAAAATATGGACTTAATTGAGTCCCTCACGTTTTGTATTCCCTCCTTGCCTATTAATTCTACACTATTCACTAAAAGACAAAAAAGTAAAGTGTAGTAAAAGCACTTTTACTATTCTCTTTCTTCTTTTTCTCATTTTCCCTCCTCTCTGTCGTATTCCTCTTCTTCTTCCCAGCGCCTCTCTATTCTTCTTCTTCTCATATGGCGATTCCAGTAAACCCTCACGAACTCCACCTTCAACTTCCCTATTCTACCTTCATACAAGCTTAAAATCACAAAATAAATACACCACAATATTCCCCTCACCTTGGAGCATCTTTTCCACCCTTTAAAAGCTCCAAACTCCAAACTTTGATTTCATGGCTGTAGCTCGTTTTGAGCTAAAGAGCTTTCACTTTTGAAGCTAGACCATCCCTTGTTGGTCCTAAGGTAAGAAAATCATCAAAGGCACCTCTTCCTCCCTTGTTTTCTCCATTTTCATTTTTCTCAGTTTTGAACTCCACGTTTCATCCTTGTAGCAGCCGTGTGAAATTTCAAAGTGTTGGAAGTTGCTATTTTTGATTGCCAAGTTACTCCATTGGAGTAAAGAAGGTAATCCTCTTCATTTGTATACCTAGACATTTCTTGATTCTAGGGTTAGTTAAGAGTTTGTTTAACCTCTTAATATTCATTACTATTTCATTGGGTTTGGTCACTAGATTAGCATTTAAACCCACTATAACCGGTTGTGAAACAAGAGAGAAGAGAGGAGGAGGAAAGTCTTGAAAGAAAACTCAAGGTAAACAACTTACCTTAAACTAACGTGTGCTTTGTGAATGTATTTGTGTTTGAGCAAATAAATGTGATAAATGTTGGGTGTAGTGCAGGTGTTGCTAATAATATGAGGAAATTCAGTGTTTAATTTAATGTTGTTTAAGGGCCTAGAGCCAAGCTTTTAAGGTTTATGAATATTGAGGGCTATTGTGGTTTAGATGGTGAATCTTAATTGTATTTTGGTGCCTTGGATGAATTGATGGTTGGAGTGTTTTAATGGGTTAAAAGAAGTGTGAAAAATTGGGTGAATATAATCAAGAATTGGGTGATGATTTAGACAGGAGATTAGGGAGGTTTAAGGTGCCAAATTAGTGTTAAAACATGTTAGAATTTGTGTGGAAAGATTAAGAGAAGATTAGGTTTGGATTAGAGGTTGTAAAGTGGCTGAAAAAAATTCTGGAGTAAAATGGGAGTGGTCCGGGTTTGCAAACCGGTACCTAAACCCGGACCACCCCAAAAACACACCCGAGACTTAAATCTGTATGTGGTCCGGGTTTGTAAACTCGGACACAAACCCGGACAAGGTGAAAAAAGAGGCAGAAAGTATTGCGACGGTATGGTCCGGGTTTGTAAACTCGGACACAAACCCGGATTAGGTGAAAAAAGAGGCAGAAAGTATTGCGACGGTATGGTCCGGGTTTGTAAACTCGGACACAAACCTGGACCACCCTAAAAATGTGCCAGAGAGTGTTTTAAAGCATATCCAAGGTGGGGATTTGAATGTTAATGATAATATATGATTGTTAAGACATGATTGGTGACTTTTAATGACCATTAGGAGGGTGATTAAGTGTAAGTAAATGTGAAAGTATGTAACATAATTATGTGAAGTAATTAACTAATTAGAAGTTAAACACGGTAATTAACCAACATCACTAATTATGTATAGGAGCTACTTTCGGTGGTGAACGAACGCAGCAAGGACCAAGGTATGGTTTTCTTGCAGTCTGTTGCCTACCGGTTTACACCGGCTTCTGTGTTGTTTGTTTTTCTGTGTGTTTACAACCTTGTAAGATTAAACCATGAAATGAGTTTACAGTTCTTATTATTAATGTAACGTGTGCGTACCGATACCGGTAACCTCGAATGTGTGCTAACCGTTAATTAGCCAAAACTAGGAACGTAAGAGAACGGTATCCGGTAATAACGTTCCCAACCTAAGGAATGTTCTAACCCGGCTATGTGTGTGTAGTTGTGATATGTGTTGCTGAATTATGCCTTATTTCCCTTGTATGTCTAACTGGACTTAAACACTTACTTGTGTGAGATTATGTTAAGCTCCCATAGTGGGACTGCTAACGAGTGCTAACGGGGGAAGTGAGGAATCCGGTCGTTCCGGTCACGCGTGTATGTATGGGTGTCGACATCTGAATCAGATTCGGCTCTCTCCTTATGTTAGGGTAGTTTTCCTTTTATGGGGAATTCGACCTCCCATTAGCTTAGCCAAAGCTTACCTACCTGACTTCCACTCGGGCTAGGGGAAATTATGTGTTGATGTGTACGGGTAATCATACCCGCCTCATCTTTTAAGTTAAGTTGTTCATTCGACTAACAAACAGTAATGTGATATGTGTTAAGCTTAACATGAGGATGAAGTCATTCTCTAGGCTTAAAAGTCGACTAACTATGTTGGTTGTTTTCTAAAGTGAGTTGTCTTCACTATGTATGTGTTGTTATTGTTCTGCAATAATTCCTGTTAAGTTTATGCATGTTGTATGTTAAAATCAACGCCATGTTATCATGACAAATAGTTGCGTGTATCCCGGTAGTCAGCGGGCTGCACGTTAACCATGCCAGCAAAAGGTTGCTGACCCCCTTTGGGGGCAATGTTTATTGCAGGATGAGGATCGAGGAAGCAGAATGGCTTTAGGTCCTAGATTGACGATACTTTTGTTATTTTTGGATATTGAACCCGAGTAGTGCCTGTACACTCGTGGTCTTATATTTTGGCGGATGTAAAGCTAGTGGGTGATTTTTGTACAGTTACACTTGGTATATTGTCATTCTTTTTGGGTAGGTGATTTTTGTAAGGTTGTAATTATGCTCGGCATTCTCGTAATCAGACCGATACATTGTAAGTAACAGCCTTGTTAGCCACGTGGGTGGCTAACAGCGTGTAACACCGCCCTTTTTGGTATATGTTTAAGTTATGATTTCCGCTGTGATTATTGACTAAGTGTGGATTTTATGGTTGGGGTGTTACATAAGGCCTTGTTTGGCCATTTAACTAATTAAGGTTGACTTAAGTAAAAACTAGCACTATTTGAGCACTATTCACTAATTAGAGCACATAGTCGTGAAATTTTTGGTTTCCCATTGATTTAGGCTTCCTAATGTGATATTTTAGTACACATGTTGATTAAGGTGTAATCATGGGCATTTAGCCACTCAAAACTCATTTCTAAGACAATTTCTCAAAAAGGTGCTTTAAGGAGTCTTAAAGCACATTTTGTGTTTAAGCTTGTTTTTGAGCTTGGTTTTCTTCGATAATTGATTTAAGATGTCCATTAGCATATTACTAAAGTCTTATAATGGTATTTGGGTGCTAATCAAAGTCACTCCAAGCTTAGAGCATGTTTTTGCCCAAATTGCCCTTATAGCATTTTCTTGTGTTTTCCTTGGTTTAAATTGTCTACCAATCTTTCTAAGGAATATCTTGGCCTCACTACATCATAACTTGATGTTTACTTAGCATACTTAGGTTTGGAATATTTCAAACATACATTCATTCACAATACCGTTCACAATCCATACAGCAACACAATCGCATACACATTACTTACCTTCCCAAGGGTTAGCCAAATTGTGCATCCGGGTTAATCGGAATGCTCGTTACTCTTTTACTCATTACACATTACTTGCTCCTACTTTACTTACTTACTTTCATTTACTTACTTACTCATTCTTACTTACTTACTTTTACTCATGTTAAGTCGGTATGACCTCCGGCCCGGGGACTACACCGTCCCACCACCGGGTTTTACTCGACTCACCAATCCGGGATGCTACCCATTTAAGGGGTTTGGGCTGCGGACCAGCTTAAGAGTCAGGACTTGGATCCAACCTCTTGTGTCTCCGCACCCTCACGCGTGGCCGAAACTATATCGGACTTCTACTCATTCCAATTTAATTACCAATTTAAGTTAGATTGGTTAGCTCATTAGGAATCAGTTAGAAGTCCAATCACAAACACATTCGGTCACAGTACAATATATATCATACATACACACACTCATACTCATCCATACATTTCATGAATTATACAAACTATGATTTAAAGATAATATTCAACAATATACAACACTACATATTCATAGGTAAACATGATAACTCCGATTCGTGCATTTATCTTATTTGGTGATCAATTAGCACACAACACACAAATCAGAGTAACCAAGGTAGCATACGGGGCATGAGGAATTCATACCGTTCACCGTTGTACTTGTATCCCAACTTTTCTTCGGTGCTCACAAATCAAGTCCAATAACATACATGTGATCGAGCGATTAATTGTCTACAATTAACTTAACTCGTATCCCTATTACTTTCTTAACTCTTACTTACTATGTCTTTACACTTCTTATATTTAAAAATTGTTTACTTACTCTTTATTACTTTAAGTTCATTTACTTACTTAGTAATGGTATACTTATATATGTACATATGTATATGTAGGTGTATATATATATATACTTATTGTAATTAAATTTTTTTTTGTGACTCGACCGACCTTACCCAGGGTCGGTCCCAAGGTCGGTCGAAGTCAGTAGAGAATTACGCTGGAAAATTTTAGGGCCGACCAACCTTGCAAGTCCGGTCCCAAGGTCGGTCCATTCCAGTGAGTTACGGACGGAAAATTTTTAGCCCGACCGACCTTGCAAGTCCAGTCACAAGGTCGGTCCATTCCAGTAAGTTACATGACGGGAAAATTTTGAGTCGACCGACCTTGCATGTCTGGTCGCAAGGTCGGTCCATTCCAGTAGGTTACATTACGGTAAATTCTTCTGGCCGACCGACCTTGCATGTCCGGTCCCAAGGTCGGTCCATTCCAGAAGGTTTCCGTCCTTTGTAAATCTGGGCTCGACCGACCTTGCAAGTCCGGTCCCAAGGTCGGTCCGGCCCAGTAATTGCATTTTTATTGTTTTCAGTCCCTCTTCTTACCCATTACTTCCCCATTGTTCCTACACTTTATCCCACATGTTTTAACACTAATTAAACCTCATAATACACCTTAGTTCATCCACTAACTCCTTACACATTTCTATACCAATCTACACACTTGTTTTCTAAATTCATTTCAGCACTCACCTTGTTCTTCCTAGTTGCATTATGCTACAGTTTTTAACTCTCATTACCTCCATCTGGAGTTCCCTCTTCTAATGTCATTTCTAAAGCTTACATTGCATTACACACCTCTCCTAACTTACCCACTGACTAACTCAAATCAAAATCTGTTGCAAACATATATTTTTCACCTAGTTTCTAGTTTCTTAAGTGTTCTAGTTTTAGGTAAATTTCGTCATAGTCTCCCCTATATTTATACGCTCTCACCACATGTTCTAGTTCACCATTCATCCCTCATTTCACCTGTTTGTAAACAACAACAATATACCAATTTCTTCAACACAAATACTACCCATTCAACACATTAAATTCCTGCACTCAACCTCCCATTCCCAACTATGTTTCAACAAGTTTTACATGTCTTTTAAAGGTTCAAAACATTAGGATTTCCTTACACATTACTCTACCACTACATTACCATTTTCATTACTCATTTCAAACTACTAAAAATCTGTTACATACACATATACAAGTCTACACAAAGATGAGTATGATTACCTTGTTTCTCCTCTAGTTCTTTCCTTTCCTTCTTTCTCTTTCCACCGGTTTTAGTAACCTAAATTCTCTAACACTACAACCCATATATACACACCATTTTAATACACTAACCCTTAACCATTCTTTAAAGCTTAATGCATATTTTAGGGTTTAGAAATTCCATTACCTTGCAAGGGTATATGTGGAGCTTGGAGTGGCTCAAGAACAATATTTCTCACCCTCCAAAAGTGCCAAAATCGACTAGAGTACGAAGGAGCAAACAAGAGTTTAGCTTCAAATTTCGTTTTGCCCATAAAGGCTAGAAAAGGGTAAGTTTTCAAGAATATTTTTACCTCAAATGAACAAGGAGGGGGAGGTGGTTCTAATGGTAGTCTTGAAGCTCCAAATGCTCCACACCCATGGAGGTGAAGATTCTCGTTTTTGAATTTTGAAAGGAGGAATATGTTCTCCTTGATGAGGGGATTCCAATGGTACAAGTTTTGTAATTTTTGGAGAAGGTTTGATGGGTTAACAAGAGGAGAGAAGTGAGGTTTGTGTGGGTTGTTTCATTTCTCCATTGTTATCGCCCAAGGAGGAAGAAAATAGAGAGTGAGGGAGATGGGTTACGTGAGTGAAGAGAATGTGAGGTAGGAGAGGAGTGTGAGATAGGTAAGTAAAGTAGTTTACTTTTTGGCTTTTTATTTGTTTTGTCCTTTTGTACATAAGAAGAGGATTAAGGGGTGTGAGTGGGGGCATGGGATCGGACACACACACAGCCCATATGGGTTTGTAAAATTTTATTTACAATGTTGGACACACTACTTTGGGTTATTTATGTTTCTACCCCACAACTTCCCGTTTTTGACAGTTTTTACTAATTTCTCGGTTTACTGATTTTATTGGTTCTAAAGCTTCACTAATATTTATTAATGACTATTTAGTTGACCCAAATTTTTACGAGTCTATTTGACCCGCTTAAAGTCACGTTTTCCCCGGTTACCTCGAAAAACGCGCTTTAAGGTTCATTAGTGCTTTTTATCCGTTTTAAGGATCTGTTTTCTTCGGGATTTGTTCCCTCATGATTATTTATGCTTAATTAAGCTTCTAAATTACTTATTAGCCTAATTAATCGCTATTTTTAATTACGGGGTATTTCAATCTACCCCCCTTAAGAAACTTTGCCCTCAAAGTTGCTCAAGGTTAATAGTTTAATATCTCTACTCATTAGGCAAACCAATTGCCATAATGCATCTTACTACCACCTATAAGGTGTTTACTTCTTCTACATTACAAACATACACAATTCAAGCACAATACGAATTCACGTACACAATACACCATTTCCATACATGCCATCACATCCACATTACACAATACACCAATGCAAATCACAATACACATTACACAGATACATTACACGTTACACATACGCATCCATACACTACACATTACACATACATACATTCACATCTCAAATTCACTTGCACTACATGTGCCATATAAAAGTCTATTACAATACCTACATACTATGCAATGCTCACCCCGAAGCAATGCAAAAGCAAAAAGGCTTTACCCCCCTTAAAAGGGGTATGCCCCGTACCCGTATTTACTAAATACTAGACAATCTAGTCTATGAACAACTGTGGGTACTTCGCCTTCATGGCATCTTCCAACTCCCATGTCGCTTCTTCGACATCATGGTTTGACCATAGGACCTTCACCATTCGTATAGACTTATGGCGAGTGTCTCTGGTCTTCCTATCAAGGATTCTCACTAGGGTTTCGACATATCTCATGGTCGGCTCAATGGATAGTCTCTCGGGCTCTAGGAAATGAGAAGGATCGGCAATATACTTCTTGAGTTGTGACACATGAAATACATCATGGACACGTCCCAAGTCCTCAGGTAATGCTAACCTGTAGGCTACAGCTCCAACTCTTTCGGTGATAGCATACGGCCCTACAAACTTTGGGCTCAGCTTGCCCTTCTGGCCAAATCGGAAGACACCCTTCATAGGTGAAACGCGCAAGAACACTTGGTCGCCCATGGCAAACTCAAGGTCACGTCGTCGCACATCCGCATTGGATTTCTGTCTATCTTGGGCTGCCTTCATATTAGCTCGAATCTGCTGAACTTCAGCTTGCACTTGCTCAAGGTACTCCGGTCCTATGATGACCGCTTCACTTGACTCATCCCAACACAAGGGTGTACGGCAAGGTCTACCGTATAGGGCTTGGAAAGGCGACATCTAAATCGAAGAATGATAGCTATTATTGTAAGAAAACTCGATAAGATGAAGCTTATCTGACCAACTCCCCTGAAAGTCTAAGGCACATGCCCTGAGCATGTCCTCCAGTGTCTGGATGGTCCTTTCTGTCTGACCGTTGGTCTGAGGATGGAAGGCGGTACTCAGCTTCAATTCTGTACCCAGCGCATCCCGTGTAGCTCTCTAGTATCTCGAAAGGAATCTGGTGTCACGGTCAGATACTATAGTTTTATGGACTCTGTGATGTCTGATAATCTCCTTGTCGAATAGCTCTGTGAGCTTCACTACCTTCCAGGTGTCCTTCATCGGTATGAATCTGGCAACCTTGGTAAGGCGATCGACTACAACCCAGATCATGTTGAGTCCTCCCCTAGCAGGTGGGAGTCCTACAACAAAATCCATGGAGATATCATGAAATTTTCACTCCAGAACTGGCATCGATTGTACCATTCCGCCCGGTCTACGATGTTCAAACTTTACTTTCTGGCATGTCAAGTATCTCAATACATATTCCGTCACATCCGATTTCATTCTAGACCACCAGAAGTACCTCTTCATGTCTTTGTACATCTTGGAGGCTCCTGGATGGACTGACAATGTGGAACTGTGTGACTCTCGCAGGATGCGATCCCTTAGCTCAGCATTGCTTCGGGGGACGCATAGCCTGACATTCAACCGAATCAGACCATCTTCATGCAACTTTAAGTCATACTTCTTCTTCTCAAATGTACCATTTTCGATCTTTTATCTGATTTCTGTTAGGTAAGGGTCGCTCAACTGAGCGTCTCGCACCTCGTCAACCAAGCTAGAAGAAGCGAGTAGCGAATGGAGCGAGTGTGCTCGACGGCTCAGGGCGTCGGCTACAACGTTTGTCTTCCCTTCCTTATACTGTAGGTCGATGTCATAGTCTGAGAGAAACTCCATCCACCTTCTCTGTCTCAAGTTCAATTCTTTCTGTGTAAATACATACTGTAAGCTCTTATGGTCGGAGTAGATGGTGATGCTTACCCCATAGAGATAGTGTCGCCATATATTCAAGGCGAAGACAATGGCTCCTAACTCTAAGTCGTGAGTCAGGTAATTCTCCTCATGCTTTTTCAGCTGGCGGGAGGCATAAGCTACAACCTTGACATGTTGCATGAGTACGCATCCCATTCCTTTGCCTGATGCATCGCAATATACCTCAAATCCCTTTGTACCCTCTGGAAGAGTAAGGATGGGTGCTGAGGTAAATGAGTCCTTTAAGCTTTGAAATGATACTTCGCACTCGTCTGTCCATACAAACGGTGCATCTTTCTTCATCAGTGTAGTCATGGGCTTAGCGACTTTCGAGAAGTCCTTTACAAATCTCCGGTAGTAACCGGCTAGACCGAGAAAGCTCCGGATGTCGGTAACAGTCTTAGGTCTAAGCCATGATCGTACAACTTCTATCTTAGAAGGGTCAACCGAGATACCTGCGCTCGAGATGACATGACCGAGGAATGATACCTGATCTAGCCAGAACTCGCATTTGGAGAACTTCGCATACAGCTGGTTCTCGCGCAGTGTCTCAAGCACTTTCCTCAAATGAATTTCATGCTCCTCTGCTGATTTTGAGTATACGAGGATGTCATCAATAAATACTACTACGGAGGTGTCCAACTGCTCACTGAATTGTCGATTCATGAGGTCCATGAATTTTGCTGGTGCGTTTGACAAACCGAATGGCATGACGGTGAATTTGTAGTGGCCATATCTGGTACGGAATGTCGTTTTCTCGATATCTTGCTCTTTGATAGCAATTTGATGGTACCCAGAACGGAGGTCGATCTTGGAGAAGACTGAGGCTCCTTTCAGCTGGTCGAATAAGTCGTCGATGCGTGGTAACGGGTATTTATTCTTGACTGTAACCGCATTCAACTCGCGGTAGTCAATACACAGTCGGAGACTACCGTCCTTCTTCTTCACAAAGAGGACCGGTGCTCCCCAGGGTGATACGCTCGGGCGTATCAACCCTTTGTCGAGTAGGTCACGTAACTGTTCTTTCAACTTTGTCATTTCAGCAGGTGCCATGCGGTACAGTGCCCTAGCAATGGGACCGGTACCTGGCAAAAGGTCAATCTCAAATTCTACCGCTCTCTGAGGTGGCATGCCGGGTAGCTCCTTAGGGAATACATCGGGAAATTCGGATACAATTGGTACTTCAGGATTGAACTCTGGATCTCTCTCCAGGTCTTGTACATAGCACAAATACACTTCTTTGCCCTTTCTGAGCTCCCGGTACATAGCCATGGCGGAGATGACTATGGTCGAAGGCTCTCTCGGTCTCTAGCGGTAAGATACGGTAACCCTAGAAGGATTCTTGAGCAGCAGTCGATGCTCGGTGCAGGGGATCCTACCCATGTGCCGCTCCAACCAATTCATTCCGATTATCAAGTCGAATCCCAATCCATTAAACTCGATAAAGGAGATGGGAAATGCTTCGCCTTTGATTTGGATTGTGGCTGATTTGTAATATTTGGTACACTTTACTCGCTCCTTCGATGGGAGAGTAACCAGAAAATTCGGTAGCTCGTCCGCATCTAGTTTCAACCTCTTCACAAAAGATGGTGATACGAAGGTGTGAGAGGCGCCGGAGTCGAATAACACATTGGCTTTAATGCCGTTCACTGGGAAGGTTCCCGTTAAGATGGTGCCGCTTTTGCCGGCTTGTGCTTCGGTAAGGATACTCAGGTTACCTTCGGTACCGAGTCCACAACCTATTGAATTCACAAGTGGTTAAGTAATGATGGTGGACACAAGTGGAATTTAAGTCAACACTCTCTTTATTGATAAACCAACCATCATACATATCATGTCTCTAATACACGTTACTAATAGATTACATGAGACTATGAATTTAATACTTCCTAAAGGTAAGGTTCAGGCGTCCTGGTTTCATGTGTGTGGCATTGATTATTGTCGGTGGTGCCGTATTCAACTTGATCTTGTTGATCCCGTGATACAACATCCTAGAGTTTCCACCCATGATTAGGACATCTCCTGATCTCAATACCAGTTTCTGTGCGAGGTCCACACGCTTCTGCTCGCTATACATAAATACGGCGTCATCACCAATGGACCAAGACACTACGGCCACTCCTTGTTCAAGAGATTCCGTTGTCTCATCTTTGTCTTGGTGTAACCCAAGTCGTCCTTCTTTCTCATAGAAGTTGACGATACAGACATCCGCTTCAATTGTGGGGATCAGATCATATTCGCATTGTTGTGCAAGTTCTACTGATTGTGTGACAAGTGTCTGAAATTCTGGAGGTATTTTCGGTGGCGTCGCTCCGTCTTGTGTTCGTGTCTCTTGGTATGTCTTGGTATAAGGATTCCAATCCTTTCCCAAGCACATCATCTTCAGCTTCATCTTCGCTCCACCGGGGAATTCGGGTGTATAAAATCCTCCTTGACCCGTTCCTAGCTCGTTGCATCGTCGAATAATTGAGATTTGTGCTTCGGGTGTCAGGTATCCCCTTAATATAATCATACCTGGTCGGATGATCTGACACTGTTCGTTGGTGTAGTAGTGATTGGTGATGTCGGTCTCTTCTTGATTCGCTTTCGAAGGTATCGGATAACAGATACTAAAGTTTCCTATAGTTATGAATTTCATCTACGGTGAGTACTAGTTTCAACTACGTCATTTCATGCTCAATACACACTTCAATTCATTTACTCATGCATTCACTCATATGATTACTCTAATACTTAGACATGCTTTTCAAGGATTCAAAGTTTAGATTAATTACCTGGGCCGGACTTAGAACCGGACCCGTCACGGTCAATGACATGCAAGATAGGCTGCCTCTGGGGTGCGCCCCTCTGAGGTCCCCGAGATCCCTGTCCCTGTGGTGCCTGCTGGGTCGGTGCATCGCCAGATGCAACCTCCTTGCCTTCCCTTTGCTTGTAGCTTTGGAAGTTCCCTCGTGGTTTGGCATTTTCGGGGCACATGTTGGCTCGGTGTCCGGGCTTCTGACAGTTGTAGCACCGGATTTCTCTCCCTTGGCAATCCTTGCCGGGATGGTCTTGGTTGCATTTTCTGCACACATAGGTGCGACCGTCGGAGAAGGTTTTGGTGAAACCGGAGCCAGAACCTGAGGTTTAGAGGGTTAGCACATGTGTGCGTGGATATACTAGATAAGATACTTGTACGAATACGGATTAGGAATAGAAGTTTACCCTTAGGAGGGTGTGATCTCAATGGCTTCGCAGCCACCGGTGCAGATGACCCTAGCTGAAGAATCTCAACCGGGTTGCCCTTCTCAGCATGGGCACTGCTATCACTTGGGAAGTTCTTTGATGTTTGATTGAAGAACTTTCCCTTCTTCTTCTTCCAGTTTTTGCCCTAGTTCTGCTCCTCAGCACTTGTATTCTTACTATTGGCTTTGCGCTTCAGCGCGGTTTCTTCATCCCGTAGTTGGCAAGTGATTTCAATGCGAGAAGCCGCGTGATAACACTCCTAAAGTTTCAGGTATTAGCCGAGATTCTCACTTAAAAGATAGGGGCAAAGATCTAAGAATTTAAGGAATTGAAATGGTACTGAGGGTTAACCGATTTTTACCTGAAGGGAGGTAAATCGTGTGTAGCCCATACCGTACCGCAGGCGATGGCTCAGACTGCCATAGAAGCGATCGACCAACACCTGGCCGGTGTATCCTAGGTCGGGTAGAAGGCGGAGAATGGAGGTGAAGGTGCGGTAGTACTCATCGACAGACATCTTCTCTGTCATTCTCAAGGCATCCAGCTCTAGCCTTTTCTTGGTTTTCACATGCTCCGGATAGTATTTGGATCGGAGGAGAGAGGCAAAGGACTCCCAATCAAAGGTGGGGTCATCGACATATTCGTGCTTGACAAGCTTCCACCAATCCATGGCTGCATCCTTTAGATAGTAAGCCGCTACTCTAACTCGGACTCCAGCAAGAGCTTCGAGGGTCTCGAACGCCATCTCCATCTCGGAGATGTAGGCCTCTAGCTTAGCCGGATCGCTCTCGCCTCTAAAGCAGGGAGGTCGGAGATCTGCGATGGCTTTTACCCAGTTTACTTCTCTGGGTGGAGGGGGAGGGATTGGTCCCGTTTGAGTCTGTTGGTTTTGTTGGGTTTGTTGCATTGCGGTGATTACTTGGGGTAGCATCTGTGCTACCGTGGCGGTGACGATCTCAGCTATCGTCTGCGCGCCCGGTCCGTCGTTGGTCCCTCGGCGACCTGGACCTCTTCCTGACATCTAAATATTTAACATTCGCATTAGGTTGGGACATATGACCAGTTGGTCTTGAATTTAAGCAAGGGTATCATTCATAAGAATGTCAAGGGTATCCGTTGTTAACAACGGTAGTCCCTAGTTAGGTTTCTAAGTATCCGTCTTAAGACGGTTGAAATCCTAACTCGGTAATCCCTATGCTCGGTGACTAAAGACATCAGAGCGTAACTACGCTCTGATACCACTTTTTGTAACACCCCTACCGTTAATCCTATGCTTACTGTCTAATCGTCCTGATAATCAAAGTTACTCGCAGCGGAAATACTACTACTACTACTACTACTACTACGGCGGGTGATACAACGCCGCTAACCGCCCATACGGCTAGCCAGGCTATTACTACTTACAGTGACGGTCTGATGCCTAAGTATACCGAGCTACTACAATTCATATCGATTATAAAAGATAACATACTTGCATTACTGGATCACCGAGTATTTAAAGTATTTGTTTACATCCCTTTCCCATCTTCCCAAAAGAATGAGTTTCTACCAACTACTCATCTATACCAATTTCCATCCCTTCATTGTCAAAAGGGGTGTACCCTATGGTACACCGGCTAACAAAAACCTACTGCCATGTACAACATAGTACACCTTTCACAATTCATTGTTTACTGACAAAAAGAAATCAAACTAAGTCTTCATCATCTTCACTCTTCTCTTGCACCTGCATTCATATTAAAAATGGTGCCCCAAGGGGCTCAGCAAAAGCTGCGCATGAACTCCGCATATACCGCGTGCTAACAAGGGCACGCCGACTATTTAAGGTCGAATAGGCATGCGGTTCATTTTGAACATACATACATGCTTTGCATCCAACATACATTCATTCACAATACCATTCACAATCCATACAGCAACACAATCGCATACACATTACTTACCTTCCCAAGGGTTAGCCAAATTGTGCATCCGGGTTAATCGGAATGCTCGTTACTCTTTTACTCATTACACATTACTTACCTTCCCAAGGGTTAGCCAAATTGTGCATCCGGGTTAATCGGAATGCTCGTTACTCTTTTACTCATTACACATTACTTGCTCCTACTTTACTTACTTACTTTCATTTACTTACTTACTCATTCTTACTTACTTACTTTTACTCATGTTAAGTCGGTATGACCTCCGGCCCGGGGACTACACTGTCCCATCACCGGGATTTACTTGACTCACCAATCTGGGATGCTACCCATTTAAGGGGTTTGGGCCGCGGACCAGCTTAAGAGTCAGGACTTGGATCCAACCTCTTGTGTCTCCGCATCCTCACGCGTGGCCGAAACTATATCGGACTTCTACTCATTCCAATTTAATTACCAATTTAAGTTAGATTGGTTAGCTCATTAGGAATCAGTTAGAAGTCCAATCACAAACACATTCGGTCACAGTACAATATATATCATACATACACACACTCATACTCATCCATACATTTCATGAATTATACAAACTATGATTTGAAGATAATATTCAACAATATACAACACTACATATTCACATGTAAACATGATAACTCCGATTCGTGCATTTATCTTATTTGGTGATCAATTAGCACACAACACACAAATCAGAGTAACCAAGGTAGCATACGGGGCATGAGGAATTCATACCGTTCACCGTTGTACTTGTATCCCAACTTTCCTTCGGTGCTCACAAATCAAGTCCTATAACATACATGTGATCGAGTGATTAATTGTCTACAATTAACTTAACTCGTATCCCTATTACTTTCTTAACTCTTACTTACTATGTCTTTACACTTCTTATATTTACAAATTGTTTACTTACTCTTTATTACTTTAAGTTCATTTACTTACTTAGTAATGGTATACTTATATATATACATATGTATATGTAGGTGTACATATATATATACTTATTGTAATTAATTTTTTTTTGTGACTCGACCGACCTTACCCAGGGTCGGTCCCAAGGTCGGTCGAAGTCAGTAGGGAATTATGCTGGAAAATTTCAGGGCCGACCGACCTTGCAAGTCCGGTCCCAAGGTCGGTCCATTCCAGTGAGTTACGGACGGAAAATTTTTAGCCCGACCGACCTTGCAAGTCCGGTCGCAAGGTCGGTCCATTCCAGTAAGTTACATGACGGGAAAATTTTGAGTCGACCGACCTTGCAAGTCCGGTCGCAAGGTCGGTCCATTCCAGTAGGTTACATTACGGGAAATTCTTCTGGCCGACCAACCTTGCATGTCCGGTCCCAAGGTCGGTCCATTCCAGAAGGTTTCCGTCCTTTGTAAATCTGGGCTCGACCGACCTTGCAAGTCCGGTCCCAAGGTCGGTCCGGCCCAGTAATTGCATTTTTTTTGTTTTCAGTCCCTCTTCTTACCCATTACTTCCCCATTGTTCCTACACTTAATCCCACATGTTTTAACACTAATTAAACCTCCTAATACACCTTAGTTCATCCACTAACTCCTTACATATTTCTATACCTATCTACACACTTGTTTTCTAAATTCATTTCAGCACTCACCTTGTTCTTCCTAGTTGCATTATGCTACAGTTTTTAACTCTCATTACCTCCATCTGGAGTTCCCTCTTCTAATGTCATTTCTAAAGCTTACATTGCATTACACACCTCTCCTAACTTACCCACTGACTAACTCAAATCAAAATCTGTTGCAAACATATATTTTTCACCTAGTTTCTAGTTTCTTAAGTGTTCTAGTTTTAGGTAAATTTCGTCATAGTCTCCCCTATATTTATACGCTCTCACCACATGTTCTAGTTCACCATTCATCCCTCATTTCACCTGTTTGTAAACAACAACAATATACCAATTTCTTCAACACAAATACTACCCATTCAACACATTAAATTCCTGCACTCAACCTCCCATTCCCAACTATGTTTCAACAAGTTTTACATGTCTTTTAAAGGTTCAAAACATTAGGATTTCCTTACACATTACTCTACCACTACATTACCATTTTCATTACTCATTTCAAACTACTAAAAATCTGTTACATACACATATACAAGTCTACACAAAGATGAGTATGATTACCTTGTTTCTCCTCTAGTTCTTTCCTTTCCTTCTTTCTCTTTCCACCGGTTTTAGTAACCTAAATTCTCTAACACTACAACCCATATATACACACCATTTTAATACACTAACCCTTAACCATTCTTTAAAGCTTAATGCATATTTTAGGGTTTAGAAATTCCATTACATTGCAAGGGTATATGTGGAGCTTGGAGTGGCTCAAGAACAATATTTCTCACCCTCCAAAAGTGCCAAAATCGACTAGAGTACGAAGGAGCAAACAAGAGTTTAGCTTCAAATTTCGTTTTGCCCATAAAGGCTAGAAAAGGGGTAAGTTTTCAAGAATATTTTTACCTCAAATGAACAAGGAGGGGGAGGTGGTTCTAATGGTAGTCTTGAAGCTCCAAATGCTCCACACCCATGGAGGTGAAGATTCTCGTTTTCGAATTTTGAAAGGAGGAATATGTTCTCCTTGATGAGGGGATTCCAATGGTACAAGTTTTGTAATTTTTGGAGAAGGTTTGATGGGTTAACAAGAGGAGAGAAGTGAGGTTTGTGTGGGTTGTTTCATTTCTCCATTGTTATCGCCCAAGGAGGAAGAAAATAGAGAGTGAGGGAGATGGGTTACGTGAGTGAAGAGAATGTGAGGTAGGAGAGAGAGTGTGAGATAGGTAAGTAAAGTAGTTTACTTTTTGGCTTTTTATTTGTTTTGTCCTTTTGTACATAAGAAGAGGATTAAGAGGTGTGAGTGGGGGCATGGGATCGGACACACACACAGCCCATATGGGTTTGTAAAATTTTATTTACAATATTGGACACACTAGTTTGGGTTATTTATGTTTCTACCCCACAACTTCCCGTTTTTGACAGTTTTTACTAATTTCTTGGTTTACTGATTTTATTGGTTCTAAAGCTTCACTAATATTTATTAATGACTATTTAGTTGACCAAAATTGTTACGAGTCTATTTGACCCGCTTAAAGTCACATTTTCCCCGGTTACCTCGAAAAACGCGCTTTAAGGTTCGTTAGTGCTTTTAATCCGTTTTAAGGATCCGTTTTCTTCGGGATTTGTTCCCTCATGATTATTTACGCTTAATTAAGCTTCTAAATTACTTATTAGCCTAATTAATCGCTATTTTTAATTACGGGGTATTTCACTGAGAAATTGAGGTCTGAAAATGAGGCAACGACCTGGAAGGGGCTGAGAAGACTTAGCTGATTTTTGGGGAAATATGGAAATCTGGCGTGGCATGACTCCCGATCGAGGCGCGTATGGCTGAGTCAGAAAGCCCTTGCCACGTTAGCAACCTTCAAAATTTTGGCTCTAAATTTCATTATATCATAACTTTGGCTAGGATGATCCGTTTTTAACGTTCTTATGAATCTTCTTGGTTTTCCATAATCTTTTTATTGATATAGGTTTCATGGGTTGGTTTGACCATTCTCAAAAAGTCAACCCTAGCAAGGCTTAAGAAGCTTTAAGGTTTCTATGATTTTATATTGAGTTTTATGATTCAAATCAATGCTCCAAATATTTCTAAAATCTTTATAATATAATTGGAGTGTCTCAAAATTTTCCCAAGATTTATTGACTTATAAATCTTATTATTAAATTCATAATACTATATAATAATTTAGAATTTAATAGATTATTTGGGGTTTTAATAAAAGAAATCCCCTAAATTAATTTAGATTAATTTATGGGGTATTTCACACCACAGGACGCTCGAGGCTAGGAAACGTGCGGCGGTGACGCCAGAGAATGGAAACCCACACGGTTATTTGTTTTCCGGTCATGCAATCGCTAGTGAAAGAGAGAACAAAGGGTAGAGGTTGAGGAAAAAGAAAACATGCGGCGGTGAAGACCTTTTAACAAAAAAATTTACACTACGGTTACCGTTGTTTAAAATGAACAATATACCATGGTTATTCGAAAACCGCGGTTTAAAATCTTAGGTGTGAAATATATACATATATATATATATATATCGTAGTTCTACAACAACTGTGGTTTATAATCTTAGGACGGAGTATATATACCGCAGTTGGATATCAACCACAGTTTATAATACCAGGCACGAAACGTATATACCACGATTTGTCTTCAACCGCCCTTTAAACTCAAATGCGTCAAAAAGTAAACTGTGGTTCGATCGACAATCGTAGTTTAAAATCTGATCCGGCGCCAAATTTTAAGCCCATTTAAATAACGGTTAAAATAACCATTTTTTAAAAGTTTTAAAGGGCGGTTTTCTTACTAACCGTGGAATAAACTGCGTCATTTAAAATATTTTTTTCACCACTGTCTATACATGTTTTCATTGGGTCTCACAGGTCACATGTGAACTTACAAAACTTGGGACAACATAGATAAAAAAATAACACTTTAACATTGTACATGTAAAGTTTCATCAACAAAAAACAACGTTAAGCATCTTCTAAATTCAATGAAAATTAGAGAAAACCAACTTGCGCCAAAAACCGCAACAAAACTTACACCGAACGTGTTTTCATTGGGTTACACGATCATATATGAGCTTACGAAACTTAAAATTTAGCATAGATCTGAAAAATAACACTTTAACATCGTCCATGTAATATTTTATATATCTACTTTGAACAACGTTTACACATCTTCTATATTAAATGAAAATTTGATGGAAGGTACCATATGGAAATGTGTGACAAAAGTAATTTCTGAAACTGTATGAATGCCGGATGTAATTTCTCCAAGTGGGTGATGTTTTTTCCCTTATTCTTTTCTCTTTTCCTTCAGCGCCGATTTGTGTAGTCCCCGGCCAATTTTTTGTAGACCCCTGCAAAACAGCAGAAGAAGAAGAGAGGAGAACCGGATTGAGGGCCTGGAGCAGGGAAATGCCCCCGTTAAGTTCACTGGAACGAGACAATTCGGTTATAAACTCCGATTTCATCAATTTCTGCGCAGCCCATGGCATTGTCACTGGTATCATTCTCCTCTACTATTTGTTTGCAGTTCCTGCTAAACATCGCCATATCTTGAGAAATCAATCTACCCTTAACCCACTATCTCTGGGCAACGTGGTTACTTAGCCAACAGGGAGGAGTTTTGAGAACTATACTTTTCCGCCTCTTATAGTTGCAATTGCTAATCTGATAATTAGTCACAATAGGATTGGAAAAGCAAAGTCCTAGGCTATCGATGAGCCCGTGTAATAATTATCAGCATGAGCTAATTAATTAAATTATGCATGCAAAGATGAATCACAACAATTTATCTTGCAGTTGAGGATTTCCTCCTCTACAACGTGGATGTTCTGTTCACATCAGCGCAAAGACAGTTCTCTTCCGCATTGTTGAAGCAGGGCATCAATTGCCTCCTGTCTGTTACAGATAGTATGCACTGTCCATGGTCGAATGGTGTGGAGCTGTTGGCAAGTAAGCGGCGAAGCAGTACTCATAACAATGCGTTGCTTGAACTTGAAAGGTGCCAATTGGAAATCAATTGCGTACATTAGTTCTCCAAATTGTTTGGGAAGGATCGTTAGTTTGATAGTTAAAGATATTGATTCAGTGTCAGATCGTACCTTCATCGAGGATTCATAACGGAGGTAGTGGGTCCGTCATCCTCTGGTAAAACTCAGGCATGAACTGCAAAACCCCAATTGTGTCACCAGTTGCTATTTTATTGCAAATTTCTTTTTTCTGAATGCTTATCTTTGGTATAATCCTATCCTACGGGGTATTGATGTCATGACTGTACCCTTCCATGTGACATGTGCAACTCCAGGTTTGTCTTGTGGCTGCTGCAAGCTTTGCTACCGAGAAGGATGCCGGGGTAGTTTTGTATGTAGATACTGGTAATTCCTTCTCAGCAAGTGGTATAGCGAAATTTGTCCGTGCAAGCTCCACAGTTAAGCTTTTATAGGTCTAAATGCAACTAGAGTACATTACGCCTATAGCCTAGAATGCAGTTAAGTTCCCTGTTAGACTGGTTTGTTTTATGTTTTCCCTTTATCCGTGCTATAGGGTGCCCATAAAGCTATTGGCCAAGTGATGAACAACATAAAGTGTCATCCTGTGTTTAGTGTATTCAGTTTCTTGGATCTGCTACAACAGCTTGAGATTGAATTGAAAAATCAGGTAATTTTGTACTTTTGGCAAATCTGCCAAATCTTTGACATTGGATATTGGTTCAAAGCACTTTTCTTTTCTTCATTTCATCCCGCTAATCATTAGCCTTAGTGTATTCAGATGCAAGTTGGAGGAGGACAGTGTTCAGTGCGGCTACTTGTAGTAGATTCACTATCATCTCTCATTACCCCAGTACTTGGGGGCAGCGGTCCAAATGGTACAATTTTTCATATCTGTTGTTCAGTCTTATTTATATTATCTTGACAATGCTTGAATTGGACTGGAATATGATGAAATTAATAAACTTAATTGGTTAATAATAAGGAAAGATTCTAGAGATTTATATTTATGTGGGTAATAAGAAACGTGAAAGGTTTATGAAATATTATAGTGTTGTATTTATAAGGGAGATATGAAAAGTGCAAGGATTAAGAAAGTATCTAGATTTTAATATTATTCTAGAGAGTTCTAGAGTTATTAGGCAGAAGTCTAGAGTCACTTATCCTACTATATAAAAGGGATCATGTACACAGTTTTTATCAAGTAATATAATCTCCTATCTTCTCTCAATATTTCAACATGGTTAGAGCTAGGAAAAGAAGGAGAGAAAGATTGTTGAAAAAGAGAGGAAACGTTAGAAGAAAAAAAGAAGGAAAGAGAAAGATAAAAATATAGATCGAAGAAATAAAAAAGAGTTTCTTCGTTTCAATGTCGAATTCCAATCTTCCCTTTGTATTTCCTCAACTTACAAAAGAAAACTATGAAAATTGGAGTATGAGGATGAAGGCTTTGCTTGGAAGCCATGACAGTTGGGTCCGTGTATAAATCATCTACTTCTACTCCTGGTCAAAGAGAAACTGTGCAAAAGTTACTGAAGATAGATCAACAAGCCCTCACACTTATTCATCAAAGTTTGGATGAGGTAATGTTTGAAAGAGTAGAAAGTGTGAAGACGGCGATAGATGTATGGGAAATTTTGAAGAACTTGTATCGAGGAGCCGACAAAGTAAAGAAGGTACGCCTTCAAGCACTACTAGGAGAGTTCAAAGGACTTCGAATGAAAGAATTTGAGTCTATTGCTGATTATTTCTCAAGGGTGTTAGTCGTAGTCAATCAAATGAAGCAATACGGTGAAACAATCGAAGATGTTTATTTTGTAGAGAAGATCCTTCATTCTCTACATACGAAGTTTGATCACATTGTTGTGGCGATCGAATAATCCAAAGGTTTAGAAAAGATGACAGTTGATCATCTCATGGGATCACTACAAGCCCATGAAGATAGATTTACCAAGAGAAAGGAGACGTCAGTCGAGTAAGCATTAGCCACTCAGTCCGCGATGATAAATGATGATCGTGAGAAGAACTCAAGAGGGCGTGGCCGAGGATGAGGTCGAAGTAGAGAAGGAGGATATCGAGGAGGATATGGAAGAGGTGGTCAAGATCACAATGAAGAAAGGGGTCAAAGTTCAAGGGGAAGTGGATGAGGAAACTACCAAAGGGGAGACAAGTAAAAAATTCAGTGCTATAATTGCCAAAAATTTGGGCATTTTGCAAGTGATTGTTGGAGTGCACCTAAATCCAACAATGAAGATGTCAATTTCATGAAAATAAAGGAGAAAGGTGTGTTGTTGCTGTCCAACTAAGTTCAGATAGAAGGAAAAACAGATGGATGGTATCTTGACAATGCAGCAAGCAACCATATGTGTGGAAATAAGAATAAGTTCATGGAAATCGATTATTCAATTACCGGATTTGTCACGTTTGGAGATCATTTCAAAATTCCAATCAAAGGGAAAGGTACCATCATGATTCGTACAAAGAAAGGTGAGCATCGATTCATTGGTGATATTTATTACATTCCAAGGATGAAGAGTAATATTTTGAGTATTGGGCAACTGATGAAGAAGGACTATGAGATTAATATGAAAAATCGCATGCTCTACCTTCTTGATAATCATGGGGAGATGATTGCTCAAGTTCCCATGACGAAAAATAGAATGTTTATTCTTGATCTTGAGACTGATGTTGCCAAGTGCCTTAAAGCTTGTGTGAAAGATGAATCATGGCTTTGGCACATGAGACTTGCACATGTAAACTTTAAAAGTTTGAAGTTGATGGGTGAAAGGAAGATGGTGAGAGGTTTGCCTTGCATCAACCACCCAGAGCAATTTTGTGAAGGTTATTTGGTTGGAAAACAATTCCGAAAGAGTTTTCCAAAGGAGTCCTTCACAAGAGCAAAGAAACCACTTGAGCTATTTCACGCTGATGTTTGTGGGCTTATCACACCGATGTCTCTTGGTATACGTCGGTACTTTCTACTCCTTATCGATGATTATAGTAGGAAAATATGGGTTTACTTCTTGAAAGAAAAATCTGAAGTTTTCTCCATATTCAAGAAGTTTTAGGCTCTTGTTAAAAAACAAAGTGGATGCTATGTCAAGTCTCTAAGAATTGATAGGGGAGGAGAGTTTACCTCTAATGAGTTTAATGAGTAATGTGAAATGAATGGCATTAGAAGGTTTCTAACAGTCTCAAGGTGTCCTCAACAAAATGGTTTGGTGGAAAGAAAGAATTGGACCATCCTTGACATGGCTTGAAGCATGCTGAAAAGCAAGGAGATGCCAAATGAGTTATGGGTTGAAGCCGTGGATTGTGCGGTGTACTTATCCAACCGGTGCCCTACAAAGAGTCTTTCAAACATGACCCCACAAGAAGCTTGGAGTGGAGTTAAGCCTAATTTGGCCCATTTAAAGGTGTTCGGGAGCATTGGCCATGTTCATGTACCGGATCAAGAGAGGAATAAGCTTGAAGATTATAGCAAGAAGCACATCTTCATTGGCTATGATCAACGCTCAAATGGCTACAAGTTTTACAACCCAAGTCTTGGAAAGACCATTGTGAGTAGAGATGTGGTCATCAATGAAGAAGAAACCTGGGATTGGAGCCTTGAAGATGAGGAGAAATATAACTTTTTCCCACTTCCCGTTGATGAAGTTCAAGAGGAGGAGAAAAGTGAAGAGCCGGTGACACCATAACAATCACCCTCTTCAAGCACATTATCATCTCCCTCAAGTGGAAGCTCGAGTGAAGGATCATTGAGGATGAGAAGTCTTCAAGAAATTTATGAGTTAGATAATCAAAATGTTGATGATGAACTCACTCTTTATTGTCATGTTGTAGATTGTGAACCTCTAAGATTCGAAGAGGCGGTGAAAGAAAAGAAGTGGAGAGTAGTAATGGTGATGAAATCAAGTCTATTGAAAAGATGATACATGGCAACTTGTGACGCTTCCCCAAAGGAGAAAAACCCATTGGTCTCAAGTGGGTTTATAAGGCAAAGAAGAATGCCAAAGGCGAGGTGAAGAGGTACAAGGCAAGATTGGTAGCCAAAGGGTACATCCAACGTCCTGGAGTTGATTATGTGAGGTATTTGCCCCTGTTTTCGATTAGAGACCATACGATTGATCATATCACTTGCTTCTCAAAACAAGTGGAAGATCTATCAAATGGATGTGAAGTTGGCTTTCTTGAATGGTGTCATTGAAGAGGAGGTGTATGTCAAACAACCTCAAGGTTACGTGATCAAGGGCCATGAAGGGAAGTGTTGAAGTTGAAGAAAGCTTTGTACGGCTTGAAGCAAGCTCCACGAGCTTGGAACAATCGGATTGATGAGAATCTCCAAGGAAATGGCTTCATCAAATGCCCTCATGAATCCGCCCTCTATGTGAAGATATGTGAGAATGGTGACATCTTGTTTGCATATATGTTGATTTTTTGATCTTCACAGGGAGTAATCCAAAGTTGTTTGAAGAATTCAAGAAAATCATGACCAAGGAGTTTGAGATGACGGATCTTGGTCTCATGTCCTACTATCTTGGCAGTGAGATAGATCAAAAGGATGATAGGATTTTTATCTCTCAAAAGAGCTATGCGAAGGAGGTGTTGAAGAAGTTCAAGATGGAAGACTATCACCCCGTGAAAACACCAGTTGATTGTGAGATGAAGTTATCCAAGTATGACGACGAAGATCAAGTGAACCCTACCACTTATAAGAGCCTTGTTGGAAGTTTGAGATACTTGACCGGCATAAGGCCCGATATACTCTTTGCAGTTGGGTTCATTAGTCGCTGTATGGTGTCTCAAACAGCGACACATTTTAAGGCAGCTAAGAGGATACTATGATATATGAAGGGCACAGTTGATCATTGTTTGTTCTATTCATCCACTGATGAGTATAAGCTTGTTGGCCACAGTGACAGATTGGGGAAGAGATATTGATGACTGAAAGAGCACTACTGGTTTTGTGTTCTGCATGGGAGACACTGCTTTTACTTGGAGTTCAAAGAAACAACCAATTGTGACTCTCTCTATGTGTGAAGCTGAGTATGTAGCTGCTACCTCATGTGTTTGTCTTGCTATATGGTGTTAGGAAAAGGTAAGTTTGACTCAAGAGGGAAAAAAGAAATTAATTAGAGATAAAGAGGGGAATATGTGGGAAAATAGAAGTTTGACTCAAAAGGAAAAGAAGAGGAATAATAAAGGACACGGAAAAGGAATAATTCAAGGATTAAGTAGGAAGTTAATGCAGTCACCTTGTTAATTTTGAATAGTAAAATCGGAGAAGGAAGCAAGGTATGAATAATTGAATTAAGAAAGATAGGATTAAGGAAAAAGTCTAGGGAAGATAAAGATAAACTAGAGATGGATAATTCACACCGGAACAACGATACTACATTCATTAACCAGCAAGAATTTTCAAACACTTACACAAGAACACTCACAAGAACACTTACACAAGAACATTCACAAATAATTCCATGTCCCTTTCTACCCTTCCTCACTACTCTATTTATAGGCCTATTGCCCACTCCCCCTTCCTCTGTCTAGAAGACTACTCAGATAGAAAGGTTAATTATTCAAACATAAAAGAAACTATTCAAACTTAACAAGGTGACTGCATTCATTTTCACTTAATCCTTGAATTATTCCTCTTCCATGGCCTTTATTTTCTATTTCTTTTCCTCTTGAGTCAAACTTCTATTTTCCCGTATATTCCCCTCTTTATCTCTAATTAATTGTTTTCCCTCTTGAGTCAAACTTTCCTTTCCTCACATTTTTTTTGATAAGTTGGGCTCTAGGCCTTTTATTATAAAATGAAAATTTGGATGGGTTTGGGGATGGGCCTCATGAAAACCTCCCTAAGCAAAACCCTATGGGAAAAAGCTCAGGAAGGAAAAAGAGTACCCCCATCCATTTACAGCCCTAATTCTATAGCACAACACTTACATACTCCAATCCTTATCATAACATTACACATAGTCCTTTAGAGAAATCGTGCCAATAAAACATTCACAGGATAGTGGTAGGTCTTTCCACCAAGTCTTTGTCCACCGCCAAACCCCAAGCTTTATCCTTGTCGCCGTTCTATCGACCGCAAGCGCTTCTTCTTGAAAGATGGTATTGTTTCAAGCCAGCCAAATATAATAGACCCCATAGCAAAAAGTGGATCTCCAAATTCTTTTCGCTCTCTTACTTAGCTGGATGGAGAACCATTCCTTATACACTTCCACAGCTGTTGGTTTAAAAGAAAAGGGAATATTCCACCATCTCCAGATTGCATCCCAAACCGGTTTGATACGCGGGCAAAGGAAGAGAATATGTTCCAGAGTCTCCATATTACGTGCGCACCAGGGGCATAAACTTTGCCCAATGGGGATTATGCTTCTTTCGAAGAGCACCTCCTTCGTTGCGAGTCCTCGCATAAGGGCTATCCACAAAGTTGTTGCTACCCTTGGTTCACAGAGACCCATCCATATTTCTTTTAGTGCACCGACATCGCCGTCATCTGTTCTAGGCTCAATATTGTGGTTCGCGCCATGCTTATGTCCTTCGTAATCGATCTCCTGTGTATATCCCCATCCCAAAAACATTCATCTGGTTCCTGTTCCCTTGTCGGTTTTGTGTTCAATCTAGAGTATAACTCCGCTACCAATCTGACCTCATAATCAAACAAAGAGCGTCGCCATCTGAGGTCCCAGGTCCACTCACTATCCTCCCAGAAACCCATATCAGAGATGAAGCCATCTGGTTGCAAGCTCAAGTTAAAAAACCTAGGGAAGGCTTCTTTTAGTGTCCCGTCTTTCAGCCACCGGTCAAACCAGAACTTGGTCCATTTCCCGTCCTGCACCCTGATGCATATCTTTTCCTGCAGTATATTCTTAATTATCTCGTCTTTTTCTGTGGCTTTGACTATCGCTGCCCAGATGCCATTGATATTCTCCACGTTCTGATCGAGTTCCCCTGTATGCATCCCTTCCCTGGAACGATAAATCGATCGTACAACTTGATTCCATATTCTTTTTAGAAATTATCTTTCCTAACATATGGCTGAGGAGATTATTGAGAGAATTAAAGACACCACAAGATGAGGCAACAAAGATCTATGTTGATAACAAGTCAGCCATTGCCTTGGCCAAGAATCCAGTGTTTCATGATAGGAGCAAGCACATTGACACGAGCTTTCATTTTATTCGTGATTGTGTTGCCATTAATGAAGTGGAGCTCAAGTTTGTCAAGACACATGATCAAGTTGCAGACATTTTTATGAAGCCACTGAAGCAAGATGTTTTTAAGAAGCTGCACACCATGCTTGGAGTTCAGAGGAATTAACTTTAAGGGGGGTGTGTTGAATAAATAAAGTTAATTGGTTAATAATAAGGAAAGATTCTAGAGATTTGTATTTATGTGGGTAATAAGAAAAGTGAAAGATATAGGAAATATTATAAAGTGTTGTATTTATGAGGGAGATATGAAAAGTGCAAGGATTAGGAAAGTATCTAGATTTAATATTGTTCTAGAGAGTTCTAGAGTTATTAGGGAGAAGTCTAGAGTCACTTATCCCACTATATAAAGGGGATCATGTACACAATTTTTTATTTAGCAATATAAAGCAATACAATCTCCTATCTTCTCTCAATATTTTAACAGAATAGGAGTGTGGATTCTTTTGATTATGCTCTGTATATGATTTTATTGACAGGACATGCTCTAATGGTTTCTGTGGGCTACTTTTTGAAGAAGTTGGCAAATGAATATAACATGTGTGTACTGGTAAGCAAGCTAACCAAGGTTTGGGGTGATGAGATCAATAATTATGGTTTAAGTGGAATCTACTTTTCTTTTCTGCTCCTGGACAGAGAAATGTGTGTAAACTGCATTTTGCTGCCTGGATTTTTGGAAATTAACTCATCAAGCACATGGTGAATCTGGTTGGCGAATAGATCTCCAACTTACTGTGTCTCTTCTAGGTTACCAATCACATGGTTGGTGGAGGTTTTGCGAAGCCTGCTCTTGGGGAGAGTTGGAAAAGCATTCCTCATGTGCGGATTCTTCTGTCTCAAAGGGACCACTGCCAACAGTCAACTAATACCCGTAACATGACCCTTCTAAAACACCCATTTATGGTATGTAATGTTCTGAAAGACTTGTATTGTGATTCCTGGAGCTGGGAGCAGTTATGATTTCGATAGATAATAAAGAGGAGAGCATTCTGTCTGAACTAGGAATCATGTATGCCAGTTACCTGATGATAATTGTCTAATGTTCTTCTGGTAACTAAATTGATATATTATCCAGGCTATAAAAGATTACCCTTTGAAGTTACCTGATAATACAGTGGATAAATGAAGATCTTGGGCGGCAGAGGTTTGGAGCATCTTCACAAGATTTCTGGTGCCTGCCTTGGCAGTGATATCTTTGAAGGGAGCTTGATCAAGCGCCATCCAATGTCAGTTGAATCCAATCTTTGACAGTGATATCATTGGTTTTGAAAAGTTTCCACTCATACGATTTGAAGTGTAGGTTTTGTTATACATAGTGCGATATATGTTTGAACAACTTATTTGTGATGTATGTTTTAGAGCTAAGACTCATATCTTAAGATTTGGAAATAGTGAAACAGAGAGCAATGAACCCTTTAATCTGATCTACTTCAACATCTAGGCCTCTCCTTCTTTGACACTTTTGATGGATTCAAATACTTCTTCAGTATATTGTAGATCATTACACTCATAGGCTTTATGAATTCAGTTAATCAAATTTTGAGTCATGTGCTTTCCATATGTGGTTGAATTTGAATCCTTTATCACCATGTGTGAGAAACAATATACCAAAAAGCTTATAATTGTAAGTTATAACAATGTCCAAAAATTGGGAACTAGCAATAAAGGGAAAGAAAACTACAAGAGCCTAGCTAAAGTAGTACATCAGTTTAGCTACTTTATATCACTAAAGATGTAGGAAGGGAATAGGAGCATATGTTCTTGGCTGAAACTGCTTGCTTTGCCACCAGTCTCCTAAGAAAATAAAGACCTAGGCTTTTTCTAACATATATTTTGGATATTCTCCTTACTAAAAGGGTTTCAATTACTTTCGCCAGTCGATATGTAGTATTGCAAAAATGCATTCCTAACAGTTGATATTGGCAATTGTATTGCTACGGCTTATGACACATCTGAAAAATTATGGAATGTTGTTAAACTAATGTTTGCCAATCAAGTTGCCACTTGGTTTATGCATATGAGAAATCAACTAATGGAAATAAAAATGAGGGCTGTGTCTATTTCTGACTATTATGGGAGAGCAAGAGCTCTAGCAAATTCACTTGCATTTGCTGGTGCAGCAGTCTCAGACACTGATTTTATCACTTTGCTCACATATGGCTGGCCATTTGAATTTGAGTCTATCTCTAATCACATGTCTATGAGATCCGATCCGACCCTATTGACTCTTGAGGTAGCCTGTGAATTTACCTTTGAGGCGAAATAACCCCAGCCAACTGCCAATATTTTGGCTCTCAATCTCGTATTTTTGCTAATGGTGCCTACCTACTCAAGAGGGGGTGGTGATGGAGACAACACTCAGAAAGAGTTATCGAGAAGCGTATGCAATTCAAAAGAAAAGAGTTGACTACATTTTTTTTAACAACTATGTTGCTGAATTGTCTGATTTCTGAAGAGAATCATGGAGCAAAGAAACATTTCAGACTATCATTCTGAACACTTGTAGAAGATGATATCACTGAAATTTGCTTGCAAATTGATCATGCCAGAAATACATGAGAACAGCACCATTTAGAATGAATGAGGGCGATCAGAAATAGGAAATAAGCTACCGTAAATCCAATAGTTATTTTTGAAACTATGCAGTAATTATTATATCCTCGCTTGGCTTATTTGAACAATCTAGTCACCGAAAACACTACCGCCTGCCCGCTCAGCCGGCCAGAACAAAAGCAGCGTTCCGCGCTCAAGGTCTCGGCTTCTACTCCTTCCGTATGTTCCGTTTAACCTCGTACGTCCCCAGAAAACATCTGCTACTACTGGCGCTTTCATCGAACCTTTTCAGTAATGTTATCCACAACACAGGTTGTAAATCCTATCACCAAGCGCATGATCGAACCAGGAGGAAGTCTTCCTCGCCCAAAACCTCCTCGAAAAAGAGCCGGCCTCACGCACCTCCCACCAAGCCCAAGTCACCCATTCCTTTCCTCCACAGTCTCAAGCAAATCCACGATCCTGACTCAGCTCTTTCTCTCTTCTCTGAATTCCAACGAATGGGGTTCAAGCACGACTACCCTTCATACTCCTCCTTAATCTACAAGCTCGCCCGATCCCGGGATTTCTCAAAAATCAACCCCATTCTCCGCCTCATGAAATCCCGCAACATCCGGTGCCAGGAGGCACTCTTCATAGCTCTGATGAGACACTACGCCAAATGCAACTTGATCGACGATTGCGTCAGTCTATTCCATCAAATCCCCACCTTCAACTGCTCTCGCTCTCTACAATCCTTCAACACATTGCTAAACGGACTCGTCGACAATGATCGGTTCTCCGACGCGAATGAGATGTTTAAAAACTCTTCCAAGTTGGGTTTCAGACCCAACTGCGTGACGTTTAACATAATCATCAAAGGGTGGTTGGAGAAAGGTGAGGCAGAGAAGGCATGCCTGGTGTTTGACGAAATGCTTGATAGGGAGATACAGCCGAGTACGGTGACGTACAACTCTCTGATCGGTTATTTAAGTCGCGGTGGTGAACCAGACAAGGCTATGAAGCTGCTCAATGACATGATTGGGAGAGGGAAGAAACCGAACGCGGTGAGTTACGCTCTTGTGATGGAAGGTCTGTGTAAATTGGGTCGGGACAAGGATGCGCGGAAAGTGATGTTTGACATGGAGTATCATGGATGCAAGCCAAAGGTGGTGAATTACGGTGTGTTGATGAATGATCTGGCCAGCAAGGGTGGGATTGAAGAGGCGAGATTGTTGTTGGTTGAGATGAGGAAGAAGGGCATGAGGCCAGATGTGGCAGCGTATAATGTGATTATTAATTACTTGTGTAAGGAAGGAGGAGTGGAACAGGCGTATAAGGTGATGGTTGAAATGCAGTTAAAAGGTGGGTGTGAACCGAATGCGGCTACGTATAGGATGATGGTTGATGGGTTTTGTAAGGTGGGTGAGTTTGGAAGGGGTGTTGGTGTTTTAAATGCGATGTTGATGGAGAGGCATTGTCCGAGGTTGGAGACCTGGAAGTGTCTGGGTGTTGGGTTGCTCAGGGGTGGGGAGATGGATGAGGCTTTGTTTGTGGTGGAAGAGATGATGAAGAGGAAGCTGAGATTTGGTGTTGAAGATTGGGAAGATGTTGTTAGGGAGAGGTGTTGGAGGGATCATCAATTGGATGATGAGTTTCTCGATGGTTTGATTTCTTCTTAAGGAGAGTTGGAGCTCCTTCCCTGGGTTGAGGTAAATAAGGCATAATTTGGATTCAAATACAATCTCCTTCATTGCTTATTATAAAGAGATTTTTTTATGTTGCTGATCGTCTGTCTGAGAGAATTTAGTTAGTTTTTAGTTATCTTTATATTTTCTTGTTTTGTTTATAACATGTTGAATTCTTTGGTTTGCGCACTTTTGTCATCCATTCATCCTCCAAGCAAGTCAAGTCTAAAAAGGTTAAATAATTTTGTGTTGTAAATAAGTAAACAAAGAAAAGTGTAGAAAGTGATGGGGTTTTTCGTAGTACAATACTCTCTATTTATAGAGAAATTAGGGGATAACTCAACAGAGGTCATATGGTGGATGGATGGGTCCACATATATCACCCTGAATCATTTCGAGAAAAGCAATCGACTTTGTCTCAAGTTTAACTAGTGATGGTCTTATAATTAGTTTTCCCTGAGAACAAGCAATACACGGAAAACTATTTAGCTGAAGAAACTTTTTGTTTTTCAACATATGACCACATGAATTTTCCATAATTCTCGCATCATGATTGAACGGGGATGGCCTTACCGGTCATGCCGAGTTTTAAAATCATCAAAATATTTCAATTTTTCAACATGTATTTCAGTTGTAGTAATAAACGTAGAGTACAATCCAGAGGAAATAGCAACTAGCTTTTTCAACATTTGTCTCTTTCCTGCTATCACTTTTGTGATGCCAATATATTCAACATTTCCATTATTCCCCGTCTCAATATGATACCCATTCCGACGTATATCAATGAAACTCAACAGGTTTCTTTGAGACATGCTGGAAAATAATGCATTTTCAATGCATATTTTTGTTTTCTTAGGTAGAATAATGGTTATTTTTCCAAACCCTTCAAGAATACTCGTACTACCTGATATGGTAGTAACCTTTTCCGCATAATTTTGTAAATAAGAAAAGTATTTCTTACGCTTAAGTATCGTGTGCGTTGTAGCACGATCAATAAGACATACGTCTATCACCATCCATTAATTTTCAATGGTAATTATTCTTCTTAAAAATAAAATAAATAAATATTAGGAATGATCTTACATATATTGTTTTTGTGACATCATTTTAATATTAGAATTGAAAACTTTCTGGCATGATGCCTTTCTTTCTTTAAATAATACTAAAATTAAACTTAACAGACACGATGCTCTATATAGCGATGTAATCATCATAGAGGTCAAAAATACATTATTATACTATGTTGCTTAACTACATTTTTTTCTTTGAAGAGGTACACTAGTAGAAAAAGACCCTACCGCAGCGGTTGTTTGGTACCTATGGCAGCGGTTGAAAACCGCTGCGATGGGTGCCGCTGCGGTAGGTACTCTAACGCAGCGGTTCTTTTAACAACCGCTGCGATAGGTACCTACCGTAGTGGTTCTACAACCGCTGCAGTAGGTACTCTACCGCAGCGGTTGTTAAAAGAACCGCTGCAGTAGACCTTTTTTTTAAAAAAAAAAACAACCTATCGCAGCGGTTGTTGAAGGAACCGCTGCGATAGGGTCTCTTCAGAAAATATTGACGGGGCCTATTGCAGCGGTTCTTACTAAGAACCGCTGCAATAGGTTGTTTTTTTTTTTTGTTTTTTCCATTCCACCCTACAATTCTACCACACACACCCAAAATCAATCAAACCTGTTAAGATATAGCAATTAACAATGCCACCACAGTGGGGCATTAGATCAACCATTTAACCATTTAATTAGCCACCAAACCTATCTACGGGCAATAATCCACTTACATTTACAAATTTGAGCAAATTTATCAAACATCAACAAAATCTTTACAGAAACGACAATTGTTTCATGAGAATTTCAAAATCATCCTACTCAATCCTACCAAACCCTAAAAGCAACCTACATTAACGCTCATGAATTCTGCCCATTCTTCGAGCACCTCGGTTATATGTCCTTCGTTGTAACCGTCTACCAACTCTTCAAAAGCCTTGAAATTAACAAAAAGAAATATGATTAGTTGCTAATAATACTTTGAGTTTAAGAATCAATGTTAAAAATTATCTACAAAACCAAAATATTTCGAGAATGCTACTTACCATGTCTAGAGACTTCTCTGGCAAGAGTCTCGGTGCCGCTATCAAGTCACTCATAAACCGAATGACATAGTAGCTACATTCCGAACCTCCCGGCTGCAGTGGACACTGCACATGTATATACGTACATATTCAAAATTGATAATTAATCAAGTTAAGTAAATTCATCACCTCATCAACATGTTATATATAAGTGGTCTCTTGGGATGCCGAGATGTTGAGTCAAGCTGCAGGACTCTTGGGCTTTTTATACATAGAACGAGCAAAGACCAGTGTCGGCTGTTCATAGATTACAATACAAGCAGAACTTAATTCAATCAATTACATAATAAAAATATCATAATTTTTAAACTAACTTAACATTAGATAAAATTCTTACCCTTGATGAAGAGGCAGCATTATGTAAGATTTATCAGCAACTGCACACGCATATATCACAGTCGACAAGTACTGGACCAAAGCTTGGGGGTCAGATCCCATATTAGCTTCAGAACAGTAGTCAGGGCATAAGAACCCGAAACTACTATTCTCATGTACTTGGACCGCCTTGTCATCAACAAACCTGCACAATATAAAGAAACCAATATTATGAATTTAATTTTCAAATATATAGAGTAAAATGTGTACAAGGTATGCTAATTACTCACATGCAAGCCGATTTGAGAATCGACGCACTCAACCAATCCTTCGTGAACAACTCCACAAAATCAGTAAGATAGATTTCAAAACTCTGAGCGCCTGCATAGTAAAAAAGATCCGGTCTTGGTTCCATTGTAACCGAATCTCTTCCTGGCGGCGTCATCAGTAGTGTGGAGTGCAACAGTTTCAGCATGGGGGTAACGCATTCAGAACCGCCGGTTGTAGCAAATTCGATCTCATCACAACTCTAGTCGCGGATGCCATCGAAGGATTAGTTGGTGCAACAACAACTCTCTTTCCTTTTGCCTTATTAGAATTTGAATGAATGTGTTCCTAATATATTAATTTAATAGTAGTATTGTTTCTACTCTAGGATATGTTAAAGAATAAGTTTTTTCATGGGGTTACCTGCTGCTCCCCAAGCCTAATCAATCTACAGGGCCACTGTACTGTTGGATTCAGCTTGACGAAGGGTGGATATGTCTGCACTGGGCACCGGTATCTGACAATCCGCGTAAGCAGGCGCGTAACCTTCAACAAGCACCCGGCATGGTACTCTCGGAGCGCTGCATTCCTCACGGTGTCTCCAGCACAAGACTTGAAAAGTTTTCCCCACCCTACTTCGACTTCGTCAACGCCAATCACTTGGAACAATGTGCAGTCAATTGGTTGCTAAATTTTCAAAATTAAAGATTTTAGATGCACATAAACAAGTGTATAATTTGTTTTTTTTTTGTATTTGTAGTTAACATGTTGTTCTAACCTTGAGAGATGAATATGGAAATGGGTTGACGGAGTGAACACTACTGGGAGGCACTGCTGCGGGCTCTGATGCTTGTGCCTGATCTGGCGGTCTAGAAACCTCCTGACTCATCCTCTCAGAACGCATCATCTCCATAGCTTGAGCGATTGACTGCTGAAATTCATTTCGTAGTCGCTGCTCGAGCTCCGCATTCTGGCGTAAGTGCTCCTCATATGTAATGCTCCCTCCAGCACGTGTCTCGACCCAGGATTACCGAAGGCTTGGCGTATACCGACATGACCACCAAAGCCTACTGCACGACCCGGATGATCCTTCTTCCCGAGAGCGCGGGAAAGTGGATCATCCTGCCTAACGGGCTGCCAAGTGCCCTGGGTGATCTGGGAGCTTAACTCTTCCTGTTATGGAGTTTAATAAGTCAATAAGGATACTTCGGTTTATTTAACTGCTATTGTTACTCTATAAATATAATAAACATTTTTTAAACTAAAAATCACTTACCATTTGGTTGATGACTTCTCTCGTGGCGTCATCATACTCAGCAGGTGCCGCCGGATTTGAAGGTTTCTTCCGTCGACTTAAGTCCCAAACCTTCATCCTTCGTTCGCTGACATTCGAGCCAGCTGGCAGCAACCCCTCTTTCTCCCACTGCGGCACACGCTGAGCAATACTTGTACTCCCCATGTGATGGGGGTAACGATTTTTTTTTGCATTTTGTTGTTGTTTCTCACGTATAGCCTACATATATGTATGAAAAGACAAATTATGCAAATAATATATGAAAAAGACGAATTAACCAAATGAACTCTAAGGACACTTTAAACATTTATCATACAAAAGAACAACTACTAGTGTGAAACTCACCTTGAACTCAGGGGTCAAACGCTTCGCAACAAACTCATTCCACTGCTCTTCAGTAATACCATCATATTTTTGCCACGGTGGTCTCCGATCATCCACATCTTCACCTTCTGCCTCCTCTATCTCTGCGGGCTCCTCACAGTAAATGTACTGCCTCGTGAGCAGAGATCTGAAGTCTTTGAACTGTGTGGCAATCCCCTTCATCACATCATCCTTCAGAGAAGGATCTATACAGAATCGGTCCTATATGCACAAAAAAAATGGATTAGTGTAAAAAAGTAACTATATAAATCTTAAAACAAACTATTAAGTGTAACAAATACCTTGAGACGTTCAAATATCTGCTCCTTCAACGCCTGAGGCACTTGCTTCCAATGTGGTTTATATTGAAATATGTACTCACCAAATGCCTGGCTAGAGCAGTGAAATCTTTTTTTCCAGTACCCGTGGGCTGATTAAACTCATTGAACTCCAAAGGCTTTGTCGGGGGGCCTCTATTTGCTTTCAGCCCACGGGTTGCCCCTCGTTTTTTGGGTTTCTTGAGAGGCGGAGGAGCAACTTGTATCTCTTGTCCTTCCTGTGAAGGCCCTGCTGTCTCGGTCTGCTGCGGGGTGGTCTCTACGTCTGCTTTCTTTGATTTCTTTTTACCACCTCGTGTGGTGCGTTTTGCCGGTCTACTATCCCCAGTCAGGAGCAGCTGTCCTATAGGATCATCAATAGGATCATCATCCACTGAGGAAAAAAACACACACATTAGATCAATATTCATGGAACGATGTATAATTGCAAAAATAAACATAAATAATTAATTCTGATAACATTGTAACAACAATAATACGAATTATATAATGTAATTTCAACCAATGGTGTTACCTAGACATAGTAACATATATCATGATCTGTTTTCTACCCAAACCCCCTCATTATGGTCTGATCGAGCGTAGATGGTCTGAACATCATCATTTTGTAAATCATCAGTTGAATCATGCCCTGTATGCAACGATACTGTTTCATCTATCATCTCATTATCATCATCGTCGTTGTTTTCATCCTCAAACAAAACCGGTCTTCTCCCTGGAAGAACAACATGCCATCTACTAGCTTTTGGGTCTTCAACATAAAACACCTGGTCACAGTCTTTACCCAACACAAACTGATCTTCCTTATTAGTTGTAACACGTGAAAGATCAACCAAAATAAGTCCTTTATCATTTTGGAGTCCATGTCGGTTGTCCACCCAATTGCAGCGGAACAATAGAAACGAATCAATGTGATAGTTTAGTTCCCATATGTCCTCTATCACACCATAATACCAACTACTACTGCTCATTGGTTGAACCTGGTTACCTAGACCATATTCAGTCACCGATGCTTCAATTTTTACCCCACTGTTCTGATGTATTGATTTAGCATCTTGGCGTGCAGTGTAGTATGTGCATCCATTAATGTCATACCCTTCAAACGATACAACATCTGTTCCAGAACCAACAGCTAGACATCTGATTTCTTCACTGACATCTTCGGGGTTCAATGAAGCTTGCTCAAACACATATTCCTTAAACCATTGGACGAATACTCGATTTTGTTCTTTTTTAAGCCAGATACGGTTTTTGGTAGGGTTTTGTCGACTCAACTCAGCAATGTGAATATCGAAGTAGGGTTCAACAACCTCAAGGTGTTGTAGTACAAACAAATGTGCCTGATTAATAAGATCACGAGAGATACGAACAACCTTTTTGCCAATAACTCCTTTACCCTCAAATCTACCATGGTGACGTGGTTTGGGAATACCAATTGACTCTGCATCGTTCAAATAACTTGTTACGAATTCTGTGACTTCCTCAGTCACTGTTGCTTCGATGATACTGCCTTCCGGTCTATATCTGTTTTTCATTCTACCCTTCAGAATCCCCATATATCGTTCGAAAGGATACATGTAACGTAAGTAAACCGGACCACAATATTTGATCTCTCGGACAATATGCACTACTAAATGCACCATTATGTCGAAGAAAGATGGTGGGAAATAAATCTCAAGCTGGCATATTGTCACAACAATTTCATGTTGCAGATCATCGAGGGTGTCTGAGTCAATTGCCTTGCAGCAGACAGCGTTGAAGAAGAAACATAATCGAGTTAGAGCATTTCTGACATTTTCTGGTAATATCCCTCGTATTGCAACTGGAAGAAGATGCAACATTAACACATGATAATCATGAGATTTCATGCCTAACAGTTTCAAATCCTTCATAGAAACTAGGTTCTTCCAGTTTGAAGAGTACCCAGATGGTACCTTCAATGTGTGCAAACACTTGCAAAAACTTAATTTTTCACTCTTAGAGAGGGTATAACACGGGAGGTAGATATGTTCGCTTCTCATCCTCTATTGGGTGTAGTTCTTTCCGTATGCGCAACTCTTGCATATCTCTCCTCACCTTCAATCCGTCTTTCGTCTTGGGTATGTTGAGCAAAGTACCACACACTGCCTCACCGACGTTCTTCACAATGTGCATGATATCCAAACAATGTCGAACAGGCAGATGCCGCCAATACGGTAGATCCCAAAAAATGGAACGTTTTTTCCAAATGTTCTTCGGCGGCTTGGATGTGTTTCCAAAGACATTTTCAATGTCTTTTACCTTTGCATACACTTCCTCTGAATTCAAAGGCAGACGAGCCACACGAGTCTCGGCTCATTGTTGAACAGCTTTCGCTTTCTCGAACGGTAAGGATGGTCTACTGGAAGAAACCGTCGATGACACATATAAACATTTTTGCCGCAGTGCTTCAGACGATCTGAACATGTGTCATCCTCACATACCGGACACGCTTTGAATCCTTTCACCGAGTATCCTGACAAGTTCCCATAGGCAGGAAAGTCGTTAACAGTACAGAACAACATCGCCTTCAGTGTGAAATTTTCTTTCGCATGAGCATCATATACCACTGTCCCTTCATTCCACAACAAGTTCAGATCGTCGATCAGTGGTGCAAGATATACGTCAATGTTATGACCAGGTTGCTTTGGACCAGAAATTAGGAGTGATAACATAATGTATTTTCGTTTCATGCACAACCATGACGGTAAATTGTAGATCACTAGTAGCACCGGCCAAGTGCTGTGCTGACTGCTCAACGTGCCATACGGGTTCATCCCATCGGTACACAATCCAAGTCTCAGATTCCTATCCTCATCCCCAAAATGATGTTTGAATTTTCTGTTGATATTTCTCCACTGAGGTCCGTCTGCAGGATGTCTTAATTTTTCATCGATTTTTCTACCATCCGCGTGCCATCGTAAGTTCTTCGCATCTTTTGGGTTGGCAAACAACCGTTTGAATCTAGGAATTATCGGCAAGTACCACAATAATTTCACTGGACGATTTTTTTTCTGAAAGGAGGAATCCTCATCCTTGTCCTTGTACCGGGACAACAAACATTTAGGACACTTGTCTAGATGTTCGTATTCACCCCTATAAAGCACACAGTTATTTGGGCAAGCATGAATCTTTTTATATTCAACTCCCATTGGACACATCCATTTCTTTGCCTCGTAGGTGGATGTAGGAAGACCATTCTCATCAGGAAGCATATCATGTATCAGCTCTAGAAATGACGTGAAACACTTGTCACCAACTCCATATTTCCCCTTTAAGTTGAACAAATTAAGTACAGCAGTCAATTTTGTGTATTTAACGCACGAAGGGTACAAAGGTGTCTTTGATGCGTCCAACAATCTTTGATACTCTTCCGGCTTATCGACAAAAGTATCCGCAACATTTTCTAACATTTCATCCATTTGCTCATCATGGTGAGTGGTCTCGCTGTCATCGAATCCTGAATCACTTAACGGTACCGACTCATTGATGGTATTGAAGGTGTGGGCGGTACTTGCGTAACGTGGATCATGAGCACTTGATGATGTTGAAGCACTAGCTGCAACAGTTTCTCCATGAAAATTCCATCTTTTGTAATGTGGCATGAATCCACGGGACTTAAGATGAAATCTAATTTCCTCAATGTCTTCATATTTCCTTACGACCCCACAGTCAACACAAGGACATGAAATATTGTCCGCCTTTGTTATGTCCTTGTGTTGCACTGCCGCTTTGAGAAACTCTTTCAGCTTCTCATCAAAATAGTGATCCCCTCGATCACCGTACATCCAGTCACGCTCCATTCTATATGTGAAAACAAAACAATGTTAAGATTGATTTGTCTTTCAGTTTCGTCTGCATTTGTATATGGAGCATGTTTCTACTGGATGTACGGTTGCAACCAAACTCAGCACTACTCTATGGTTACAACCTAACTAACGTAGCCTAAGTACTCTAACGTTCCAACGTAACTAATCTAGCCTTATTCTAACAATTCTAACACATTTAATTTAACTTCAACAAATCATTGCATTATTAAAACAAAAAATAAAGTTTAATTACTTACTTGTTTTAAGGTTGTACAGAGGGGGAAGCTAGGAGACTGCTTTGGTGATGGGCTGGGAAAGTACTGGTACAAATAACAAATAATATTAATTAATAAGACTAATACGATTCTAGAAAAAATTCGGCATGAACTGTGCGTAATCGTGTTAATCCCATGCTTATCATTAAGCATTCACCAATATCTTATTTACCACGACAAATAAATTCAACAATTGACAGCAACCATCCTTATTCACAATCACTCAATATTAACCACAACCACTTTTTCGCATAATTAATTAAACAAACATAGAGAAAAGATAGATGAAGATGTTACCTTTTCACTCTTACTCCACAGCAGAAGAAATGAGGAAGAAGAAGCAGAGACCACCCCAATTAGTGCAGACAGCGGGGAAGCAAGGAATGAGGAAGAAAGAGACGTAGATTAATTGCTACACAAAAACAAATAATTGAAGTTAATTAATGAACAATTCTTGAAAAAATTCGGCATGACCTTTGTGTAATCATGCTAATCCCATGCTTATCATTAAGCATTCACCAATATCTATTCACCACGACAAACAAATTCAACAATTGGCAACATCCATCCTAATCGCAAACAAACACAATTTTCCACTCAGGTATTTTATCGAACATTGTATGCATAACTAATTAACTAACTAAAATAATATATACAATTATCCACACACAACTAAATTAGAAATCAACAACTGCATTACAATAAACAAAATACACCAATTGAGGATTCAGTTTCGATTTAACCAAGTGTAAGCGTCGGTTAATTGATAATTGAAGAATTTTTATATTAAAATTAAGTTTTAGATTTCTTCTATTTAGTTTCCTATAGTTCAATAAACCAAATTGACAAATTGAAACTACAAGAATTAAATCAATAAGATAATTTGATTCCATTTCTAATTATTATTATGATGATGAAAGAGAGGAGAGGAGCAAAGTGTTCTTAAATTAGTAACACGTGTTAGTATATATATATACTTCCAACATTTACCAAACTTAGCCATCATTTTATAAAATTATTATAATATATACTTGCTCCTTAATAACCCCCTTATATATATCCTTCCTCATTTAACATAACGTCACATTATATCACCCAAACTTTATAATATATTCTGCCCAACTTTAAAATTTCCAAACGGCCCTTATATATTTTCGGTAATACTAGTGTCTTCCCCCACACATTTTGATTATTTATAGAGTCAACCCTTATATACTAACTACTACCTTTCTAGTCCTATTAGTTTATAAACTCATGTTTTCAAACATTATTACATACATTAATACGTATATAATTTCCGAATGGCACTAATATTCTTTTCCGGAAATTCTTGTGTCATCCCATATGTTTTGTTTATTTACAAAACCACCCCAATTTCCATACTTGTTATATTATTACCCCATTAATTTATAACCCAAGGTACCTCAACATTATAATATACGTACATAGGTATATATTTACGGATAAGCCCCCCAGATTACTCAAATTAATTGTTCGCCCACATTTTCCCATAATCACATTATAACCCCCTTTATATTATAAACTTCCTTTTAATTACTCAAAACCGACTTTATTAAAACTCCAAAACAAGGTCTTAATATTCGAACCCTTCAATAACCTAAGAACCATAATTTCTGCACAGAATAAAACAACCAATGGAATCAATTTTCGGAAATCAATAACAGCCACAAACTTCTACCATTTCGAGATCCTAGTTCAATTTTATGGCTCAATTTCGCAGTCATATATTTCAGTTTAGCCAGAAACTAAATTTGGTTTCAATGTCTAAATACAACATATAGCTCACGGTTTCTAGTTCCACAATTTCAGAAACCAGTAAACACTCAACAACTCCTAAAAATCGCACTAATCCAACAATCAGAACAAATCAGTCTCGAATCTACTAAATACAAATAACATTTCAATTAAACAAACAAAAAACGAAGTTAGATCTAACCTCGTTTTTTCTGTTCAGTCGCGCAACAAATCGACGCCTGCAACCGGTGGGGTGTTAGGGCGACGGCGACAGGCAGAGCGGCTGGCGCGCAGAGAAGACGGTGGCGGCGGCAGTGGCGGTGGCGGTCGCAGGCGTCGAAGCTCGTCGCTCTGGAAATCGCCGTCGCACACAGAGAGGGTTAGCCACAGGTGAGGAGGAAGAAGAAGAAGTCGCGCGACTGAATTATATTAAAGGGATCTATCGCAGCGGTTCCTACTAAGAACCGCTGAGATAGGTCTGTAAAAAAGACCTATCTCAGCGGTTCTTAGTAGGAACCGCTGCAATAGAGTTTTTTTTTTAACGACCCTAGCGCAGCGGTTGTTACTTACAACCGCTGAGATAGGTTTGCGGGATTTTTAAAAACGGCCTATCTCAGCGGTTGTTTTTACAACCGCTGTGGTAGGGGCGCTGCGATAGACCATTTCTGTACTAGTGGTACTATAATAAATTTTCGCTGGTGCTATACCATCATGATTCTTCATGAAGCTTAATATAATGCTCATCTCGTACAAAAATATATACGACTGCATATGAATTAATATGAATTAATCAGGTGTTATACCATCTTTTCGATGAGTGACCTACTCAATATCATTTCTTTTTATAAATTATAAAACTTTCTGGCGCAATGCCAATATCATATTATATCAACATCAAAGTAATATGACACTATATATCAAAAACTTTCAAGTGTGATACCTTTTATAGCATATCAAAATTAAACTTTCAGGCACAATGCCCTATATTAAAGTTAAGTTTCAGGCACAATCCTTTGTATTTTGGCAATGTTAGCCATTCTTAAACAGTTTGTCATAAAGTAGCTAGATATTAGAAATGATCAAACATGTATCGTTTTCATGAAATCACTTTTATATAGAATTAAAAAGAACATTCCGGCGTAATGCCTCAGGCGCTATGCCGTAGGTAGTGATATAAGCATCATACTAATAATAAATAAAATAGAATCATTTATTGAAACAACCACAAATAAATAATGTAACACCCCTACTAACTCGGCTCCTAACAATCCTATAAAAGTCGCACATAATAAATATATCGCAGCGGTAAATAACAGACTGTCGCTCCTATGGTGTCACAGTTATCACTCGCCCATACGGGTGATAACGAGTTACCTGATAATCAACATGCGAAACGTATTCCCGCAGTGACCACAAGAGATAGATAGTAAAACTTTAAACAATTTAAAACAAACCAACCGTAACCAATTATTACAGACCGTACTCGTGAGCATCTAAACAAATCCACCTCGGTTACTGTTATACCCAAAATTTTGACCCTCGGGAAAGGGCTCAAGCGCACAAATGCAAGGACAAGGGAAAAACGGTCAAAAAAGCACCAAGGCGGGATTTTCCAAGGACATTCTCGGGATTTTCTATTTTCATATGACTTGTTCATTATCTCCAAACACTTCCAAATATCATAGTCATTATGAAAGGTATTTCATGATTTTCTGATAATACTTATTTTGGAAATTTATCTTTTAATTCATATTATAAGCTAATTTCCTTAATAATTAACACATGAAATAGCCTCAAAATAGAAATAAAAAGGTTTCCAGAAATTAAAATAAAATTGTCACATGGTTAGCATGACTACATAAAGTCATAAATCTGAAATTATTTTATTTGGAACCTTAGCTCAAAATTTAAAAGAGAAATTCAAACATTCCTGCAATTATCTCTCTCCTTTGGAAAATACCCAAATCAAGTTCAAATGTCATGAACTTTTAACACAAGATAGAGAATGATTAATAAAGACTAACACCGTTGGAATTTCGGTATTTCGACTTTCCAATCGTAAGTTATGAATTATGGGAGATTCCAGATTGTGAGATTTTTATCTAATCGGGTATTTATCAAAATAACCCGATTCCAACTCTCAAAATTCTTTAAATTCATCATTTACCTTCAGTTAAAATTTCATAATTTGTATCGGCCTGCAAGATATTTTAAAAAATCAAATTCTCTTAGTGCACGCACAGATTTTCTGCAAAGGGATCTTCCTTTACCCTTTTGCTCAGCCTTTTACTATAAAAAAACCTTCCTAAAAACGAAATAGGGCGGAGAGGAACATCAAGAACCCTAATCAGTCACAAAACACGGCCGCCTCATAGCCTTGACCTAACCTCGTTGCCCTGTATAGCATCCGCCACCACTGTTTTCAATGACTCCGGGCACATAAACCTATCACCTTCCCATGCATAAATCTGCTCTTCCTCTGTTAAAATATCAACCAAAAATCATTCCTCTATTTCTTGGTAACTTTGTTTTTACTTCAAACCGAGAGAAAGTGGTGGCACCGGATGTGGCAACACCATCAACATCACATGCTCTTTCCGATATCACCATCATCGTTTCTATGCTGCGCTGCGCCACCAGCAATCACTAGCAACCAGTCCACCATGGTCAAACCTTAACCCTCATGTTAACAACTACCATGCACCTTGCAGAAGTCGTCGATCACGATATCACTGCTCTTTACTTACGTCGGCATCACCGTTACTTCGTGCTTCATTGTCTTTCTCCCCTAAAATATCACACCGTACACCACCAAGCTCTGCTAGACGTCAATACCTATCTCCACTAACGTTTGTCATCCTCCCCTGTCACCAAACGTACATCAAGATTCACAACAAACACTAGCCAGAGCATCATTAGTCTCGATTCAGGTTATCCTGCAACAAGCTGGCATCTTTGCTCATTACCTTCCCTCGACCACAACAAGCACGTAAAACATCTCCATGGTCTGCTCTATCGTTGTTCATCGTGCCCAACCTGCAATACTAGCGGTGCCATCATCATCCACTAACCCTGTCAATGCTGCAAGCGACTGCCATCAACGTCAACTCAAAACGAAAAAAAGAAAGACGATAGCTGCTGTCGGTGACATGAATGAAGGAGTCTGCATGTCGCCTATGGGATTTTTCATTTTTCTCTCGCGCTATACTGTTGGTGCTGCTTCTACTTGTGCGATTGTGATGACTTGTGCATGTTGAAGGATTGCCGGTTGACAAAGAAAACACCAAAGGTTTGGCTTTATCCTGATGCTTTCTTTTCGTTAGCTAATTAATGCTCAAATCGAGTAGCTAGTCCTATCTGTACGTGTCATGAGTAGTAACCATGTTTTCATGAATTATGATTAGATTATTTTATAATTTGTTAGAGCTTGTTAGCATTAATACGAATCTGACAGAGAGTGCTATTTAGTTGTGGTGTAAATATTAGTATAATATAGACACTTAGGTAACGAGAGTCAATCTTAATCCTATAACATTAAAATAATAAAAAAAGACATACACATAAAAAAAGTTTCCTATTTATTTATCAACTAATTTGTAAATATTCTCGAATTTAATGTAAAAATAAAAAATAAAAAAAACAAAAATCAAAAGTTCACGCACTTAGGTTAAAACGACCCGTAGTAAGCCGTAATTAAACTAAGTAGAGGAAAAAACGACTTCAAGGGGTAATGAAAGTAATTGAACCCCGACTAAGTCGAATACAAAGCCCCCGAACCTGAACTCTACCTTTCCTAATTTACCCTAGGTCAAAATTAGGTGGCGACTCATAATAGGTTCCAGTGAGCTAGCTTAGGTTTTAATAATTATTGTTATATGACATAGTTATTAATCTTAGGTTATAAGTGGACCTAAAACCCGGTTAGATCCTAATCAGCTTTAGTCAACACAGGATAGGGTTTAAAATCGAGGCTCACAGACAGGCGACTCTGCTGGGGACAAACTCTTAATATTAACTTGATTAATTTTAAGAAAGAGGGCTTAACTCGAAAAATGTTTATTTATGGCTTTATTACTTTGTTTGTTTACTTTTGTGCGCACTTCAATTTCTGCACCTTTGCATCATGTGAGAGCGAGGGTCCATGCAAACCGATTTTACCCCGGGACCCGTTTAAGGGTCCCCTGTCAGGGACTCACACCTTTTAGGTGATGTGAATAAGCGGGGGAAAAGAGGAGGATGTCGTCTAACCACATCCCCTTAATACCTGGGCCTTAGCCCCAAGCGTTTTCCTGGCAGTGTCCTTACCTAGCCCATTGTTTGGTCAGTCAAAGACCCGGCCGCAGACGCACACCTTCAGGTGATGTGAAAAAAGTGGGGAAGCCCAAAGAGAATAGCGTGCAAGCCCTATTCCTTTGTGGCGACCTGGGCCCAAGCCCCAAGCACCTCTCCGGATCGATCCATACCCAAATTGATTTAAGCGTCTAGTGAGGACATGTTGAATTTGTGTGGGCCTTGTTCGCTTGTATGATTGGCCCACTACCCAGCCTAGAAATTGATAGGAACCTCTCCTACATCAACTCAGCTCAACCCGAATCGGCGGCTTTATTGTTTGTGGCCCAGAGGCCCTATTTGGTTTGATATGTGAGTCATTTGGGCTTCGGCCCAAAAGTTTAGACTTAGGTGATTTCTCTTTCAGCCTAATTTGAATTATCAATTTAGTTCTAGGCCCATGAAAAACAAATCAACCTAAAGCAGTCCATAAGGCATGAAAGTCAATCAGGCTTTTCCATCTCGGCCCAACGCCTATTCTAGTATAGGTAAACTTTTTGTTCGGGGCCTGGCCCAAAGTCCTAGATCTAGGTGTCATACCTTTTAGGCCCACTCAGAACCATTTGTTTAGGTTTCAACCCATTCAAATTCAAGATAGTTTTTCGTAAATCATTCTTAAAACAAATCTTAGACTTCAAAGTTTCTCTCTCGGAGTGGCCCATTCACAGTTCATGTGGCTTCCTTCAGCTTGTATGTATCACTACCAGATTAAGGGCATTCAGGCCCACACATCCATTCTACTCAAGAAGTCCCTCTGGCCCATATGTCTTACTTCAATCCCAAATCATTTTGGCCCAAGAGCCTTAATCCTAAATCATTCCGGCCCAAGTGCCATATTCCTAGACACTTTCTGGCCCAAGCGCCATATTCCCAAATCATTCCGGTCCAAGTGCCACCTTCCCAAACACATTCTGTGTTATAACCCGCATAATTCCTACCTTATGTTATATCTGTTGCAATATTGTTCTAAGTTGGATTATCTATTCTTTGCTATCAGTTGGACTCCGACGGTATTGTTTTAATTGTCAAGGGCGAGGAGGTCATTCGGTTAATTAATTAAGGTAATTAATTATCTGATTTATAAGGAGAAGGGTTCCTTATTTTTCCCTTACATTTTCTAATTATTCTTACATCACGATCAGTTTCCTCCATCGAGCCGATCGTGCGTTCAGAGCATCGACAGTTTCTCTGCCCTTTCTCCTCCTCTCAACTTCTTCCTCTGTGAGTTTGCAAGATCCGCTGTTGTGATCAGATTGTGTTATTGCTGCGTTTCTCTGATCGGTTCAGGTTTGTATTCAAGAATTCGGGACTGCGTTGCTGGTTTTCTTTTCTTTCTGTTTTCTGATTTTGAGCCGTTGTTCTTGATTAAATCAGAAGGCTTCATCGCTGTTGAATTGTAATTGTGCGGGCTGTGGAACTGCTGCAGATTGTGGAGATCTTTCACTTTGAATCAGGTTGGTGTTGCAGATTTTGGGGTTTGGATAATCTAGGGTTCTTCTTTTCAGTTTCTGATTTTGTGTCAATTGGTTTGGTTAATCAGTGGCTGTTGATCTGTCCGGATTGTTGCTCTGCGTGGATTGTGCCTGCTGCCTCAGTTCGTTGTGGTTTCGGCTGATAATTGAGGTAGGTGGTTACTCGATTCAGTTTGGAAGTTCAGCCATGGGGTGTTGCAAGAGCGTTGTCTGGTTTTTGTGTGTGATTCTATTAGCGTTTTGTTGTGATTTTGGATGGCTAAACCCCCATGGTTTCCTGTTTTAATGTCTGATTTGGTGTGTGTGCTTCATTGGCATTTTGAGCATTGATTTGTGTTGTTTTTCTGCTCTGTTCGTCTTCTGGAAACTGCATTTTTCGCACTGTCCGAACTTCCGTCCGAGCTTTGAAGTTCGGACAGTGCGTTTCTGCCTTTCTGATTTGCGAGTTCGGGGTATGTCCGAACATCTGTCCGAACATGGATGTTCGGACACACCCTCAGGTTTTCCCTCTGGTTTAAGTTCGACCTGTGTCCGAACTTCGACGTCCGGACACAAGGTCGGACCTTCCGCGTGTTTTCCCGTAAAACCTGTCCGAACATCCGTCCGAACTTGGATGTTCGGACATGCTGAACTCCTCTATCTGATTTCAACTCGACTTGTGTCCGAACATTGATGTTCGGACACAAGTTCGGACATTTGGCTTTCTCTGGTTTCTGAGTCTCGACTTGTGTCCGAACTTCAATGTCCGGACACAAGTTCGGACACCCCTCTGTTTTCAACATAACTTCTTCGCTTGAACTCCGATTTAAGTGCCGTTTGTGGTGTTGGTTTCCTTATGATCTGTGCTACTGATTTATGAGTGTTTTGGCATATTTAAATGCAACTTTGCTTCTGATTAAGCAACCTTTCTGTTTTGGGACATTGCACTTTGTTTCTGAGCCGTGAATGGCTGGGTCGAGCTATTCCGTGGTATACCATGTAGACGTCGTTCTGAGTGTGGGTCATTCCCTTTCTGTTCTGTGGGGTTGACGAACCCTTTGGCTCTTTCGAGTCATTTCTGCGTTGCCGAGAGACCTGGTATGGTCTATGGGTCTTCGACCCTTCTGAGTGTGTGCATTGTGTTTTGTCCCCTTCTGTTAAGTGCTCTGACTGTTTCTGAAATGGGAATCCCTTGTGTTCCACTCTACTTCTGTTTCTGAAAGCTTCTGACATCTGAGAATTGTGCATAAGATGTTTATCTTCTCTTCTTCTGATTTCAATTGTTTTGAGCGACCTTGCTGATGACGGTCGCTGCTTACTGGGCATAGTTGTGTGCTCATTCCCCTACTTCTAACATTTTTGCAGATTGATCAGCGAGGATCATCTTGAGTTCTGGAGCTGTAGTGTTTAGCTCATTTGACTGTTTAAACTTTTGTTATGACGTTGTAGCCTTCGGCCTTCCTCTGTTTTGAGTTTCTGAATTCGGATATGTATTTGGAATCCGTTTACTTCCGCTGTATTTGAATACTTGGTTTGCAATGTTAAGTGAACTCTGTTTTGGGCCTTTATTGCTTTTGATCGTTTAGAGCCTTGCGTTATTGGTAGTAATACGCGGCGTGTAATACCCTTAACTCTTAGGCCGGTTTTAGGGGTGTTACATTTAGTGGTATCAGAGCCAGGTTTGGCTTTCTTTGGTGTCTGTGGGTGTGTTTGCTTGTGTGAGAGTCAGTTGTGACAGTGGTTGACAGTATGAGTTAGTTCTGACAAGTTTTGGATTTTATATCTCAGAATGGCTCCTCGTAGGACACCAGTGACCCCTCAGGGAGATGCTGCGGATGTAGTGCAGCAGTTTGTGACGCAGTTGATGCAGACGATGGCTGCAGCTGCTGGGAGAGCTGGTGGAGGAGCTGGTGGTGCTGGCCCAGCAGGAGCGAATGCTGTGGAGGCCGAGTCCGAGCTCTCCAGGAGTTCATGAAGCTTAAGCCTCCATCCTTTGATGGCTGTGGTGACCCTCAGGAGGCGAGCCACTGGATTACAGAGGTCGAGGACCTGCTGAGAGTGATGGGGTCGGAGGATGACCAGAAGGTGGACTTCGCTACGTTCCTCTTTAAGGGGGAGGCGAAGGAGTGGTGGCGCATGGTGATGGGTAGGCATCCCCAGCCTTGGACCTGGGATCAGTTCTGCTTGGAGTTCAACAAGCAGTTCTATCCAGATGTGTACAAAGACCAGAAGATCAACGAGTATAACCGGCTGCGCCAGGGGAGAGAGATGACTGTAGAGGAATATGTGAGGAAGTTTGTGACGCTGTCGAAGTATGCTCCAGAGCCGGATGAGCACAGGAAGGCTCGTAAGTTTGAGAGCGGATTGAGGCCAGACATCAGGTCGGCGGTGACACCTCTTCGTCACCGGACCTTCAGAGATGTGGCAGATGTCGCCTTGCTGGTAGAGGCGGACATCAGGGGCAGACAGGCGGGTAAGGACCATAAAGGGAAGAGGCGTGCTGAGGAGCCTCAGAAGAAGGAGGCTGCTCCTCCTCAGAAGAAGCAGACCTATGGAGATCGCCGGGGAGCTTCTTCATCTTCGTCAGCTGGGACGAAGTGTGGGTCTTGTGGTCGCTCCCATCGTGGTAGGGAGTGCTACAAGAAGACCGGTGCCTGCTTTAAGTGCGGGTCGATGGAGCACCGGATTGCTCAGTGCCCTCAGGCGTCCAGTAGAGGCTCAGGGGATAGAGGTACCGGCTCAGATTCAGGGGCGAGGTCCGATCAGAAGAAGCCTCAGACTCAGGCCCGGGTTTATGCCATGGCTGGAGAGCGTGATCGAGCGGGTGATCGCGTCATCTCAGGTATTCTCCAGATCCATTCTCGAGATGTGTTTTGTCTGTTTGATTCTGGAGCTACGCACTCCTTTATCTGCTGTGATTTGTTGGGTGACCTTGGACTGACTGCTGTGCCTAGTGAGATAGACTTGTATGTGAGTAGTCCATTAGGTGGGGTTGCCCCTTGTGTGCTGGATTCTGTGTGTAAGGCTTGTCCCATAGTAGTTAGGGACAAGACTTTCTTTGCTGACCTCATCCCGATGCGGATGACCTGTTTTGATGTGATTCTGGGCATGGATTGGCTAGCAGAGCACCATGCCCATATAGATTGTGCAGCGAAGAGGGTGGTGTTCGACTTGCCAGACGGGTCTCGTTTTGCTTTCTCTGGGAATGCAGTTCCATGTGCGCCGGTGATTGTGTCAGCGATGCAGGCAGCCAGTTTCTTGAGGAAGGGTTGCCAGGGCTTCTTATGTTATCTGCCAGAGGTGCGTGAGGGATCTAGCTTGGAGAGCATCCCGATTGTCAGGGAGTTTCCTGAGGTCTTCCAGGACGACGTGCCCGGACCCACCAGTGCGAGAGGTGGAGTTCACCATCGATTTAGCGCCAGAGACTCAGCCCATCTCTAGGGCCCCTTACCGTAGAGTCCGGCGGAGTTGAAGGAGCTAAAGGTCCAGCTTCAGGAGCTGTTGGATAAGGGCTTCATACGCCCTAGTGTTTCGCCTTGGGGAGCGCCAGTGCTGTTTGTGAAGAAGAAGGATGGGACCTTCCGTTTGTGCATCGATTACAGAGAGTTGAACAAGGTGACCATCAAGAATCGCTATCCCCTTCCGCGCATTGACGATTTGTTTGACCAGTTGGCGGGTGCCACAGTGTTCCCGAAGATAGATCTTCGTTCAGGCTACCATCAGTTGAGGATTAAGGCCGAAGATGTGCCTAAGTCCGCTTTTAGGACTCGTTATGGTCATTACGAGTTCCTAGTCATGCCGTTTGGTCTGACTAATGCTCCATCAGTATTCATGGATATGATGAACCGGGTTTTCAAACCCTATTTGGATCAGTTCGTAGTGGTCTTCATAGATGACATCTTGGTGTACTCCAGGAGCGCAGAGGAGCATGAGGAGCATCTGAGGATTGTTTTGCAGACGTTGAAGGATCATGAGCTGTATGCTAAGTTGAAGAAGTGCGACTTCTGGCTTGATCGTGTAGTGTTCTTGGGACATGTGGTCTCGAAGGACGGTATCTCAGTGGATCCTGAGAAGGTTAGAGCTGTGATGGAGTGGGCGAGGCCCACGAATGTTGCCGAGATTCGCAGTTTCCTTGGGTTAGCTGGGTACTACAGGAAGTTCGTTGAGGGGTTCTCTAAGATTGTGTCCCCGCTGACCCATCTGTTGAGGAAGGAGATCAAGTATGAGTGGAGCGAGGCTTGCGAGCAGAGTTTCCAGGAGATTAAGAAGAGACTGACGACGGCACCGATTCTGACCTTGCTTCTGGGACCGAGGGGTTCGAGGTCTTCTGTGATGCGTCCCATAAGGGACTGGGATTGTGTTTGATGCAGCAGTGGAGGTAGTGGCTTATGGCTCTCGACAGCTTAAGCCCTATGAGAAGAACTACCTTACCCACGATCTGGAGTTGGCAGCTGTAGTGTTCGCGCTGAAGATTTGGAGACATTTTTATATGGAGCGTCGTGTAAGGTTTACACTGACCACAAGAGCCTCAAGTATTTGTTCAATCAGAAGGAGCTGAACTTGAGACAGAGGAGGTGGTTGGAGCTACTTCATGACTACGATTTAGAGATCCTCTACCACGGGTAGAGCGAATGTTGTTGCAGATGCCTTGAGCCGGAGAGGTGCTTCGGGTGTGCTTGTGCCTTGTCAGGAGTTCAGAGGTCCGCCTTAGAGCTTCAGCGTATGGGAGTTTGGGTAGTCAGACCAGCCAGTGCCAGTGTGATAGCAGCGCTTCAGGTGCAGTCTTCGTTGGTCGACGGATTCGGGTTGGTCAGGAGTAGACTCAGCTTTATGTCGGATTAGAGAGGGGGGTCTTCAGAGCAGAGTTCAGATTTCAGTTGTCTCCAGTGATGGTGGTCTGCGTTTCAGAGGCCGTGATGTGTGCCAGACGATGCAGTGCTGCGCAGAGAGATCCTTCAGGAGGCCCAGAGCGCCATATTCAGTTCACCCAGGAGGGGTGAAGATGTACGCGACCTCAGAGAGTCATCTGGTGGTCTGGGATGAAGCGTGATATCTCAGAGTTTGTCTCGAAGTGCCAGACCTGTCAGCAGATTAAGGCTGAGCACCAGAGGCCAGCGGGTTTGCTTCAGCCCCTTCCCATTCCTGAGTGGAAGTGGGAGAGTGTGGGGATGGATTTCGTCATGGGTTTGCCCAGGACTCCTTCGGGTTGTGATGCTGTTTGGGTGATAGTTGATCGTCTGACGAAGTCTGCTCATTTTCTGCCGGTGAAGAAGACCTTCAGTCTGGAGCGCCTAGCTCGTTTATATCTGGATGAGATAGTGAGGCTTCACGGTGTGCCTACTACTATTGTGTCTGATCGTGACCCTCGTTTTGTTTCGAGATTTTGGCGTAGTTTGCATAAGGCCTTGGGTACGAATTTAGCATTCAGTTCAGCTTACCATCCTCAGTCGGATGGCCAGACGGAGAGGACTAATCAGGTTTTGGAGGACATGCTTCGTGCATGTGTCCTGGACTTTGGTGGTAGCTGGGAGCAGCATGTGACTCTGATTGAGTTCGCCTACAACAACAGCTTTCAGGCGAGCATTGGTATGGCTCCGTTTGAAGCGTTGTACGGTAGGAGGTGCAGGTCCCCCATCTGTTGGGATGACCTGAAGGAGAGGGTCTTGGTTGGACCCGAGCTGGTCAGGGAGCGGTGGTAGAGAAGATCAGGACGATTCGGGAGCGTTTGCTTGTTGCTCAGAGCAGACAGAAGTGCTATGCAGATCAGAGGCGCAGGCCGCTTGAGTTTGAGGTGGGAGATCATGTCTATCTGCGAGTGTCGCCGGTCAGAGGTGTGGTCCGGTTTGGGAAGCGTGGAAGCTTAGCCCAAGGTTCGTTGGACCGTTTGAGATTCTGGAGAGGATTGGCCCTGTGGCTTACCGTTTGGCTTTGCCACCTGCTTTGTCTGCTGTCCACGGAGTTTTCCATGTGTCTATGTTGAGGAAGTATCTGCATGATCCGTCTCACGTGATCGACTACAGCCAGCTTCAGCTGAGAGAGGATTGCAGTTTCGAGGCGGTGCCTACTCGCATTTTAGCCAGGGATGTCCGTCGGCTTCGTAGTAAGACCCTGCCTATGGTGAAGGTCCAGTGGTCAGATCAGTTAGAGAGTGAAGCTACGTGGGAGCTCGAAGATGAGCTGCGTGTCAAGTATCCCTCTCTGTTCGAGCAGTAAGGTGAGTTAATCTCGAGGACGAGATTCTTTTAAGGGGGAGGTGATGTTATAACCCGCATAATTCCTACCTTATGTTATATCAGTTGCAATATTGTTCTAAGTTGGATTATCTATTCTTTGCTATCAGTTGGACTCCGCGGTATTGTTTTAATTGTCAAGGGCGAGGAGGTCATTCGGTTAATTAATTAAGGTAATTAATTATCTGATTTATAAGGAGAAGGGTTCCTTATTTTCCCTTACATTTTCTAATTATTCTTACATCACGATCAGTTTCCTCCATCGAGCCGATCGTGCGTTCAGAGCATCGACAGTTTCTCTGCCCTCTCTCCTCCTCTCAACTTCTTCCTCTGTGAGTTTGCAAGATCCGCTGTTGTGATCAGATTGTGTTATTGCTGCGTTTCTCTGATCGGTTCAGGTTTGTATTCAAGAATTCGGGACTGCGTTGTTGGTTTTCTTTTCTCTCTGTTTTCTGATTTTGAGCCGTTGTTCTTGATTAAATCAGAAGGCTTCGTCGCTGTTGAATTGTAATTGTGCGGGCTGTGGAACTGCTGCAGATTGTGGAGATCTTTCACTTTGAATCAGGTTGGTGTTGCAGATTTTGGGGTTTGGATAATCTAGGGTTCTTTTCAGTTTCTGATTTTGTGTCAATTGTTTGGATAATCAGTGGCTGTTGTCTGTCCGGATTGTTGCTCTGCGTGGATTGTGCCTGCTGCCTCAGTTCGTTGTGTTTGGCTGATAATTGAGGTAGGTGGTTACTCGATTCAGTTTGGAAGTTCAGCCATGGGGTGTTGCAAGAGCGTTGTCTGGTTTTTGTGTGTGATTCTATTAGCGTTTTGTTGTGATTTTGGATGGCTAAACCCCCATGGTTTCCTGTTTTAATGTCTGATTTGGTGTGTGTGCTTCATTGGCATTTTGAGGCATTGATTTGTGTTGTTTTTCTGCTCTGTTCGTCTTCTGGAACTGCATTTTTCGCACTGTCCGAACTTCCGTCCGAGCTTTGAAGTTCGGACAGTGCGTTTCTGCCTTTCTGATTTGCGAGTTCGGGGTATGTCCGAACATCTGTCCGAACATGGATGTTCGGACACACCCTCAGGTTTTCCCTCTGGTTTAAGTTCGACCTGTGTCCGAACTTCGACGTCCGGACACAAGGTCGGACCTTCCGCGTGTTTTCCCGTAAAACCTGTCCGAACATCCGTCCGAACTTGGATGTTCGGACATGCTGAACTCCTCTATCTGATTTCAACTCGACTTGTGTCCGAACATTGATGTCCGGACACAAGTTCGGACATTTGGCTTTCTCTGGTTTCTGAGTCTCGACTTGTGTCCGAACTTCAATGTCCGGACACAAGTTCGGACACCCCTCTGTTTTCAACATAACTTCTTCGTTTGAACTCCGATTTGAGTGCCGTTGTGCGCGTTGGTTTCCTTATGATCTGTGCTACTGATTTATGAGTGTTTTGGCATATTTAAATGCAACTTTGCTTCTGTTTAAGCAACCTTTCTGTTTTGGGACATTGCACTTTGTTTCTGAGCCGTGAATGGCTGGGTCGAGCTATTCCGTGGTATACCATGTAGACGTCGTTCTGAGTGTGGGTCATTCCCTTTCTGTTCTGTGGGGTTGACGAACCCTTTGGCTCTTTCGAGTCATTTCTGCGTTGCCGAGAGACCTGGTATGGTCTATGGGTCTTCGACCCTTCTGAGTGTGTGCATTGTGTTTTGTCCCCTTTCTGTTTAAGTGCTCTGACTGTTTCTGAAATGGGAACCCTTGTGTTCCACTCTGCTTCTGTTTCTGAAAGCTTCTGACTATCTGAGAATTGTGCATAAGATGTTTATCTTCTCTTCTTCTGATTTCAATTGTTTTGAGCGACCTTGCTGATGACGGTCGCTGCTTACTGGGCATAGTTGTGTGCTCATTCCCCTACTTCTAACATTTTTGCAGATTGATCAGCGAGGATCATCTTGAGTTCTGGAGCTGTAGTGTTTAGCTCATTTGACTGTTTAAACTTTTGTTATGACGTTGTAGCCTTCGGGCCTTCCTCTGTTTTGAGTTTCTGTTCGGATATGTATTTGAATCCGTTTACTTCCGCTGTATTTGAATACTTTGGTTTACAATGTTAAGTGAACTCTGTTTTGGGCCTTTATTGTTTTTGATCGTTTAGAGCCTTGCGTTATTGGTAGTAATACGCGGCGTGTAATACCCTTAACTCTTAGGCCGGTTTTAGGGGTGTTACATTCTGGCCCAAGCGCCACATCCTCAAACACTTTTCGGCTCAAGGGCCACACTTTCAAACACTTTCTGGCCCAAGTGTCGCATATTCTAAATGTTCCGGCCCAAGTGCCACAATCTCGCAACATATTTTGGCCCAAGTGCCACATTCTCATTCCGGCCCAAGTGCCAACCCGCTTATGAATCATTCTGGCATGTGTGCCCCGCTTTCAATTCATCCAGGCCCGAGTGCCTATCCACATCCATGAAATCATCTAGGCCCGAGTGCCTAATCCACATTCATGAAACCGTTTCAACCCATGCACCTCACATTCAGGCCCAAGTGTCTCATGCGTCATCTATAGGCATTCCTAGTTCTGGTATTTCGTGGAGCCAACTAAGAGTCCAAGAAGAAGACGATCACAGTCATCTTAGCGACACCCCGGCGGTCAAGAGCTTGAGTCTTCAGCATGCCGACTTCAGACGGTTCAACAGGATTTGGATTCAACAGAAATTTTAGGGTTCCCATGCATTCTATTGCATAACCGGCCATAACACTCATCTTTCAAATGCACCTCTCATATTTTTCAAAGAATGATCATTTTCAAACCACTAATAAGAAGCATCGATTTTGTTAAATCATCTTCTTCCTTATGTTCACAAATGGATGACTTTTTCACGTCTAGATGGTAAAAAAGGGATTTTGTTTACTAAGTTTCTTTTGAAAAATGTTCATGAAATTATCTCCCGACATGGAATACATAGACCTATTTTGTCTCCCAAATTTGAACATGCCTTTCCAAACATCAACTACCCCAAAACATCCAAAACAACCCACGAAGCGGTTCAAATCCACATCTTTTAAATTGTTGTCATTAACCCCAAACAATACTGGGGGCAATCTGAGTTTAGGTTCGTCATCTTCCATTTTTCATTTAGACGTGTGAACAATTCTCTGAGTGAAATTTCGCGAGAGTGTCTTGAGTGGAAAAACCATGAGCGAATAAGCGTGTCATTTTCACACGACTTCGGTGAGACCACATTTAAAGGTAAGTGTGAGCCTCGATTTTAAACCCTATCCTATGTTGATTAAATTGATTAGGATCTAACCGGGTTTTAGGTCCACTTATAACCTAAGGTTAATAACTATGTCGTATAACAATGATTATTAAAACCTAAGCTAGCTCACTGGAACCTATTATGAGTCGCCACCTAATTTTAACCTAGATCAAATTAGGAAAGGAGAGTTCGGGTTCGGGGGCTTGATATTCGACTTAATTAGGGTTCAATTACTTTCATTACCCTTCCTAGGTCGTTTTTCCTCTACTTGGTTTATTTACGGCTTGTTACGAGTCGTTTTAACCTAAGTGCGCGAGCTTCTGTTTTTTTGTGTTTTTTAGCATTTTTTGACAGAAAATTAAAGTGAAATTAAAGATTCCTAAACTAGGGCTTCGGAGGCAGAATTAGGTCAAATTTTGTTTCTGTCCGTGGCTACGGACCTAATGTCCGAACCCACGGACCCTAGTTAACCTATGTGAACATAAAAGTCGAATTTAAACAGAATCGAGATTTTTAAAAGTCAGGGGCCACGGACAGGACGTCCGTGGGCCCGGACGTGTTTTATAAAACCCTAAATTTTAAAAATAAAAATATCCCGCCACCGTCCGGGGACGTCCGGCTTACGGACTGGGAGTCCGGGACCCCGGACGTAGCGTCCGTGGGTGCGAACCGACCTCGGACGGCGGCATTGAGGCTGTTCCCGGTGGTGTTTTTGGCTCAAAATTTATGGGTAGGTAGCCTGAAAGATTCTAAACATGTTAGTGATTAAAAGTTTACAATTTGAAGTCAAAATTAATGCGAAACTTAGCTAACAAGTTAGAAGGCAGAAACGCAAACAAACCTTAATTCAGAAGCAAGGAAAAATCAATTCGGTTAGAAATTTCAACCAGAAGTGTATTTAGACCAGAGGAGTTAGAAAATTTGGTTTCTAACCTGTCTTGGTTTCGGATATCTGTTATTCCTGCACGTCGGGAATCTTTGTGAGCTTTGTTAATGGCCAAACCGGTTCGACTTTGACCCGAGCTTCTGACCTCTTCTTCCTTGTGTTGATATGCACGTTTTGGTTCTGTTTTTTTTAGTGTTTTGGTGCTTGGAATTTCAATAGAAGAAGAAAGGATGAGTTTTGGTGATTTTGGGGTGATTTCTGCAGTGTTTCGGTATTGATTTGAGGCTTGGAAGTGCAAAAACGTGGGAAGAAGGTTTGTGGCTGTGTTCTCTGAATTTGGAGGTGTTCTCCTCTGCCATAGTTCGTTTTTGGGGGGGTCCTTTTATAGAAAGAGCATGGTCAAATTGATAGAGCAAGATCTTTATCTAAAAGACTGATTTTGTGCTCTAAGGGAATCTGATTTTTTAGAATATGTTGCAAGCCGATAAAAATTATGAAAATTTAACTGAAGGTAAAGAATGATTTTTAAGAATTTTGAGAGTTGGAATCGGATTAGTTTGATAAATAATCGAATAGATAAAAATCTCACAATCTCGAATCTCACATAATTCATAACTTATTATTGGAAAGTCGAAATAACGAAATTCCAACGCCATTATTCTCTAAACATCATCCTCTATCTTGTGTTAAAAATTCATGACATTTTGTTTTGATTTCGGTATTTTCCAAAGGAGAGAGAAAATTGTAAAAATGATTGAATTTCTCTTTTAAATTTTGGGCTAAGGTTCCAAATGAGATAATTTCAGGTTTATGACTGTATGTAGTCATGCTAACCATGTGACAATTTTATTTTAATTTTGGAAACCTTTTAATTTCTATTTTGAGGCTATTTCATGTGTTAATTATTAAAGAAATTAGCTTATAATATGAATTAAAAGCTAAATTTCCAGAATAAATATTATCAGAAAACCATGAAATACCTTTCATAATGACTATGATATTTGGAAGTGTTTGGAGATAATGAACAAGTCATATGAAAATAGAAAATCCCGAGAATGTCCTTGGAAAATCCTACATTGGTGCATTTTGACCACTTTGCCCTTTGTAACATGTATGCCTTAGAGACTACTCCGGGGGGGTTGAAATTTTGGGTATAACAGATTGCCCCCCGTCAACTAGGCTTTGTAATGAAGATGAAAAGACTAGTTGATGCCTGAGTGATACCCCAAAATTTTGGATCTCAAAAGACCCTACATGTAGATTGTGTCGAGCTATTCTAAGGTGCTGACTACCTATGAGTGAGAATGAAAATGAAAAGATGTCAAGCGATTCTAAGGTGTTGACTACCTAAAAACGAAATGATGAAATAAATGTTAAGCGATTCTAAGGCGTTGACTACCTAAAAATGAAATGATGAAGTAAAATGTCAATCGATTCTAAGGCGTTGACTACCTAAAAATGAAATGATGAAGTAAAATGTCAATCGATTCTAAGGCGTTGACTACCTAAAAATGAAATGATGTCAAGCTATTCTAAGGCGTTGACTACCTGAAGATGATGAAAGCTAAATAATGTGTAGATGTAGGAATGCTGACATGCTGGCGATGCTAATGATGCTAATGATATTGATGATGTTGATGATGATGCTGATGATGCTGATGATATTGATGATGTTGATGACGCTCGGATGCTTTTGGGGACCAAAACCTGTTCCAATGCTCCTGGTTGGTATACTATGGGGACTTATTGCCTCTGCCCACCAACTGGGGTGCTGGGATAACTTCTAGATTACCAAGGGGACTTATTGCCACTGCCCACTAGTTGTTTCTCCCAAGAAGTTGACATGAAGATGGGGACTTATTGCCTCAGCCCCGCCAACTTAGATCACGCTGTCTCGTACTTGTCTCGCACTGAAGATGATACTAGGTCTCGTACTGGTCTCGCACTGGATGATGATGCTCGGTCTCGCACTGATGAAGGTGATAGGTCTCGCACTGATGAAGGTGATAGGTCTCGCACTGATGAAGATGCATGGTCTCGCACTGAAGTCTCGTACTAAACAGATGAAAAAAACTGGATTTCGCACTGATTCTGGGTCGCGCACTGAATGAAGAAGTCTCGTACTAAAGTCTTGAAAATGATGGGTCTCGCACTGATGAAGATGGTGGGTCTCGAACTAAAAATGAGTTAGGAAGATAATGGTCTCGTGCAAATGATGAAAACTGATTACTGGTGTGCCAAACAGGGCAATGATGATAAGATGTATGCAATCAAAATATATGAAAGATACTCGTTCAAAACAGGAAACTGTTGGAAAAGGTGCCGAACTTGGCAATGTTGAGGTGTTATCCAAAAGTTGTAGAATGCAACTAAAGTGTTTGTTGGAAGCTTGCCCAAAACAAGAAACTGTTGAAAAATGTGCCAAACATGGCAATGCTTGAGAAAAACCCTGCTGAAAAAGGAAAGTGAAATGATCATTTCCTAACTAAAAATTTCAAATCTGCAATTTGCTTCTTGAAAAATGAACATGCCATTAGTGGAAGTGTGTGGTGTTTGTTGTGGTGCTAAAGGCTTTCGCCGGTGTTCCAGATTTGTGATAGACCAGGGATTGGGTTATGATTTATGATGGTGGTCAGGGTTATGATGGGCCTAATGTTTTTGTGGAGGTAAGGCCGATGATGGGCTTGAGAGTGTGTGTGTGGTGGTAAGGGCTTATGTGTGTATGGTGGTGTTCAAGCTTTGGGTTTCAATTGGTGTTGACATGGCAATTGTTGGAACCAACAATTGCCCCCAGTATTTTTCCTTAGGACAATCCGAGCTAGAGTTCATGGCAATCGATCGGAACGATCGATTGCCCCCAGTATTTTCTTTAATTAAACGTGCGAACAAGTCTCATCCTCACAGGGTCGAGGCTTATGCTTTGATGTGGTGCTTCCTATCCTACACTCGATGTGGTCGGTGTTTCCACTCATTTCTCGCTCATGGTCATAACTTCCAAACCATTCGATATTTGATGGATTTACGCATTTGATCTGTTACTTTCACGTGATTGGACACACAACTATCAAGTCGGAAGTCTTTAAAGCTTATAACGTGGCCATAGGGTGTGATGAAAGACGACGGGATCATGGAGGGATATTTGAGGTATGTGGAGCTTAAATGGGTGACCAAAGCTGCAACTTGCGTCTTCTCTCGGATTCATCTTCATTGTCTTGAAGTCATCTGGCTGCTTCATGTTGACGTTGTTTTCGAGCTTCTGGACCTGGACTTTTGGAGTTGTCTTTTACACCATTTCTCTTTTTTTGTCATTTGGACTTCTTCGAGGCACTTCGGGTTTGCCTTTTTGTTTTATCCTTTCTTGACTTTGCCTTTGGGGTTCTTGTGTTTCCCGGTTTTGGGCTTCGTGAGCTGTTTTGATGTGAGCTCTATTGATCCTGTGTCATTCTGGGACCATTTGTGGATCGCTTCGTCATGCTGATTGCGGCATTGCTTCTTTGGACTGATGAGAATGTTATCTGAGAGTCGGGATCCTCGCTTCCTTTGGTCACCGGGTCGGACATTCATCATTGGCTGGGTTATTTTGTGGAGCTCATAATATCGAAAAGGGATATACGAAAGGCTCAACGGGGGTGCCTAGGGTTTAATGATAGGGTTTACAAACTTTTGGCTATGTGGTGTTGTACCTAGGTGCTTCGTCATTCCTGATAGTTGTGTATCCGTTCCTTGTTACTTTTCGCAGGTCTAAGAGTAAATTTACAAATTATCTCCTTCGGTCAGAGTTATGCCATTTACCTCACCTTTGAATGTGGTCTCACCAGAGTCGTGTAAAAATGACACGCTCGTTCGCTCATGGTTTTTCCGCTCAAGACACTCTCGCGAGATTTTCACATGGGAACTCGTTCACACATTTAAACAAAAGATGATGAACTTAAACTTAGATTGCCCCCAGTATTGATTTGGGGCTTGCGACAACAATTCGATAGATGTGGGCTTTGAACCTCTTTGTGGGTTGTTTAGATATTATGGGGTGAGTTGTAGTGTTTGGTTAGGCATGTTCAAATTTTAGAAACAAGAGACAAGCCGTTCCATTGCATAGTCAGAAAATGATTGTTTCGTGATCCTTTTCCTTAAAAAACAATTTTGTTTTTTTTTCGATGAATGAAAAATGGTTTGTACAGGAATTGTGAAAATGGAACTATGATTTTATTTATGAATCATGAAAGAAACGTAAAGATTACAATCTGAGGTGACTGAAAACTAACTAATAAGCTACTAGGAAAACTTGAAGATGCAAGAAAACGATCTGCACACTTAGAAAAATTGGACTCCTTGCTCGAGGAGGTCTTGAATCTTGTGCTTCAATGCTCGGCAATTGTCAGCATAATGGCCAGGCAACTGATGGTAGTGGCAGAATTGATTGAGATGCCTCCCCAAATGAGTGGTTCCTGGCCGAGGGGCCAGGGGCTGTAGCAGGTTTCTCTTCTGAAGCTCTTCAAACGCCTGACTTGGTGCTCGGCCAATGTTGGTGAATTCCCTTTGCGATGAGTCTCGGCGTGGTAAGGGTACTGTCCTAAGGTTTTGATGCGGAGATCTAGGTTGTTGAACCATATTCACTTCTGGGAAACTGCTTTGAGCGCAAGCTACTGTCTGAAGATAAGCCTTTTCTGGTCCTGGCTTAGATAATTTGGAGCCACTGCCGGAGTTTCTTGAGCACTCGAGCTCCAAACCTTCCTTATGAATCCTTTCCTCTAGAATACCAACTTGTCCCATCAACATGTCCAAACGCGGAAAGTACATAAATTTTAGCTCATGGTTATGTTGTTTTCGCATGTTCTCAATTATCATGCGGATTTGCTCCTGCTCGTCCATTCTGGTAGGCATGGCTGCAGCCTTTCTCCTCCAACGCTTGATGAAGTCAGACATGGACTCACCATCTTTCTATCGAGTTCCTGCCAGATCGATTCTGGTGACCTCGAGGTTCTTAGTATACTCGAAATGATTTAGGAAAGCCTCGCAAACCTCCTCGTAGGTTTTGGTATTCATCTTCTGAGTGAGATACCAACGCTGAGGAGTCTCGTCTAGATAGCGTGCGAAAACTTTGGCTTTTTGCATGTCATTGAGCTCCAAGATGGACATTTCCCGGTCGAACATAGCCAAGTGAATCTGTGGATCCGAGGAACCCTTGTACAAAGCGAGTGTAGGTAGCTTCAGCTTTAGGGGAAGATCAACTTCAGGATACGACGCCGTGGAGAAATAATCGAAGCCAGCTGGTTTGTTGGCTTTCTCTATGCGCTCAATCCTCTTCAAAACCCTTTTGACCTCTGCAGCTAGTTGGTTGTTAGGAACATCCTTCCCCATACTTGTTTGAGGATCTTGGGCCCTAACAGAGTCAATCTCGATGTAACTACGATTAAGATTTTCATCCACAAGCTTTTCCAGAGTGTGCTGATTTGTCTCCTGGAGATTAGCCTTACTCCTCAATTCCTCGACAATGGACTCCAAGACCTTGCACCTTTGCAGCACAGCGGCCAACTGGGCCTCGGTGTTGACCGGATTTCCTTCTTCCGCCATATCTGGATTCGGGCTTGCCTGTTTCCAAGAAGTCCATTATTAGCTAACAAGAGAAAGTGGGTTGAAAGACACTAAGGTGAGAATGACACTTCACAAGGTAGATCGAAACAGGCTTAGGCTGAAAGCAAGTGGGCCAGGATACCCAGAAAATGAGGTGTTTGGGCTGAAGTATCTTTCAGACTATGAGCTGGAATTTGGACTGAAATCTACACAGATGGCTTTGATTGGGCCTGAGAGGTGACACCTAGATCTAGGGTTTTGGGTTAGGGTCATGATAAGAAGTCTACCTAGACTGGAATGAGTCCTTGGGCCGGAATGTATTTGGGCCTGAAGTAAAGCGCATGCGCTGGAATGGTCCCTAAATCACGAATGGGCCTAACTTTCTTTGGGTCAGAGAAGATGGTTGCCAAGCCAAAGAAGGTTTTATTTTCAGGACTTGTGAGTAATTTCAAGTTCATGTGAATATCTTTTTTTATGGGCCAAGACCTAATTGGATAATTCAAATTGGGCCAGAAGAGAAATCACCTAAATCTAAACTTTTGGGCCGAAGCCCGAACAAATAACTCACACATTCAAATCAAGCAAGGCCTTTGGGCCGCACACGATAAAGTTGCGATATCAGGTTGGGCTGAGTTGATGTAGGAAAAGTTCCTATCAATTTCTAGGCTGGGTAGTGGGCCGATCATGCAGGTAAACAAGGCCCACACAAATTCAACATGTCCTCCCTTGACGTTAAAATCAAACCGGGTATGGATCGATCCGGAGAGGTGCTTGGGGCATGGGCCCAGGTCGCCACAAAGGAATAGGGCTTTCATGCTATTCTCTTTGGGCTTCCCCCTTTTTTCACATCACCTGAAGGTGTGTCTACGGTCGGGTCTTTGACTGACCAAACAATGGGCTAGGTAAGGGCACTGCCAGGAAAATGCTTGGGGCTGAAGCCCAGGTATTAAGGGGGTGTGGTTAGACGACATCCTCCTCTTTTCCCCCCGCTTATTCACATCACCTAAAAGGTTGAGTCCCTGCAGGGGACCCTCAAACGGGTCCCGAGTGAAACGGTTTGTGTGGACCCTCGCTCATATGATGCAAAGGTGCAAGTTAAAGTGCGCATAAAGTAAACAAACAATGTAATAAAGCCATAAATAAACATTTTTCAAGTTAAGCCCTCTTTCTTAAAATTAAACAAGTTAAATTAAGAGTTTGTCCCCAGCAGAGTCGCCAGTCTGTGAGCCTCGATTTTAAACCCTATCCTATGTTGATTAAATTGATTAGGATCTAACCGGGTTTTAGGTCCACTTATAACCTAAGGTTAATAACTATGTCTATAACAATGATTATTAAAACCTAAGCTAGCTCACTGGAACCTATTATGAGTCGCCACCTAATTTTAACCTAGATCAAATTAGGAAAGGAGAGTTCGGGTTCGGGGGCTTGATATTCGACTTAATTAGGGTTCAATTACTTTCATTACCCTTCCTAGGTCGTTTTTCCTCTACTTGGTTTATTTACGGCTTGTTACGAGTCGTTTTAACCTAAGTGCGCGAGCTTCTGTTTTTTTGTGTTTTTTAGCATTTTTTGACAGAAAATTAAAGTGAAATTAAAGATTCCTAAACTAGGGCTTCGGAGGCAGAATTAGGTCAAATTTTGTTTCTGTCCGTGGCTACGGACCTAATGTCCGAACCCACGGACCCTAGTTAACCTATGTGAACATAAAAGTCGAATTTAAACAGAAACGAGATTTTGAAAAGTCCGGGGCCACGGACAGGACGTCCGTGGGCCCGGACATGTTTTATAAAACCCTAAATTTTGAAAATAAAAATATCCCGCCACCGTCCGGGGGCGTCCGGCTTACGGACTGGGAGTCCGGGACCCCGGACGTAGCGTCCGTGGGTGCGGACCGACCTCGGACGGCGGCGTTGAGGCTGTTCCCGGTGGTGTTTTTGGCTCAAAATTTATGGGTAGGTAGCCTGAAAGATTCTAAACACGTTAGTGATCAAAAGTTTACAATTTGAAGTCAAAATTAATGCGAAACTTAGCTAACAAGTTAGAAGGCAGAAACACAAACAAACCTTAATTCAGAAGCAAGGAAAAATCAATTCGGTTAGAAATTTCAACCAGAAGTGTATTTAGACCAGAGGAGTTAGAAAATTTGGTTTCTAACCTGTCTTGGTTTCGGATATCTGTTATTCCTTCACGTCGGGAATCTTTGAGAGCTTTGTTAATGGCCAATCCGGTTCGACTTTGACCCGAGCTTCTGACCTCTTCTTCCTTGTGTTGATATGCACGTTTTGGTTCTGTTTTTTTAGTGTTTTGGTGCTTGGAATTTCAATAGAAGAAGAAAGGATGAGTTTTGGTGATTTTGGGGTGATTTCTGCAGTGTTTCGGTATTGATTTGAGGCTTGGAAGTGCAAAAACGTGGGAAGAAGGTTTGTGGCTGTGTTCTCTGACTTTGGAGGTGTTCTCCTCTGCCCTAGTTCGTTTTTGGGGGGTCCTTTTATAGAAAGAGCATGGTCAAATTGATAGAGCAAGATCTTTATCTAAAAGACTGATTTTGTGCTCTAAGGGAATCTGATTTTTTAGAATATGTTGCAAGCCGATAAAAATTATGAAAATTTAACTGAAGGTAAAGAATGATTTTTAGGAATTTTGAGAGTTGGAATCGAATTAGTTTGATAAATAATCGAATAGATAAAAATCTCACAATCTCGAATCTCACATAATTCATAACTTATTATTGGAAAGTCGAAATAACGAAATTCCAACGCCATTATTCTCTAAAAATCATCCTCTATCTTGTGTTAAAAATTCATGACATTTTGTTTTGATTTCGGTATTTTCCAAAGGAGAGAGAAAATTGCAAAAATGATTGAATTTCTCTTTTAAATTTTGGGCTAAGGTTCCAAATGAGATAATTTCAGGTTTATGACTGTATGTAGTCATGCTAACCATGTGACAATTTTATTTTAATTTTGGAAACCTTTTAATTTCTATTTTGAGGCTATTTCATGTGTTAATTATTAAAGAAATTAGCTTATAATATGAATTAAAAGCTAAATTTCCAGAATAAATATTATCAGAAAACCATGAAATACCTTTCATAATGACTATGATATTTGGAAGTGTTTGGAGATAATGAACAAGTCATATGAAAATAGAAAATCCCGAGAATGTCCTTGGAAAATCCTACATTGGTGCATTTTGACCACTTTGCCCTTTGTAACACGTATGCCTTAGAGACTACTCCGGGGGGGTTGAAATTTTGGGTATAACAGTAAGGTAAACGGCACAACTCCGACCGAAGGAGATACTTTGTAAATTTACGCTTAGACCTGTGAAAAGTAACAAAAAACGGGTACACAACTATCAGGAATGACGAAGCACCTAGGTACAACACCACATAGCCAAAAGCTTGTGAACCCTGAAATTAAACCCTAGGTACCGCCGCTGAGCCTTTCATGTATCCTTTTTGATATTACGAAACTCCACAAAACAAGCCAGCCCGTGATGAATAACCGACCCGGTGACCAAAGGAAAGCGAGGAGCCCAACTCTCAGATAGCATTTTCATCAGTCCAAAGAAGCAAAGCCGCTATCAGCATGACGAAGCGATCCGCAAATGGTCCCAAAGTGACACAGGATCCAAAAAGATCACACCAAAACAGCTCTCGAAACTCAAAAACCGGGAGACACAAGAACCCCGAAGGCGATGTCAAGAAAGGATAAAACAAAAAGGCAAACCCGAAGTGCCTCGAAGAAATCCAAATGACAAAGAGAAGAGAAATGGTGTAAAGGACAACTTCGAAAGTCAAAGTCCAGAAGCTCGAAAACAACGTCAACAAAAAGCAGCTAGACGACTTCAAGACAAGGAAGATGAATTCGAGAGAAGACGCAAGGTGCAGCTTTGGTCACCCCTTTAAGCTCCACATACCTCAAACATCCCTTCATGGTCCCATTGTCTTTCATCACTCCCTGTGGCCACGTTATAAGCTTTAAAGACTTCTGACTTGATAGTTGTGTATCTGATCACATGAAAGTATCAGATCGAATGCGTAAATCCATAAAATATCAAATTCAATGGTCTAGAAGTTGTGACCGTAGGTGGGAAATGAGTGCAAACACCAAACACGTCGAGTGTAGTTTAGGAAGCACCACATCGAAACATAAGCTTGACCCTGTGAGGACGAGACTTGTTCGCATGTTTAATCAAAGAAAAATACTGGGGGCAATCGATCGTTCCGATCGATTGCCATGAACTCTAGCTCAGATTGTCTTAAGGGAAAAATACTGGGGCAATTGTTGGTCCCAACAATTGCTATGACAACACCAATTGGAACCCAAGACTCAAACATCACCACCACCATCATACACCACACAGGCCCAAATAAGTCCTCACCTCCACACCACCACTACACACGCCCACATAAGCCCATACCTTCACATCATACACCATACCCCACCAATGGCATGTTCATCTCCTAGGAGATAAATTACAAGTCCAAAGTCTATAGTCAGGAAATGATAATTTCACTTTCCTTTTCAGTAGACAGAATTTTCTTCAAATACTGCCACGTTTGGCACCTCTTTCAACAATTTCTTGTCTTGAACAACTTTCCTTCAAACACTTCGATTTCATAAACCTCATCATGGCCACATTTGGCACACTTTCTGGAAATGTCTTGCTTTGGACAATTTTTGATCCTTAACATTGCCATGTTTGGTACATTTTCTGACGATTTCTTGTTTTAGACAAGTTTCCTACATACACTTTGATTGTATTTTGACATGCACATCATCATTGCCACGTTTGGCACTTTCATAATCAACTTTCATCATGATCACTTGCATAAAATTTACCTTGCATCCATCCGTACGAGACTCCTCATCATAGACCAGAGATATAGATTCTCGCCCCGAAGATACAGATTCTTCAGAGATACAAATTCTCGCCCCGAAGATACAGATTCTTCAGAGATACAGATTCTCGCCCCAAAGATACAGATTCTTCAGAGATACAGATTCTCACCCCGAAGATACATATTCCTCAGAGATACAGATTCTCGCCCAGAAGATTCAGATTCTTCAAAGATGCAGATTCTCACAAGAGTAGCAGAACTCACTAGAGTAGAAGAACTCACCCGAGTAGAAGAACTCACCCGAGTAGCAGAACTCACCCGAGTAGTAGAACTCACCCGAGTAACAGAACTCACCCAAGTAGCAGAACTCACCCGAGTAGAAGAGCTCAATCCTTTAGGCTCGTCATAAGACCTAGATCCAACCTTTAGGCTCATCATAAGACCTAGAATCATCCCTTTAGGCTCGTAGTAAGACCTAACACCACTCCTTAGTTTACCTGCTTCCGTTAAACACATTGCATTCATTTCATTCATTATAGGTAGTCAACGCCTTAGAATAGCTTGACATCATTTTCATCACTTTAGGTAGTCAGCGCCTTAGAATAGCTCGACAACATATCATCATTTCAGGTAGTTGGCGCCTTCGAATAGTTCAACAACATCTCCTTCTCTTTTAGGTAGTCAGCGCCTTCGAATAGCTCGACACAACCCACTGGGTTTCAAATGGCATGCGAGGTCTTTTGGGATCCAAAATTTTGGGGTATCACTCAAGCATCAACTAGCCTTTTCATTTCCATTACAAAGCCTAGTTGACGGGGGGCAATCTGTTATACCCAAAATTTTGACCCTCGGGAAAGGGCTCAAGCGCACAAATGCAAGGACAAGGGCAAAACGGTCAAAAAAGCACCAAGGCGGGATTTTCCAAGGACATTCTCGGGATTTTCTATTTTCCTATGACTTGTTCATTATCTCCAAACACTTCCAAATATCATAGTCATTATGAAAGGTATTTCATGATTTTCTGATAATACTTATTTTGGAAATTTATCTTTTAATTCATATTATAAGCTAATTTCCTTAATAATTAACACATGAAATAGCCTCAAAATAGAAATAAAAAGGTTTCCAGAAATTAAAATAAAATTGTCACATGGTTAGCATGACTACATAAAGTCATAAATCTGAAATTATTTTATTTGGAACCTTAGCTCAAAATTTAAAAGAGAAATTCAAACATTCCTGCAATTATCTCTCTCCTTTGGAAAATACCCAAATCAAGTTCAAATGTCATGAACTTTTAACACAAGATAGAGAATGATTAAAAGACTAACACCGTTGGAATTTCGGTATTTCGACTTTCCAATCGTAAGTTATGAATTATGGGAGATTCCAGATTGTGAGATTTTTATCTAATCGGGTATTTATCAAAATAACCCGATTCCAACTCTCAAAATTCTTTAAATTCATCCTTTACCTTCAGTTAAAATTTCATAATTTGTATTGGCCTGCAAGATATTTTAAAAAATCAAATTCTCTTAGTGCACGCACAGATTTTCTGCAAAGGGATCTTCCTTTACCCTTTTGCTCAGCCTTTTACTATAAAAAACCTTCCTAAAAACGAAATAGGGCGGAGAGGAACATAAAGAACCCTAATCAGTCACAAAACACGGCCGCCTCATAGCCTTGACCTAACCTCGTTGCCCTGTATAGCATCCGCCACCCTGTTTTCAATGACTCCGGGCACATAAACCTATCACCTTCCCATGCATAAATCTGCTCTTCCTCTCTCGTTAAAATATCAACCAAAAATCATTCCTCTATTCCTTGGTAACTTTTGTTTTCTTATTCAAACCGAGAGAAAGTGGTGGCAAAAACGGATGTGGCAACACCATCAACATCACATGCTTCTTTCCGATATCACCATCATCGTTTCTATGCTGCGCTGCGCCACCAGCAATCACTAGCAACCAGTCCACCATGGTCAAACCTTAACCCTCATGTTAACAACTACCATGCACCTTGCAGAAGTCGTCGATCACGATATCACTGCTCTTTACTTACGTCGGCATCACCGTTACTTCGTGCTTCATTGTCTTTCTCCCCTAAAATATCACACCGTACACCACCAAGCTCTGCTAGACGTCAATACCTATCTCCACTAACGTTTGTCATCCTCCCCTGTCACCAAACGTACATCAAGATTCACAACAAACACTAGCCAGAGCATCATTAGTCTCGATTCAGGTTATCCTGCAACAAGCTGGCATCTTTGCTCATTACCTTCCCTCGACACCAACAGACAAGCACGTAAAACATCTCCATGGTCTGCTCTATCGTTGTTCATCGTGCCCAACCTGCAATACTAGCGGTGCCATCATCATCCACTAACCCTGTCAATGCTGCAAGCGACTGCCATCAACGTCAACTCAAAACGAAAAAAAGAAAGACGATAGCTGCTGTCGGTGACATGAATGAAGGAGTCTGCATGTCGCCTGTGGGATTTTTCATTTTTCTCTCGCGCTATACTGTTGGTGCTGCTTCTACTTGTGCGATTGTGATGACTTGTGCATGTTGAAGGATTGCCGGTTGACAAAGAAAACACCAAAGGTTTGGCTTTATCCTGATGCTTTCTTTTCGTTAGCTAATTAATGCTCAAATCGAGTAGCTAGTCCTATCTGTACGTGTCATGAGTAGTAACCATGTTTTCATGAATTATGATTAGATTATTTTATAATTTGTTAGAGCTTGTTAGCATTAATACGAATCTGACAGAGAGTGCTATTTAGTTGTGGTGTAAATATTAGTATAATATAGACACTTAGGTAACGAGAGTCAATCTTAATCCTATAACATTAAAATAATAAAAAAAGACGTACACATAAAAAAAGTTTCCTATTTATTTATCAACTAATTTGTAAATATTCTCGAATTTAATGTAAAAATAAAAAATCAAGAAAACAAAAATTAAAAGTTCGCGCACTTAGGTTAAAACGACCCGTAGTAAGCCGTAATTAAACTAAGTAGAGGAAAAAACGACTTCAAGGGGTAATGAAAGTAATTGAACCCCGACTAAGTCGAATACAAAGCCCCCGAACCTGAACTCTACCTTTCCTAATTTACCCTAGGTCAAAATTAGGTGGCGACTCATAATAGGTTCCAGTGAGCTAGCTTAGGTTTTAATAATTATTGTTATATGACATAGTTATTAATCTTAGGTTATAAGTGGACCTAAAACCCAGTTAGATCCTAATAAGCTTTAGTCAACACAGGATAGGGTTTAAAATCGAGGCCCACAGTTACACAACCCGAGTCAAAACGTCGTCAGTATCAAACTGTACCAAGTCTTAAACAACCACAATATATTACAACCGTCGCGCCTCGCGTCGACCACCAGCTACTCTCCTGAAATAAAAATGATTTGTGGTATGGAATCAGCCCCCGCTGAGTATGTCATCACATGCCCCGTCATGCCCCCAAAGACCCCTCAATTATTTGGTCGAGAGCATGAGGTTCGTTACATGTAATACCGTTTTAATATTTAAAACTGTTAATCAAATAACACTAATATCCATACAATAACACAACCATCAACACACAATAAAATAACCACAAGTATAACCAATGAACAACAAGCGAAACAACGAGAATAATAAACAAGTATTAAGTCTCGTCCATGGTATAGAAACCAATATTGTTCGCCACTGTATAAGTCTCAATTGTTTTAATTGTTCAGTTATACCTAGTGACAATGCCTCGTTAAAACGACATGTCTCTAGTTACCCATATATTATGGCGGGTCACCCACGGCAGTAGCCACTCCAACGGTAGAGTCTCCGACCAACGAGCCATTCTAGCTCACGAGAAATTTTCTTGATATTTGCGGACCCGTACGCGGACATCCTGGTATCGTTTTTGTGATCACAGCGCGCACCAAGAGCCACATCCTCTTGGTTTTACTAACCTTCCATTAATTAATTATACCATCGCATCGCATTACCATATTTTTTCTAACACAGCAGACTAAGGTCATTAGTCCAATCCGGAGTCTGTAAACTCGGGATCCAGTGTTAGATACGAGAGCGGCGGATAGAAAGGCCAATGCTCCATATACAAGTCTTGGATAATATGTATAAGTTATTATCCTAGTGCTACAACGTTTCACTTACGCTCCTTATATTTCATATAAGATAGCACCATAGCCGCTAGTTCGTTTAATATATATATGTTCTTATATACGAACCAATACTGTTAACTTAACAACAGTAAATAATAAGCAGCTATAAATATACAGTTCATGTATATTAATTAACACAATCAGACAAACAATCTTATCACAGATCACACAGAAGTCTGAACTGAGGAAGCCCTCAGAGACAATCAGAGACACATAACAACATACCGTTCTTCCTGATGTATTACGGTGGAGTATGAATCAGCAAGATCATATGCTCCGTGTGTCGTCTCTATTAGTCTAAACAATACATAATGCTACTGATTAGCATACTGTATAACAACACAATCCTACGGTACCCCGTACCGTCACTAACAACTCCTAGTTAACCCCCCGTTATAAACTGTCAATGTTTGTCGGGTTTTAGGTTTAACTCGAGATTGGGAAAAGTGTTATGTTACATGCGTAGTCTTGTCTTGTATATTAATATACCCATTGTTGAACTTGTTATCGCATGTGACTTTAATGTATGTTTGTACAACATGTAGTTTGTTTTATTATTGCATGTGTGATCCTTTGTCATGCACTATACATCTCACCTTAGTATTTATTTTTCTAAGGTTGTCTCCTTTTTTTTCCAATGTGGTATAATTCATTTGTAAACAATACTTTTAATTACATGAATCCTTATCATCACATGTGCACTCTCTTAACTTTAGAATCCCATATCCAATGTTTGTAATTCTTTTTCCTTCCATCATATGTCATTTTAATTATGAAAATACATGGTCATTAAACCATGTTATATTTTCCACCATAATATATTTACTTATAATCATGTATTATGGAACTATTTCTTATATGGTAAGTCTTATAACATATATTCATTCTTTTTAATGAATACCTCTTATATTATAAATGTTATAACTCTTATAACATAAAAACCATATTATAAATTCCATTTTAAAGTGTCAACATTTTCGAACATCACTTATGTTCTTAGATATTTACAAAACTCACCACATAATTAATGTAATGTTATATTATATTTATATAACTTATGTTATGACATTTAAGTCATTAAAACAATTATAACATATAGTTGTAAATTGTTGTAAAATACCAAACCAACCCCCTTATATTTTCGGTTTCCAAAACAACCACTAAACTTCTATAAATCACAAATCAATCACAAATTATATTTCATTGTTACACTTATATCATATACCTTATATTATACCCTTTAAGCCTCAAAATAATTATAACCTATAGTTTTTTTTAAATAACCGAACACTATTCTAATTATCTTTCCACCACTTAACTTTTATATTCACCAAATTCTCCTCTTTATAACATATAGTTTTCTAATATCATCAAAACTATATATTGTACATATGTCTTTATAAAACCTTATAGATAATTCCAAAAATCACCAAACTATACCAAAAGGTTATAAACATTATTCCTAATCTTATATTTTCTCCAAATCTCGGTTTGACCACATATGTTACCCATTTGTAACAATATCATAAAATATCTTATATTATACTTATATAACTCATATAAACTCCAAATTTAACCAAATAAATTTCTAAAAATTCCTAATAACCTAAGGTTTGTACTAAACTCCATTTAGTACACCTAGTTTTCTGAAATTACATTATAGCCCCCTCTCTTTTAAATCTTTTACAAATTAATACTTATCTTAATATAAGGTTGCATTCAAATTTCTAAAATTCTCCAAACTTGGTCAAAGTCTCCTATATAGTCAGCTTTGACTTCTAATACCAAATTGGAACCAACTCTTTCGGTAATTACCAAACTTAACCTATACTTTTCTATTTTTACAATTTTGACCCAAAACTTTATAAAATGCTATAATTTTTATTAAATTCATTTAAAAACCCTAAATTCTTCTATATTAAGCTCTCGGCCTAATATTTAGCTAGTAATTAACGTTTGACCCCAATTTTAATTATAAGCATAAATAAAACTAAATAAGCTTATAAACTTAAATTAAAATGGCCTAATGACATGGCCTTATTACAACCTTGAACTTGCAAAATAGATTACACAATTAATGTCTCAAAATATAATACATACTCACGGCCTCACTTGTATTTGATTATTTTTCCACATAATGTCATAATTTGACCATTATGTTAATTAAATCTCTTAAATGACTAGCTTAATTTATCTTAGTCAGTTTTTTCCATTTTTAGGTCAATATGACCCTTATTTAATGTTTCACTCTCGGCAATATTTATACATAAGATTAGAAATTATAAAAATCATAGATTTAAGGTGTTCATACCTTGATTTGCCCTTGTATGTACTCGGCCTCTTGTAGGAAAAATCACCACATGATTTAGACATGTTTAATACACAAAAACAAGATATGGTTACACTCCAAGCTTGAGCTTAACCATAAGGAATAATTAAAGTAAGATTTAAGGCAAAAATCACCTTAAAAATGCAAGGAGAGTTCAAGATGGTTTCGGCCTGAATCAAACACACCACAAGGTGTTAGATCCACCATATTGACATAGGAAATAGCTAGATCACAACAAGCTCTCTTGTTATTAGGTTTTACCTTGGAAAATGCCTTAAAAGAAGGTATTTCCTTTGGATCTCGGCCACCCTTGCTCCAAATGGCTAACCAACTGATTGAACATGTAAATATGAAGATTATGAGTGTATAAACTCACAAAAATCAGAGGAAGAAAATCGGATGAAGAGCAGAGAAGCTTAAGGTATGTTTTTACCTTAAAATGAGATTTTGAGCAACCTTGGTCTCTAAACTTGTTTCAACCGAATTTGATTGATGTTATAACCTTAGAACACTGAGAATAAGCCATAGGAACTGATTAGTCACGAGATCTAAGCATATGTGGTGAAGAGATGAAGAAAAAGAGCCAAAAACAAGCCTTAAACCATTAATTAGAAGCTTAGAAGTTGGATCTACCTTCTTAGTTCAAGAGCCACGGTTGGGATAGCTTGGGGGAGCTTGAGAGGGCAGCTTCATCGGTTGGAATGAAGCTAGGAGAGAGAGAGTGATTAGAATTGGTATTATTAGGTTAAAAATGTGCTTTAGATTAGTTTATTGTCTAATAATTGAATGATGACTCACCTAAGGGATAAAAGGGGACATGAGGTCGGCTGATTGAAGAGAAAGGAGAGGCTCCCACGAATTCCCAGCTGGAGGAGTCAAATAATGGAGCTTAAAGGAGTGTATAAACTAATAAAAGGCAAAAGTGAATCCTTAATTTGTGGAGAAATGTTGGAGTTTGATTATTGTATATGCAAGTGACGAATTTGGAGCCTCCTTGGCTTGTAAATGTCGAACTCACATGGTCTAAGGGGTCAACTTTGACCTCATGACCAATCTTAGTCAATATTGACTCCTGCGGGCCCCCTTTTAGGGTTTTATTAATATTTTAATATTAAATTTGTAAAAATTTGTAAAATTTGGAATTAAATTCCTAATATGATATATTGTGATATAATATCATATTTAAAGGTATTTATAACCTTTAATCCCATTTAAAACCAGTTTAGAAGGCAATTTCACAAAAATGTGCTTTAAGGAGTTTTAGTGCACATTTTGTGTTGCAAGGTGTTTCTGAGCTTAGTTTCCTTTGATAATGGTTTTGTTATGTTGCTTACTTCATTATAATACTTAGGAATTCACTTTGGATCCTATATGAGGTCATACAATCTTTATGGTGTCTTAAAGCACCTTTTTGGCTTTACCGATCTTAAGGCATGTTTTGCCTTGTTGAGATCTTTAGATTGTTCCCCAGTAATATTTAGATATTTATTAACCATCTTAGATCATTAATAGATCATTTAATTATATTTTAAAGGTTAGGGGTATTTCAGTCTACCCCCCTTAAAATGGCTTCGTCCCGAAGTCCTTAATCCTCTACAGTTCACCTAAGGAATCAAGTTCCACTAAGTAACCAATCAGTCCATCTCTAGGGAGTAACTCCCACTAGGTTAAAACCTAGTCTATACATACAGAATATATCAAAAAGCCATACCACATGGTATATACTCATTTATTTCATAGCACTAAACAAGGTGCACAACCAATTCATCAACAAAAGTACTCAGCGGTACTATATATATATTATATATTCTCAAACAGGTGCACTAAGGCACATACATAAAATGTATTCAACATATAATCATCCAAGCAAACATGTATGACGCAGCATACCAACAAAAAAACAAACATGTATGACGCAGCATACCAACAAAAAAGCAAACATGTATGACGCAGCATACCAACAAAAACACACCACCAAAACAAGACCTAATGCATAACATATGCGCAAGCCAAGTGGTGTCTACCCCCCTTAAAAAGGGTTTGACCACGAACCCGTACAAGTATCACAACTACTACTCGAAGAGTGCGGGATACTTCGCTCTAATGGAGTCCTCTAACTCCCATGTAGCCTTCTCCACCTCATGGTTCGACCAGAGAACCTTGACCATGCTAACGGTCTTGTTCCTAGTCTGTCTCGTCTTCGTATCGAGAATGCGGAGTGGTACTTCCTCATATCGTAGAGCGGGGTCCAACTCTAAAGTCTCTGGCTGCAAAACGTGCGATGGGTGGGGCACATACTTCTTCAACTATGAGATGTGAAATACGTCGTCCACCCTCCCGAGCTCTGCTGGCAAATCCAGTCTGTAGGCTAATGGGCCCACTCGCTCCCTAATCGCATAAGGTCCAACATATTTCGGGCTCAACTTGCCCTTCTGCCCAAACCGGAATATCCCCTTCATGGGTGACACTCTGAGGAATACCATATCGTCGGTAGTGAACTCAACGTCCCTCATTTTGGTGTCTGCATATGATTTCTGCCGGTCCTGAGCTGCCTTCATGTTCTTTCTAATCTGTAAGACATCCTCCTTAATCTGCTCAAGGTACTCAGGTCCTAGAAGCGTATTCTCGCTGGCCTCATCCCAGCATAAGGGAGTCCTACATGGTCTACCATAAAGTGCCTGAAATGGTGGCATCTGTATCGAGGAGTGGTAGCTGTTGTTGTAGGCGAACTCTATCAGATGTAGTCGTTCTAACCAACTCCCCTGAAAGTCTAAGGCACATGCTCTAAGCATGTCCTCCAATGTCTGGATGGTCCTCTCACTCTGACCGTCGGTCTGTGGATGGAATGCCGTACTAAGCTTCAACTTCGTACCCAAGGCTTCCTGAACCTGTCCCCAAAATCTGGACAAAAATCGAGGGTCCCTATCAGAAACAATAGTCTTTGGCACACCATGGTGCCGGATCACCTCCTTCTGGAACAAGTCCTCTAATTTCGGGACCTTCCAGGTATCCTTCATCGCAACAAACTTATCCACCTTCGTCAGACGGTCCACAATGACCCATATCGTGTTCAGTCCTCCCTTAATCGGTGGGAGACCGACAACGAAATCCATCGAGATGTCCTCGAACTTCCAACAAGGAATAGGCATAGACTGCACTAAACCTCCGGGTCTCCTATGCTCAAACTTAACCTACTGACAGGTCAAGCATCTAGTCACAAAGTCAGCTACATCCTTCTTCATCCCGCTCCACCAGAAGTGAACCTTCAAATCCTTATACATCTTCGAAGAACCGGGGTGGACGGATAAGGACGAGCAATGAGCCTCCTGGAGTATCTTCTCCTTCAAATCTGGAGAAGACTCCGGAATACACAAACGGCCATTCAGTCGAATCATGCCATCATTACACAGTTCAAAGTCATACTTCTGACTTTCGAAACAACTGTCTAACATTTTCTGCTTAATGCTCTCCATGTACTGATCACTCTCCTGTGCAGCTCGTATCTCATCAATCATACTGCTGCTCGCTACCAGTGCAAATAATGAATGAGCTCTGCGGCTCAGGGCATCGGCTACTACATTCGCCTTGCCCTCTTTGTATTTCAGATCTATGTCCTAGTCCTTCAAGAACTCGACCCATCTTCTCTGTCGCATGTTCAGCTTCTTCTGAGAGAAGAGATGCTGTAAACTCTTATGATCAGAGTAGATAGTGACGGTCACACCGTAAAGATAATGTCGCCAGATCTTCAAAGCGAAGACTACTGCGCCTAACTCAAGGTCGTGTGTGGGGTAATTCACCTCATGCTTCTTCAGCTGTCGGGATGCGTAGGCAACTACCTTCCCGTGCTGCATAAGCACACAGCCTAGACCTGTTCTAGAGGCATCACAGTATACCTCGAACCCATCGGTGCCCTCAGGGATAGTAAGAACGGGCGCCGATGTCAGGAGATCCTTCAGCGTCTGAAAGGACTGCTCACACTCTACAGACCATAAGAACTGGGACTCCTTCTTCATGAGATTAGTCATTGGTTTGGCCTCTTTGGAGAAGTCCTTCACGAACCTTCTATAGTAACCAGCCAAACCCAGAAAGCTGCGGACGTCTGTAACTGTCTTTGGCCTTGGCCAACTCTTCACTGCCTCAATTTTAGCAGGATCTACAGATATCCCGTCTGCTGATATGATGTGTCCTAGAAATGACACGCTGTCTAACCAGAACTCACACTTCGAGAGCTTGGCATACAGCTGGTTCTTTCTCATAATATTCAACACCTGTCTCAAATGTAACTCATGATCTTCCCTGGTCTTCGAATAGATCAGAATATCGTCGATGAACACCACAACTGAGCTATCAAGCTGTTCTCTGAAGAGACGGTTCATCAAATCCATAAATATAGCTGGCGCATTCGTCAACCCGAATGGCATAACGGTGAACTCGTAGTGTCCATACCGTGTCCTGAAAGCTGTCTTCTCTATGTCACCCTCTGCAATCCTAATCTGATGGTAGCCAGATCTAAGATCTATCTTCGAGAACACACTGGCCCCTCTCAACTGGTCAAATAAGTCATCAATCCGTGGTAACGGGTACTTGTTCTTGACCGTGACCGCATTAAGCTCGCGGTAGTCGATGCAGAGTCGCATACTGCCGTCCTTCTTCTTCACGAATAATACTGGAGCACCCCAAGGAGAAACACTAGGTCGAATGAATCCCTTGTCGAGGAGGTCCTCCAGCTGTACCTTCAGCTACCTCATCTCAGCTGGTGCCATACGGTAGGGTGCCTTAGCAATAGGGCCCGTACCTGGCAATAGATCAACGGCGAACTCAACCTCACGCACAGGCGGCATGCCTGGCAACTCATCAGGAAACACATCAGGAAAGTCTGCCACGACTAGAATGTCTACATCCATCTCGTCGCACAGTCTCGTGTCCTGTACATTACAGAGGAAGGCTTGTTGGCCCTTCCTAACATCCTTCATCAGGGACAATGCTGACACGATCTTGACAGTCGGCTCTCTCCTCACACTGCGGTACAACACTGTCCTACCGCTCGGCCCCTTCAGTAGTAGTCGATGCTCTGCACAATGAAGGCGGCCCTTATGCTTCTGTAGCCAATCCATACCCACTATAATGTCGAAGCCCAAGTTCCTAAACTTAATCAAATCAATGGGAAAAGTCTCATTCATAATATTGATCTCCGACCCTAAGTACGGTCTAGTGCAACCTACTTTCTCCTTCGATGGAAGGGTGACTGAAAAGTCTGAAAGCTGTTCGGAGGCAGCCCCCAGCTTCATAGCAAATGCCGAGGAAATGAAAGAATGTGAAGCCCCTGAGTCGAACAATACGGAAGCACTAACACTATCAACAGGAAAGGTACTTGAGATCATCTCTCGTATTAGCATCGAGTCCCAATAAATCAGTAATCTACTATCAGTTGTGATTGTCATACCTTTGATGACATTACCGGACTCCTTGGCTTGCGCCATATCTAAGATGCAGATGGTACCCTCCTTTCCATTTTTGTAGCCTGAAGTTATGAATCAACGGTATCAACAAACTGAACACATATGCTTGAAGGCATAAAACTCTTATTTCATTCATTCAACTGTATTACACAGGGTTACACACTTAGCTACTGCTATTACATTACTATTGTCTGAAAGTCAAATTTAAACGGCCAGGTCGGATGTGGGTTTCATTCACTAGAGCTGGTGGGGCGGTATTGAGCTTAATGCTCTTAATACCATGGTATACAAGCCTAGCCTCTCCACCAAATACCAACACATCCCCAGACTTGAGGATGATCTTGCTTGCTAGATCCATCCTCTTCTGGTCTCCATAGATGAACTCAGCATCATCGCCGATGGAGAATGACACAACCGGTATTCCTCTGGTGATGGACTCGGTCGTCTCATCACGGTCCTGGTGCATTCCAAGTCTTCCTCCTTGCTCGTAGTAGTTGATGATGCAAACGTCAGGTATCATGTCGGGTAATGGATAAGTCTCACAATCTTGAGCAATATCCATTGCGTTTCTCACCAAGGTTAGGAAACTCTCAGGTATCCTAGGTATGGGTACGCCACCTACCATCCTCCCTCTCGATAAACCCTAGCTTGTGGGTCCCAATCTCCCTAAGCACATCATGTGCAGTTTCATTTCTAGATCCATTATTAAATACAGGGGTAAAATCCTCCTATGCCCTTACCCAAAGCTCTACACTCATTCACTATGGCGATTTGTCATCTAGGGTTAGGAACTCTCTGAGAAGTATCATGCCCGGTCTGACTACATGACACAACTCACTAGGGTACTCCCGTCTTTCTTCCACGGGTCTAGGTGATCTCTGTCTTGTAAGTGTGGGATAGCAGATGTCGAAGTCTCCTAAGAGGTAACAGGTTTCCTAGATAAGTTGTTTATCTAAGCGGTAATTAAAACACGCATTCATGCTAAGGTAAAGCGTTTAACACAGTCATGCTTTCATACAATGGTTAAGGTTTCAAATGCTAACCTTCACCGCGCTGGGTGCTAGTACCAGCGCCCGATGCTCCCGCTGCATTCAGCACGCGGTTGCCTGGCGGGTTCCTCTGGTTCTGCTGCTGCTGCTGCTGCTGCCCCCTCTGGGCTTGAGGCGCCGGCCCCCTCTGGCCACCTCGGCTCCACCTCCTCCAGTAGGTGCGCCCTGAGTCCCCTTCGGCGGGCGGTACGCTCGGCTCTCCGGGTTCGAGAAGCACTCGAACGACCTGTGGCCCTTCTTCCGCAGTGGTGACAGTCCACCTTGCCCGGTGCAGTCACACCCGGGTGGTCTTTACCACAGCGCTTGCAGTGAAAGTGGCGCTGGGGTGCAGAACCTATTATCATATCACACTCAGATTAACATGGATGGTAATGGATAGTATAATATCAACCATTCACAAGGTTAGATCGCTTACCCTTAGGGGGTACAGATCTAAGAGGCTGGGCATCGTAGGTAGGCCCGGTCAGCATCGGGACCTTCTCTTTGCCCTTCTGGCTGGCCTGCTCCTTCTTCTTCTCCTTCCAGGAGAACTTTTCTTCCTGTGATCGTCAAGTGTCAGGAATAGCAGGTATAAAAGCAGGCAGCAAGTAAGTAATTTAAATGGATTAAATAACTTAAGGTGGATCTTACTTCCAACTCTTGCCGCTCCCGCTTCCAGCCGCAACCTCCGCTCCTTCTCTGGGGCCTTACGCTTCTGCCCCTGGCCGTCCTCCCGGCTGTTCACCAACAGCTCCGTCCGGGAAGCAGCCTCGTAGCATTCCTACAATGCATCAATGAGTTCCCCAACTTGTAATAATTCAAACTGAGTTACAAGATATAATCTGTCAACTAATTTTACCTGTATCGTAGGATATAAGGCAGCGCCCATGGCGGCCTTGATCGCATATCTCAACCCGCCTCTAAACTTCTCAACTTCACAGCATCTGAATAAACAACTCCTGGGACAAAGTCCAAGAGCCCAATAAAGAAGAGTAGTACTGATCTACAGTCATGCTACCCTGCCTCAGGCCTCAAACTCTTCCCTCTTTCTCTGCTTCAAATGAGCAGGATAGTATTCTCTCTCAACAGTTCCACAAAACCTGTCCATCCAAAACCCTCAGTAGCAAGGTAATGCGCCTTCACGGACCTCCACCAAGTGCTGGCGGCGTCCCTCAAGTGAAAGGCCGCTATGCCGACCCGGTGCTCAGCAGGCACGTGAATGGCGTCGAAGGCCTTCTCATGCTCAATGATGTATCTCTCAGGACGGTGGGGTCAGCTACCCCGTCATACGTAGGTACACGTGTGTCAGCACACTCTTCCAATTGGCTCTCTAGGTGCGGGTACGGGTGGGACCTGGTGGTGCTCCTATCTGGACACCCCCATCAGGGCTAGCTGAGCAAAGACGGCCTACCGTCTCAGCAACGCCCACGGCTGGGGCCTCAGGAGGTCCTCCTCCAGGCCCGCCGCCTCTTCCACCACCTCCCTGCCTCTGCCAGCTGATCGTCTTCCGGAAGACATCTGAAGAATTCAGAATCAAGTCAGCTCTTGGTATAAATGTTCTTTCCAACCATAACTAACTCAAATCATTTACAACTATCTACTTGGTACTGGTGTGTGAATAACCTAAGCTCACGGTACTTTAACTACTATCTCTTGTAATCAGAGCGGTACTCCGCTCTGATACCACTTTTGTAACACCCCTACTAACGGCTCCTAAAATCCTATAAAAGTCGCACATAATAATATATCGCAGCGGTAAATAACAGACTGCTCCTATGGTGTCACTTATCACTCGCCCATACGGGTGATAACGAGTTACCTGATAATCAACATGCGAAACGTATTCCCGCAGTGACCACAAGAGATAGATAGTAGAACTTAAACAATTTAAAACAAACCAACAGTAACCAATTATTACAGACCGTACTCGTGAGCATCTAAACAAATCCACCTCGGTTACACAACCCGAGTCCAAAACTCGTCAGTATCAAACCGTACCAAGTCTTAAACAACAAATATATTACAACCGTCGCGCCTCGCGTCGACCACCAGCTACTCTCCTGAAATAAAAATGGTTTGTGGTATGGAATCAGCCCCTGCTGAGTATGTCATCACATGCCCCGTCATGCCCCCAAAGACCCCTCAATTATTTGGTCGAGAGCATGAGGTTCGTTACATGCAATACCGTTTTAATATTTAAAACTGTAAATCAAATAACATAATATCCATACAATAACACAACCATCAACACACAATAAATACCACAAGTATAACCAATGAACAACAAGCGAAACAACGAGAATAATAAACAAGTATTAAGTCTCGTCCATGGTATAGAAACCAATATTGTTCGCCACTGTATAAGTCTCAATTGTTTTAATTGTTCAGTTATACCTAGTGACAATGTCTCGTTAAAACGACATGTCTCTAGTTACCCATATATTATGGCGGGTCACCCACGGCAGTAGCCACTCCAACGGTAGAGTCTCCGACCAACGAGCCATTCTAGCTCACGGGAAATTTTCTTGATACTTGCGGACCCGTACGCGGACATCCTGGTATCGTTTTTGTGATCACAGCGCGCACCAAGAGCCACATCCTCTTGGCTTTACTAACTTCCATTAATTAATTATACCATCGCATCGCATTACCATTTTTTTCCTAACACAGCAGACTAAGGTCATTAGTCCAATCCGGAGTCTGTAAACTCGGGATCCAGTGTTAGATACGAGAGCGGCGTATAGAAAGGCCAATGCTCCGTATAAAAGTCTTGGATAATATGTATAGTTATTATCCTAGTGCTACAACGTTTTACTTACGTTCCTTATATTTCATATAAGATAGCACCATAGCCGCTAGTTCGTTTATATATATAGGTTCATATATACGAACCAATACTGTTAACTCAACAACAGTAAATAATAAGCAGCTATAAATATACAATTCATGCATATTAATTAACACATTCAGACAAACAATCTTATCACAGATCACACAGAAGTCTGAACTGAGGAAGCCCTCAGAGACAATCAGAGACACATAACAACATACCGTTCACCCTGATGTATTACGGTGGAGTATGAATCAGCAAGATCCTATGCTCCTGTGTCGTCTCTATTAGTCTAAACAATACATAATGCTACTGATTAGCATACTGTATAACAACACAATCCTACGGTACCCCGTACCGTCACTAACAACTCCCGGTTAACCCCCCGTTATAAACTGTCAATGTTTGTCGGGTTTTGGTTTAACTCGAGATTGGAAAAGTGTTATTTACATGCGTAGTCTTGTCTTGTATATTAATATAATTGTTGAACTTGTTATCGCATGTGACTTAACATACCCTTGTATGTATAGTTTGTTTTATTATTGCATGTGTGATCCTTTGTCATGCACTATGCATCTCACCTTAGTATTTATTTTTCTAAGGTTTGTCTCTTTTTTTTTTCAATGTGGTATAATTCATTTGTAAACAATACTTTTAATTACATGAATCCTTATTATCACATGTACACTCTCTTAACATTAGAATCCCATATCCAATGTTTGTAATTCTTTTCCTTTATCATATGTCATTTTAATTATGAAAATACATGGTCATTAAACCATGTTATATTTTCCACCATAACATATATTTACTTATAATCATGTATTATGGAACTATTTCTTATATGGTAAGTCTTATAAATATATTCATTCTTTTTAATGAATACCTCTTATATTATAAATGTTATAACTCTTATAACATAAAAACCATATTATAAATTCCATTTTAAAATGTCAACATTTTCGAACAGCACTTATGTTCTTAATATTTACAAAATCACCACATAATTAATGTAATGTTACATTATAGTTATATAACTTATTATGACATTTAAGTCATTAAAACAATTATAACATATAGTTGTAAATTGTTGTAAAATACCAAACAACCCCTTATATTTTCGGTTTCAAAAACAACCACTAAACTTCTATAAATCACAAATCAATCCCAAATTATATTTCATTGTTACACTTATATCATATACCTTATATTATACCCTTTAAGCCTTAAAATAATTATAACCTATAGTTTTATTTTTTTTAAATAACCGAACACTATTCTAATTATCTTTCCACCACTTAACTTTTATATTCACCAAATTCTCCTCTTTATAACATATAGTTTTCTAATATCATCAAAACTATATATTATACATATGTCTTTATAAAACCTTATATATAATTCCAAAAATCACCAAACTATACCAAAAGGTTATAAACATTATTCCTAACCTTATATTTTCTCCAAATCTCGGTTTTACCACATATGTTACCCATTTGTAACAATATCATAAAATATCTTATATTATACTTATATTCATATAAACTCCAAATTTAACCAAATAAATTCTAAAAATTCCTAATAACCTAAGGTTTGTACTAAACTCCATTTAGTACCCCAGTTTTCGGAAATTACATTAGCCCCATCTCTTTAAATCTTTTACAATTAATACTTATCTTAATATAAGGTTGTATTTTAATTTCTAAAATTCTCCAAACTTGGTCAAAGTCTCCTATATAGTCAACTTTGACTTCTAATACCAAATTGGACCAACTTTTCGGTAATTACCAAACTTACCTATACTTTTCTATTTTTACAATTTTGACCCAAAACTTTATAAAATGTTATAATTTTTATTAAATTCATTTAAAAACCCTAAATTCCTCTATATTAAGCTCTCGGCCTAATATTTAGTTAGTGATTACCGTTTGACCCCAATTTAATTATAAGCATAAATAAAACTAAATAAGCTTATAAACTTAAATTAAAATGGCCTAATGACATGGCCTTATTACAACCTTGAACTTGCAAAATAAATTACACAATAAATGTCTCAAAATATAATACATACTCACGGCCTCACTTGTATTTGATTATTTTTCCACATAATGTCATAATTTGACCATTATGTTAATTAAATCTCTTAAATGACTAGCTTAATTTATCTTAGTCATTTTTTTCCATTTTTAGGTCAATATGACCCTTATTTAATGTTTCACTCTCGGCAATATTATAATAAGCTTAGAAATTATAAAAATCATAGATTTAAGGTGTTTATACCTTGATTTGCCCTTGTATGTCTCGGCCTCTTGTAGGAAAATTCACCACATGATTTAGACATGTTTAATACACAAAAACAAGATATGGTTACACTCCAAGCTTGAGCTTAACCATAAGGAATAATTAATGTAAGATTTAAGGCAAAAATCACCTTAAAAATGCAAGGAGAGTTCAAGATGGTTTCGGCCTGAATCAAACACACCACAAGGTGTTAGATCCACCATATTGACATAGGAAATAGCTAGATCACAACAAGCTCTCTGTTATTAGGTTTTACCTTGGAAAAATGCCTTAAAAGAGGGTATTTCCTTTGGATCTCGGCCACCCTTGCTCCAAATGGCTAGCCAACTGATTGAACATGTAAATATGAAGATTATGAGTGTATAAACTCATAAAAATCAGAGGAAGAAAATCGGATGAAGAGAGAAAGCTTAAGGTATGTTTTTACCTTAAAATGAGATTTTGAGCAACCTTGGTCTCTAAACTTGTTTCAACCGAATTTGATTGATGTTCTAACCTTAGAACACTGAGAATAAGCCATAGGAACTGATTAGTCACGAGATCTAAGCATAGGTGGTGAAGAGATGAAGAAAAAGAGCCAAAAACAAGCCTTAAACCATTAATTAGAAGCTTAGAAGTTGGTTACCTTCTTAGTCAAGAGCGGTTGGAGAGCTTGGGAGAGCTTGAGAGGGCAGCTTCACGATTGGAATGAAGCTAGGAGAGAGAGAGTGATAGAATGGTATTATTGGTTAAAATGCTTTGATTAGTTTATTGTCTATAATTGAATGATCACTCAAGGGATAAGAGGGGACAGAGGTCGGCTGATTGAAGAAAGGAGAGGCTCCACACTTTCCAGCTGGAGGATCAAATAATGGAGCTAAAGGAGTGTATAAACTAATAAAAGGCAAAAGTAACCTTAATTTGTGGAGAATGTTGGAGTTTGTTATTGTATATGCAAGTGACGAATTGGAGCCTCCTTGCTTGTAAATGTCGAACTCACATGGTCTAAGGGGTCAACTTTGACCTCTTGACCAATCTTAGTCATATTGACTCCTGTGGGCCCCCTTTTAGGGTTTTATTAATATTTTAATATTAAATTTGTAAAAATTTGTAAAATTTGGAATTAAATTCCTAATATGATATAATGTGATATAATATCATATTTAAAGGTATTTATAACCTTTAAGCCATTTAAAACCAATTTAGAAGGCAATTTCACAAAAATGTGCTTTAAGGAGTTTTAGTGCACATTTTGTGTTGCAATGTTTCTGAGCTTAGTTTTCTTTGAGAATGTTTTGTTGTGTTCCTTACTTCATTATAATACTTAGGAATCCACTTTGGATCCTATCTGAGGTCATACAATCTTTATGGTGTCTTAAAGCACCTTTTTGGCTTTACCGATCTTAAGGCATGTTTTGCCTTGTTGAGATCTTTAGATTGTTCCCCAGTAATATTTAGATGTTTATTAACCATCTTAGATCATTAATAGATCATTTAATTATATTTTAAAGGTTAGGGGTATTTCAAATAATATATAATAAATGAAAATATTAAACAACAATAAAATCTGGCACGATGTCTCACGTAATAAGTAAAATCTGGTACGATGTCTCATGTGATAAGTAAATCTGGCACGATGCCTCACGTGATAAGTAAATCTGGCATGATGCCTCACGTGATAAGTAAATATGGCACGATGTCTCACGTGATAAGTAAATCTGGCACGATGCCTCACGTGATAAGTAAATTTGACACGATGCCTCGCGATAAGTATTCATGGCACGATGCCTCACGTGACATTTATATCTGGCACAATATTTCATATGATATTGATATCTGGCATAATGCCTCGTGTGATATTTATTCACAACACAATGCCTCACACGATGCGTAATAAATAAACAACCAAAGAAATAAATTAATGAATAAATAAATATAAATGAAACTGAATAAGTTAAACACCACATAATAAATGAAATAAAATTAACAATAAATAAAATATGACGTAATGTCTCACGTGATATTGAATATCTGGTGTGTTGACTCACATGCAAATGACTGTTACCCATTTTTCAGTTATAACTACCTACCAGGTTACAAAGTACAGCTTTCACTTGATGAGCGGCTCCAAACTGTAGCTCCTGTTAAAGCAGGCGATGCATCAGGTCTTCCATCTCTCTCATCTGACGTAAACCCTAACAACAACCCACGAACGCAGTTGCTGCCGATGATGCTGCAACTGGCTGCACGAACGAGATTCTGATACTTGAGTTGATAATCCCTTTAATTCCGTCAGCAAATTAAGGCAGTAGTGACAGGAATTGTTGCTAATCCAGCAATGAGGATGTGCGGGCCAGGCCAAATCCCATTTGCAAAGCCCAAGGAAGCAGTGGAGTGACTTAAGCAGCGGCACTGGAGTACAGTCCAGAACGTCATGGATCCCTTAATAATCCAGTGGTGAATGGTACGCCCAGCTGTGACTCCAGAGGCCCATGGTGGGATCTTTGATCGATGATTGACCCAGAGGCCCAGGAGAGGAGACAGACTTTGGGCTTCGATGTTGCAGAGTTATAGTGGTGGGTGGTACGAGGATATAGTGTGATTGTTTTGTTGAGAGATGGTATATCGGACAAGATAGCTGTTGTGTGTGTCGGAGAGGGATTCGAACGTGGGGCAAGGATGGCATAATGGGTGGGAACAGCAGAGAAAGTACGTTTATGTCCATGGATGCTAAGAAAGAAGATAAGGAGGATGAGTCTTTTTGAGACCTTGAGGGTCCAGATTTCTGTTTATCGGACAGAAGAATAGTACACTACTAGTAAATACTACTACTAGTATAGCGCTTCGCTGGCTCTAATGTTACTGCCTTGTCAGTTGTCATTTTAATCCATGCCGTTGGTGTCCGGTCCTTTGTACTTGTAAGATTAATTTTTGAATTGAAGGATTTGTGAAACCTATTAAGTACGTATTCGGAAATTGTAAGCAAGCCTGAATGCGATTTTCCAAGAGCTATTGGGAAATTGGACATTTTAATTACTACTACAATAAAGTGTTTATCTCCTTGGTCTTGTCTTGTTTTGTTGCACTAGTAGTAGTAGTAGTTAATGAAAATGGTAAATTGACGCATAATCCAAACAAACCCACTACTAGTCTAGTCTACTAGTACAAATATTACTTTTCTTGATCTGAGTGAGTGAGTGTGTATTTGGTCCATGTTTTCTTGTTCTCTTCTCTTTTTAGTTTTGCTAGTCTATATACTAGGGTCGGGGTCAGTAGCTTACATAACATAACCACCTAGGGTTTTGATATGGGAATTTCTGGTGTGGTGGAACAGGCTTTGTCCGTCCAACTCCAAGGTAGTATACTATCGTAGTGTAGGATATAGTGAATCCAGTCAGTCGGTCAAACTTGAGAGAAGCTGATTAAAGCAACAGTGGGAACCTGGAATGGGAAACCCGCCATGCCAGCCAGATATGATGAAGAAAAAGAAGATAACAGACAAACAAACAAAAAAGATTAAAAAAAAAAAGAGGAAAGCTAAAGAGGAAAGTGGGTGATAGGGCTACAGAAACGAGGAAATATCACCATCCTCCTATGTTGGTAATTAATACTAGTACTTGAGTTATATAATAGGCAGGATGGGAGAGGGCAGCAGAAAAAGTAAAACGGAAGAGGTAAGAAAAGGCAAGGACCACCACCATGCCATTAATTGTGATTGTATTTGTGAGGCCATTTATATATCATCGCCTATCCCAAAAAAATCTAATGCCCTTTGGAAATTCTCTGGATTGATGATAATATTAATGATAATGATGAAGAAATGTAATTCTTCCTCTTTAAAATCCATTAAAAAAAGTATATATAAATAGTTAGTTTTAGCAAGAAGAATGCATGGCATAAGCATTTGCATATCCTTTTTGGTGTCTTGTTTTGCTTGGCCCGGCCCCTACCTCTCCTCTCTGTTTGGTGTTTGCTGTCCTCAGGTGCAATAAACTTGAAGTACAGGACATTAAGTATATATGGGTAGTTTTGGAAGAAATGAGTTGGAGGTGAGTAGTGTTGTGTGATGGTGTTAATAGAAAGGAAGACAGCACAACTGAACTAGCTCCCTCTTATTGTTATATATAGAGACACTGATACTGATACATACCAGTACTTCCGTGTGGAATCTTAATTGGTTTTTCCTTTTGCATACATTACATACGTAGGTTATATATAGTAGGCTAGGCAGCAAGCTAAAAAAACAATGCAATATTTGACCCAATCAGTCACTCACATGATGTGTTACATTACAGTAGAAGCAGAATAATACTCATCATGTGAAACTGTATGAAAGAAATCAAAAAAAGTAAAATACAGCAGCAGCAGAAGTTGGAATTGGTAACACAATTGTTTGTTTCGTTTTTCAAAGAGAAAATTCCAACGTACGTACACTAGTGAGTGAGTGACATTAATAGAGTAAGTAGATATTGAAGATCCAATCCTATAGTTGTTGGACTTGGATGGATGAGTTAGTGGTTGGTGCTGAACTCTGATTTGGTTGAAGTTGTAGAAGAAGATGATGAGGGAGAGAGTGAGGAGCAGGTGGTGGAAGTAGATGAAGTCCAGAATTCTGCGTACTTTACTCTTGATATGTTTGCTAGTAGATGAGCAGGAGTCATGTTACCTTCCAGTGTTACTGTCACTTTCTTCATCTCTAAGTCTATGCTAAATGATCTCACTCCTGTATGTATTTATTTATTAATTAATTAATCAAGAATTAATTACAAAAGCAATTAAATAGAATGAAAATGAATATTACTTATGTATGTATAAATGTATATATGAAAGGAATGAGAGCAGAGCAGAGATGATGAAATGTTTGTGTGACCTTGCATTTTGGAGAGGTGTTTCTTGAGTTTGCCTTCACAGCCTTTGCAGTGTAATGATACCTTCAATACCACAACCTGGGGTGAAAAGCCCACGCACGCACCACAAAAATCAAAATACAATCTATCTTTCGTAATAATAATAAATAGGAAAACCAGGAATGATAGTATGAGTATATCATACATTATGAATCTGGAAAGACAGTAAAGAAATAAAATGAAGAAACCTGGTTTTTCCCCTTTTGTCTGATGGACGTCTGAGATGTGACCACCGCTCTGTTTTCATCTTTTAATTTTCTCATACGTGGAATTGGATCAGTCGTGGTGGGTGTGGAATGATCCTGACTGTAGTTTGATGATTTGACTAACGGTTGACTGACAACCAATGCGGAGGATGTATCAGCTATCGGTTCACATGGGATGATAGCCAGTGGGTTATCATCAACATGTTTGTCAAAGTTGTTATCCCGGAGCAACAAGTAGTATCTCGAGCTTGAACAGCGTCGACCACGCCCGATCAAAGCATCAGTAGTAGTAGTAGTAGGGGTACCCCGATGATGAGTTGTGATGCTGCTGCTGGTGCTTTTTCGTCTCATTGCAAGGATATTGTCGTCATTGCGTCTGTTTGTATTTGCAGCGGCGGTGGAGGAGGAGGAGGAGAAAAGTGCAGTTTTTTGTTGGGTTCGGCGTGGAGTGAATGGGTCGTCGGAGATGCATTTGGGTGTTGTTGTTGTTGTTGTAGGTGGGCCCGGGACTGGGAGGTTTGTAGCCAGGTTTCTGTATTGGTCTTGGAGGTAAGTGTTGAGTCGACGGTGAAGTGGACGTGGTGGGTTGCTGCTGCTGGTGGAGTGACGGTGGCGGATGGTGGATGGGTTATGTGGGTCTGTTGTTGATGAACAAATAGCGGTGGATGCTGGTGACACGCATGACAGATCTATCCCCTTCAATATCCTCGCCATATTTTAATTACCAATCCGCCAATTATATGTATATATGGTGTGTGCGTGCTTGCTTTTCAAATGGTACGGCGGCAAGTCGGCAACGGCTGTGCCTGTGGGGGTGGCGAACTTGCAGCAACCCTTGCAGGTGCGTGTGTGACTGAATTAGAAGAAGCAAAGTCGACCCAAGTGTTGTGTACGCAGTAGCCAAACACTTTATTTAAGCTGGCTGGCTGGGGACTGACTGGGAGTAGTAGGAAGAACTATGAAGGAAGCTGCAAAGTAGTAGTATCGTCGTTAATTAAGTTAAAAACTTGGGATGGTCCGGGTCCAATCCACTGCGTTACTACTAGTGCTAGTCCACCATTAAAATAATACAATTACTTTTCGAACGACGTAAATTCCCTTCTGTAAAACCAAATGTCCTTTGAATGCATGGCTTAGTTATCGAGATAATAATTTCACTTTTCTACTCGCATTATGTGCGAGTATTTATTTATTTTACACCGTTTTTTAATGCTACGTATTCGTTTTGTTTATCCCGCTCTGTAGCTGTAGACAACTGATTTTGTCACTGGTGATGCTAGACAAAAAGGATATTCGTCATTTATCCCATCCCCCCCTATTAATTTAATATTTTTCTTTCTTAACCTTCACGTGTTTACATTTACTACCTACTGTAAATTCTGAATTTGTCTTTTTTTTAAAAAAAAATTTATTCACGGATGCATTATAGCATGATCATTGATGACATATGTCAAAGACAATAGGGATGCCTTATTTTTTTGAAAACTAACGATTCTTATATTAAGCGCAGTAGTTCATTACAAAGTCTGGAAAGTCAACCGCTTTCCAACAGCATCGTAAATGCTGAGTTTTTCTAGCATGAGACGCTAGATTATGAGCCACCAAGTTTTGCAAACGTGGTATATAAAACCAAGATATCTCATGGAAGTCGGCGAGGCTGGCCAGAACTTCGTCAAGGATGACCCGAGATTCTGCATGCAGCGTTGAAGAGTCTGAACCAGTTAAATAACCAATCATTTTCTGACAATCTGCACGAAAGCGAACATGAGTGTGGCCCTGCGTCCTAGCGCATTGTATGGCGTACTGTAACGCCAAACATTCCGCTGTTGAAGGTAGGATCTGAGCCTTGAAACCGTGGACGCCCGCAAAAAGATATGTGCCGCTGCAGGAGGCCACAAAACCCAATCCCAAATGCTGATGTGTATCTAAACTCCCGTCCACTGAAATTTCCACAAAACTCGGGTACGAAGCACGATGCCGGTCAAGGATGGAAGAGGAGGATAGAACGGGAGCCGAAGTTGCAAGAAAACTTTGACCTTGACACCAAGCCCAATCAAAAGAAAGCGACGCGGAGTGAGATGATTGACAACGGGCAAACCACAAATGCCATAAGAAGACAAGGAGCTTAGACAGGGCCGCTGGAGATAGCTCAGTGCACTGATGGAGGAACCAATCCAAAAAGGCCGAATCAGTGGCTAGGTGACTCGGAGCCTGGTGTCCCGAATAAGGCCAATAGGTCCGAACAACCTTACAGTGGATAAAACAGTGAATCAAAGTCTTAGGCTAGCCACAGAAGGTGCAGGCAGGTCTAGTTGACACCCGGAGACGGCGATGTATGGTAGCTTGACATGGGACGAACTCATGCACCAGTTTCCAACAAAAAAGGAAAACACGAGGCGGGACGACACACCTCTTCATAAGGGTAAGCGCACTACCCAGGGGCGAAGGGCGACTAGGTGAAGGGAGGGAGGATAGCGCAAGTTCCCGATCTGCATGATAGGCTGATTTGACCGTGAACCGCCCCGATGTAGTGAGCCCCCATACACGGGAGTCATTGCCATGGTTAGTACCAAATAGCGGAAGCTGCTGGATGGCAGCAACATCATCTGGGGGAAAATAACGACGCAGAAGAGGCAAGTTCCAAGAGCGACCGGGTGTGACAAAGTCCGACACCCTTAACGACTGTAACTGGGTCGGAGTGAAACGACAAAGAAAGGGCCTGCCACCCGGGCGGCCGGGGACCCAACGACTGGTGACTGGAATTGTGGTTCTATCATAAACCAGTTGACGCTGACCCAAGTCCACCAAGTCACGAACACTCATCAGGGCTTTCCAAACGGGGCTCGAGGTACGAGGGGGGATATGCGTCCAAAGATCAGTTGACATTAAGTACCTGGCATGATAAAAAGAGCTAAGGAGGGCCCCTGGGCGCTGAAGAAACCGCCATAACTGCTTCGCTAAAAGGGCGCGGTTAAAAGATACTAAGTCACGGAACCCGAGCCCGCCACTCTCAAGCGGCTGGCAAGCCATGGCCCAAGTGCACCAATGGATAGACTGTTTGGACTCCGTACCCGACCACCAAAACCTGACAAATAACTTATGTAACTGCTTCAAAAAAGAGCGCGGCAAAGCCATGACGGACATAACATAAGTTGGAATAGCCTGAAGAACTGATTTAATCAGCACTGAACGACCGGCCTGAGAAACCCTCTTACTCCATGTGTGGAGGCGCTTGTACACCCTATCCTTCAGGTACTGGAAAACTGTGGAGCGATTACGGCCGATGTGACTGGGGAAACCCAAATAAACCCCTAAATCAGTTACCTGACGCGCGCCTAGAACCATAGTAATGTCTTGACGGAAGGAAAGCCGGAGACGCTTAGGGAAGAAAAGTGCCGATTTGTCATTGTTAATACACTGGCCCGAAGCTGAGGAGAAATCCTCCAAAATATTGCTGAGAACCTGAGCATTAGACGCAGTTGTTGAGCCAAAGATCATACAATACCTGAGCATTAGGCGCAGTTGTTTTAGTAATCTCCTGTTAGGGATGCCTTATCTATACACATAACACACACCTTACCTTTAATTAGTACTATATGCATACCTTTAATTAGGTTATGATCGACGTATGGTTAATCAAACCTATAGTATATACAGAGACATGCCTACGATCAAACCGTATTGTTGTAGCTCCCAACCCAAATTTGTGCTTCTGCCTCACAGTTTTTGAAGTACGTGAAGCTAAAAACCTTTATACTCCTACTGCTACTGCATATGGTATGCACCAATGTGTGGTCCATTTTACATCTTCTCTTCCTTCAATGCTATTTGTACCATTAGGATGTTATCTAACGTATCAGATATCTTCACCCCCTTTTGACATAATTACCTTTTCATTTACCTCCTCATATTTTTATATATTTTTTCAAAATATATTATATATCAAAATATTCATTTTAAAATTCATTATAATATTTTAATTCAAAATATCAAAGTAAAAATAATAAAAATTAACATTAATAATATATATAAATAAACAAATTATTTTATTTTTAGTTTTAAAATATAATAAATTTTAATTATAAATAAAATATTAAGTTAAGATTATTTGTATATTATTAAAAATAGTAGTAACAATAATTAAAGTTTAATGTTTGTATTCTAATAATAATTAATAAGAAAAAAGTAAAATAACATGGTAAATAGAGATAGGTTCTTTGAAGTTGATAAAAATATGACAGAGAAATAGGAAACATAATTCTAAGAACCCACTAACTTCTTTGATAATTATGCTCTTATCCGTCAGACTCTTATACTTAATAAGAATTAGTAAAATATATTAATTTTCATAATTTTCTCTTTTGTAAAAATACATTTTAAAAAAAGAATACAAATCTATCCGGATAATTTTTAACTTAGACAAAATAAGCTATGAGTCATTTTTCACCTTTTTTATTAAATCTTACTAGCACCTAATTATTTAAACCATTGTAATTTACAACAACTAAAATAAGTGCTATTATATCAACGTTTGGAAACATACAGACCCTTATACCCCAATTAGTCTACTATATTTTGTGGTGACTTGTGATTTGCTTTTGAGTGACTCTATTAATTTCAAGTTTTTTTTCAAACAAAAAATTTTATATAAATAATAATTTATAATTATTCCATTAATTTAGAAAGTATTTTATTTTTTAAAATATCTACAAATACGTTCTTCGTAGTAGTTATCGTCGTTCTTATTCTCTTTGTTTCACCATATTCTTGGTTAGATCAATTCAAATTCATATCAAAAGTTTACAGTTAATTTTTAATCTGATTAATTCACTCTAGTAACTAATTGTTGAAGAAGAAAGAATTTCACAACTGACATTGATACATAAATCCACGAAATTGAATGATGAAGAACCAAAGAACCTCCTCAACAATGTCGCGACCACATGTAAGTTATATAATCATCGATCCATGTGATACTCGTTGTACCACTTTTTAAAAATGAATTTGTTCTAAAAAATATTAAGTTTAGGTTCAGATACGCGATATTAATTGTTCAACTTTTAAAACACCTTGTTCAGATTTTACCGTATATTGTTCGTGTTTTCAAAAACAAACGTTCATATTTATAAATATAAAATTAGTTTGTTCAATTTTTGGATCATATGTTCAATTATTTATTATTAAGTGTTCAAAAATTAGATCTAGTTGTTCATAAGAAATTTTATAATAAAACAATGTCAATACAATATACCATTTGTTCATTTTTTGGATCATATGTTCAACTATTGTTTATAAATTGTTCATATTTTTTATACTAGTTGTTCATTAGAAATTCTATATTAAAACAATTTCAATATAATATATCATATTTATTGGTTTATGATTTTAAACATTCATATAATTTATATACTTGTTTTTCAACTTTTATCCATTTTGTTCAAATTTTATTTCACATAGTCGATAAATTTGGTTAGAGTTCGAATTCAATACTAATTGTTTTTAGAAAATAAAAAAAATAAAGAATCTGTTTTTAAAATTCTCAAGTTTAGGTTCCGCTACGTTATAGTAATAATAGATTATTCCCGTCTTTTTTTAGATTTTCTCTAAACTTTTACTTAGCGATAATAGTAATAATAGATTTACTAAAATTAAAAATATGTTTTTTAATATTAAAAATATGTTTTTAATATTAAAAATAAAGGCAGAGAGCTTTAAATAAATATATTATTTTTGTCCTTATAGATTTTCTCTAGATTTTTACTCAACGGTTACAATAATAATAGATTTACTTAATTAAAAGTCAGCTTTAAAATTATTTTAAATGAAAACATAAAACTTCAACACTTAAACTATTTTTTATATGTATACACCGGAAGCACATTGTACAATAGAAACCTCATTCCATTTTCTTATCCTACTCTCTCACGCTCCTTGTGTGCCACATATGCCCTCTTTCTCATATGACATGACTCAAACGCCTACGACGCCGAAAAACACTTGCCAACATCACTATATACACTTCTTCATTAGTAAGAAAAAACCTAGGTTAGTCTACATGGATTATACAAGGTTTAGGGTTAGTGCTTAATTGATCAAATGTTAAATGATGTAGTACACCTTTTTTCGTTTATTTTTGTTGGTAATTGAAGTTGTATTTTTTTTTTGGTCTACCACCCGGTTCGCCTTATTGGACTACATCCGGATCAGGGATCAGCTCTGGGTGGATAGGTTCCAGTCCCCTCCCAATAACCGTTGTGGGGGATCGAACCGTGGTTCTCCCTACCAAGTTTAGTCCCAATCACCACTGAACCAACGAGGTATTGGTAGAAGTTGTATTTTTTAATGATATCACAAAACCATACTCACATGGTGTCTAATCATATGGCTAAGTTATAAACCTATTTTTTTAATATATACTTTACTAATGTAATTTTTATACATAAAAAGGGTGGGAATTTCAAAGAATAGGTAATAGTAAGAATGTGAAGGGACTTACAATATATAAGTGCGGACAAGTCCTATTTCTTATATATATATATAGTTAGTTCGGTTTTAGGAGTTTAAATTGTTGGCAATCCATTTGAATTTTGATGCATTTGCTAAATGTTTGTGTTTAATTTTTTTTGTCCAAGTTGATTAAACTTAATTCTTTCAAATTGACTAAGTATTATGCCTACAAGGTGTTAGTAAAGTAATAATTGAACTTTAAAGTCTTTTATTTATATCCAGCTAGTACTGTTAAACTAATTTGGTGTATTTTTTGGTAAAGAACATAAATATATTAAACAAAGATAATGACAAGCCTAAGAGCTACGACTGAACAGGTAATTGGGTAACCGAATACTGAAAAAGGGGACACAAATGGAAACAGGCCTAAGATCTCAAACATAAATGGAACCAAGTCTGTAGAAGTTGCGGCACACCCAAACTGGGCACCTTGCTGAGGCCGACATTATCATCAAAGAAAGTAGAATCCATAGTAAGAAGAGAGAGCATTCAAGGAATGCACTGAAAAACTGAAGGGAACTTTAATCTGTTTTACCTGGCTTCGTGAGGGAACAATTCCTTAAAAACATAGGCTGGACGACGAAACAAAGACATAAAAACATACATGAAGATAGACTAAAAAAACAAGAAAAGACCAAGGGGACAAGAGCCAGACTAGTGCTCACCTTTTGATAAGAGGACAAAGTAGAAATATTGTGCGTAAGCATGGTTTTTAAAGACTCCTGCCATCTCTGAATAAACTAGTGGGGGTTCGATAAATTGTCAGAGCATGGACCAAAATCATGGAAAGATGTACGGTTGCAAGTTGAGGCGTTCAAGCATGAGGAGCTCACATGAGGGTCACTACCCGGGTTATCCATAGCTTCTGATGATAGGATCTGCAACGGGTGTTTATGAGAAGTTTAGACACGGCCACATGCAACTTTCCAAAAGTTCACATTTTCTTCCAAAGAAGATCTATGCCCCATGTGAAGACCGGACGCCTGAGGCCATGGGTCGTAGGGATAGATATCCACATAAATAATAAGCTGGCTGGGGCAGTCATTAGTGAAGTGAGTGAAGAGACCACATCGGAAGCGTCGGTGGTAATCTCCTATAGGTTATACGCCATATGGATTCAGTTCCTTTGAGAATATTTAGACAACAGAGAATGGGTTTGTTGACCAAGAGCATGGCTTTGAACCTCAAAAAATCGGTAGGATTGGATAGTTGACTGAAACCAACTCAAGGTGTGAGTCTGTGAGATGGTTTGACTCAATCCAACAAAGGGTGTGCAAGCACTTACCCGAACTCAAAATATGAAAAGACTCAAACGAACTCCGGAAGATACACAATATAAGTTATTTTTATTTCCTGGTCAAGCGAAAACAACTTATACTGCTCACTGAGTAAAAAGGATCTACTCAATGGTTTCTCACTCACCTATCCAACATAATTTCTAATCAGCATGATGATAAGTGTGATGAGACTAGGCCCTACCTAGAATGACTCTTTCGATGTGCGCAAACCAAAATTAGTACTTCTCTCTCTCTCTTTCTCAAATATAAGAGACGCTTTCTCTAAACAAATATTCTAAATAATTGTCTCTGGAAAGCCTCAATGAGAAATGAAAATACAAGTCTCTTATATAGCTCTTCAAGTTTGAACATTGTGAAAGTTAGTTCCTGAATTTTAGGAACTGACATAACTAACTCCTCCTTCCTTTAATTCTGGACTCAAAAGTCAAGGCTTCTGATTTTGCTCATGCTTGCATGATCGGCCCAAGGATGATAATTATTGACCGTTGTGGTTTAGTGGACAATGTTCCTTAAATTTCACAACTGATGGATGGACTCACATGGATGGACTCACTTGATCTTTCAAGGTTGACTAACTCTGTCTTTTTTTGAGAAGTGCGATTGACTCGTTTAATCTGGTTGACTATCTCAGCAACATCTTCATACTCCAACAGTTCCCCCTTGTTGATGATGATAGCAAAACTCTTTTTGTGAATCCTGAATGAGTGAATCTGCAAAACAAGACAAGAGCCAAAAGACCTTCGGGGAACCAACCCTGTCTAAGTTCCCCCTTAATCGAGGCAGATAGATAGAGTGACTCTTTCATTCATAGTTCCCCATGAATCGATGAGCGCAATTTTGGCAGAGCACAGCCTACTAAGTGAAATCAAGAGAAGGTAATATATGCCTAAGTTGAGAAAACTAAAACCAAATAGAGTTAATTAAAAACTAACAGAATATCTAAACTTCACCTAAAACCTAGTCATAACCAAAATAACCCATTCGCAGAGAGATGAGATTCACTACTTCCCTCTTTTTGCAATCATCAGTATGAGAAGGTTGCAATAGAGTCTAAGTCAATCCATACATTAAAAGACAAATAGACTTGTATCCATAACACAAACACACGCTAACATACTCATGGATGACAAGGGGCAAGGAGTATTGTCCTATTCCACAATACCTTTCAATGCCACATACTTGATAAGTGTCCAAATGAGCATGATTTATAGGTGTATTTCATATATAATATTAGCACTTTTCTTGCTCATTTCTCCACTTCGGTTAGTTTTCCTCTAGTTTATGTTTTATTGTTTATCTCACAAATTTATTGGTTTAACATGAGGAAAACCAAGCTGGGAGTAAAGTAGATAAAGAGACAAACGCATAGACGCAAACGGCTCAGAAAACGGACTTATAACGAAGAATATAGAGCCGGTCAAACAGAGTCACGCGAGAGTCACGCGGGGTGCAACCGCCCCCCTAAGTGGCGGACGTCACACGGACAACCGCTAGGCGGACAGGGCTGAGGCAACCGCCTGTTAAGGAGGCGGACGTGACACAGGCTACCGCCTAGCGGACGCATAGGCAACCGCCTCGCGGTCAATATTGAGGCTACCGCCTCTTAACTCGCGGTCACCACACAGGCAACCGCCTGGCGGACAGGATAGAGGCTACCGCCTCTTAATCTCGCGGACAACACAGGAGTTACCGCCACTTAATGGGCGGTACCGACAGGCGGACACAAGCAGAACCGGCGGTCGTGACTAATTATCAGTCGCGACCAGTTTTCTTCGCCCGTTTCGCCGTCTGCAACTCGCACAACTCGTCCACTGCCATATCTATCTACTACGCACCGCCTACCTTAATTTCCTCACGCGTGCTTTGTCCCCTGCGCAATCAATGAAGCTGCTCTTCTTCATCTGCAATCAAAATTCGTACGGATCCAAACCTCTATATAAACCCACGCCCTCTGCTCAATAAAATCATTCCCTTCCTCAGAATCCAAAGCAGTAGACGTATCATCATCCAGTAAATAAACCATCGCTCACTCCCACGATCCATTCCATCCTCTTATCTCCCACTTCTCCATTTTAGTTTTATTCTTCATTCCACCACGAAGCAGAAACACGATAAGAAGAACAGAAGAAAAGGGAGCTGGAGCAGAAGCGAATCGCAGTCCAGTCTCCGCCGGCAGTCTCCAAATTAATGGCTATTTCTGTTTCCTTCTTATTACTGTTAATGTCTGAGTGATTCTACTCATATCCTAGGGTGGGGTTTGACCCTAAATAATTCAGACTTATTATTAATACCAAGTTTGCTTATAAATATTTGTTTTGTCTCTCTAAATTATTAAATGCTTAATAACTGATCATTTTTATGCATTTACGGTTTCTCTTATTTCAATTATTTTGTAAATCTGAGAATAGACCACAAAGTGAGATAAACGTTAGATATTATTCTCCTTGATTAGCAGATAAAGTCCATCGCTGTTATAAAAAGAATTCTCACTTAAAGCTAATTAATGATTTTAGACTTTTTCTGATTGTAAAAAGTCTATTGATTTAATTAAGAGTTGTCCTTATCTATGATTTAGGAAGGCCACAAGATTAATTCTTAAACAGACAAATAAGAGCAAATTAGGATTATAATTATTGTCTGTACTTAAATAAATATTTATCACCTGTTTCACTTATTAAACTTGTTTTAATTCCTTTCAGCAAATATTGTTAAATGCTTATTCTGACAAAATACTGCATTTATTTGGTAGCTATCAATATATGATTTTGAGATAGTTAAAGTACCACAAAGGAATTAATCTTGGTATTTACACTCCGGATTGAGCAGGAAAATACTAAGGCTATTATTAGGAGTTCGTAACTGACAATTATTAACTCTAATAGACAATAAATATTCGAGACAGGATTATAAAATTGCTTAAATAACTTAGGAAATTCCCCCGCTATCCTAGGATACCTTTTTACATCCATCCTTTTACTTTACTTTACTGTATTTATTATTTCTGTACTAATTCTAAAAACCAAGCTTGCCTCTGGCTAAACCCCAATTTATATTTTATGCATTTTTATTTATCTTTTTGTACATTAACTAAACTGGATAATTAATTAGATAATTGCGAAGTCTCTGTGGATACGACCTTGTTGTACTACAAAGATTGGGTTCACTGCCCATAGTTAGCAAGATAGTTTAACTACTATTTTGCCCAACAAGTTTTTGGCGCCGTTGCCGGGGACTTCGGTCCAACTATCTGGTTTATTATCTGTTTAGTTTTTCTTTTATTTTCGTTATTTGCCCTTTTTGTGTATAATTTTTTTTGTTTTGTTTTTAAAGGTACTTAATTCTGATGGATAGTCACTACGATCAAGCAGGAAATTGGTATGGTTACCCCTATGACGCAGCGGACTACATTCAATGGAGTGTTTGTCAAAGGTGCGGAGAGTACCATGAAAGCCCCCAATGTTCAGACCCAAATGCTGAATTGAGAGCTCTCTTGGAGGATTACAAGTCATCTCTCAAGCCTATCCCCATCTTTGTGTGCCAAGAGTGTGGAGGAGACCATGAAAGTTCCCATTGTCCTATGTTTGCAATAGAGAGAGACAACGCCATTTTAAGGGAAATGATGGCAGAATTTACCTCACAGTTTGAAAGGATCCAGCAAAGAACGCTAGATCAGATCGAACGCATGGAACAACCGTTTCAACAACTGAATGAAGTGGTTCATGAGGAGGAACAACCTGCTAAGGACATAAGCTACTCTCCACCTCCTCCACTATTCGAATTAGAGAATCCATCACCAAACAACCATCAGCTTGATTATGAAGACAACCCCTCAGAAGAGAGTTTCTCCATAGACTTCATGGAGTTTCCTCCCTCTGAAGTCAACTACTATTTCCCCTCCTTCTCTGTGCTCTATCCAGAAGATGAGGATATTTATATCCTCGAAAATGAAGAGAAGGAATTGCCACCACCTCCCACCAAAATATCCAAACAAAACGCCACTATCACTTTCAAAGAATCAGTTCTCTCTGAAGATGATATCAAGCGTTCTTTCTACAAGCCTCACCTACAAGAGGAGGATATTTACATCCTCCAACTTGAGGAAGAAAAATCATCACCGCCGGGTCTTCTGTTAGAACTACGCTACCGGCAGTACCTCCTCAAACACCAGGTTTGGTGGAGTATTCATTTTCCTATTATATTTGCCGAAGTAACGTTCTGTTTTGATCCAGGTGGTTTGTTTTTAATTACTGCCAACCTCGTTTTCCTGGCAGAGCTATTGTCTACTTATATTTTTGATCCAGGATAACGAAGCAGGCGTCTAGCCAAAGACGTTAAAGAAGGGCAGCTTTCCGGGAGGCAACCCGGACGAACTTATCCTTTATATGCTTTTATGCTGTTTTAATTTTCAGTTTCCCTTTAAATTTTATTTTTGCTAACTTTTAACCCCGTTTATAGTATGGTTGCTTCTAGTGTTTTATGCAGGTGCAATTTCATGTCTACACCGCAACCAAGCTACGCTACTTGAGGCTGAAGCTCAAGTGTGGGGGAAGTCAAATACACGCTAGCACAAATAAAATCAGGGGAGTACTAGTTTCTTTAAACTTGCTTTTATTTAAATAAAATATGCAGAGGAGAATTTATATGCTTAAATGAATATTCGTGAGCTTCGTGTTCTCTCTATTTTATCTACTTACCGGAAAGGCCTTCTGAATCTTTTCCTTGTTTTTCTAGTGAACAATGAGGACATTGTTCAAATTAAGTGTGGGGGAGTGTGCCCTTTTCGGTGACATTTTATGCTAAAATGTTTAATCTCTCTCCTTATCTTGCGTTTGTCCAATTCAATATTATGGACCCTTTTTATGTGGGTTGTTCTCTTTAGGAATAAATACTGTTATGAATTGTGGGATAAATGGTACAAATTTTAAAAATTTTGATTACTTTTGAGGAGCATTTTTATGCGGTGTGACCAAATGATCTGAAATGGTTGGATTTTTATTACTCAGGGGTTCTTTCTGTCTTCTTTCTTAGGGATTGCTAAGGGGTGCTTCTCTGTCAAAAAGGAAAAAATAAAATAAATAAGGGACTTGTGAGACACCATTGGTAACCAACAAAGAGAGTTGAGTGTTCTTAAATACGAAGGCTTGATGCCTACATATTATCTTCTCATCTCTTATGCAAAAGTGAAACAAATGCATAAATCTATTTTTCCTTTTGTTTTCTCCTCAATACCCATTCTTGAGAGAAGTTGGCCATGGTAAAAGTTCTCAAAGTCACCTTAAATCATGAAGCATTGAAGTACTCCGGATCATACCCCGAAACTCTAATTTTTATTTTTGCCCTGAGTACACCTATGCCACCAGTAGGTGATGGATCACACTCCTCTAAAAAGTTTAAGATCATGTACTATTGAGTTCTTTATCCTACCCTTCATAATAATTTTGTTAATATTGAGCATTCCCTACTTAGGTACGTAGTTTTGCTTGAGGACAAGCAAAAAGATAAGTGTGGGGGTGTGATAAGTGTCCAAATGAGCATGATTTATAGGTGTATTTCATATATAATATTAGCACTTTTCTTGCTCATTTCTCCACTTCGGTTAGTTTTCCTCTAGTTTATGTTTTATTGTTTATCTCACAAATTTATTGGTTTAACATGAGGAAAACCAAGCTGGGAGTAAAGTAGATAAAGAGACAAACGCATAGACGCAAACGGCTCAGAAAACGGACTTATAACGAAGAATATAGAGCCGGTCAAACAGAGTCACGCGAGAGTCACGCGGGGTGCAACCGCCCCCCTAAGTGGCGGACGTCACACGGACAACCGCCAGGCGGACAGGGCTGAGGCAACCGCCTGTTAAGGAGGCGGACGTGACACAGGCTACCGCCTAGCGGACGAGGCATAGGCAACCGCCTCGCGGTCAATATAGAGGCTACTGCCTCTTAACTCGCGGTCACCACACAGGCAACCGCCTGGCGGACAGCATAGAGGCTACCGCCTCTTAATCTCGCGGACAACACAGGAGTTACCGCCACTTAATGGGCGGTACCAACGGACACAAGCAAGAACCGGCGGTCGTGACTAATTATCAGTCGCGACCAGTTTTCTTCGCCCGTTTCGCCGTCTGCAACTCGCACAACTCGTCCACTGCCATATCTATCTACTACGCACCGCCTACCTTAATTTCCTCACGCGTGAGTTTGTCCCCTGCGCAATCAATGAAGCTGCTCTTCTTCATCTGCAATCAAAATTCGTACGGATCCAAACCTCTATATAAACCCACGCCCTCTGCTCAATAAAATCATTCCCTTCCTCAGAATCCAAAGCAGTAGACGTATCATCCCATCCAGTAAATAAACCATCGCTCACTCCCACGATCCATTCCATCCTCTTATCTCCCACTTCTCCATTTTAGTTTTATTCTTCATTCCACCACGAAGCAGAAACACGATAAGAAGAACAGAAGAAAAGGGAGCTGGAGCAGAAGCGAATCGCAGTCCAGTCTCCGCCGGCAGTCTCCAAATTAATGGCTATTTCTGTTTCCTTTTATTACTGTTAATGTCTGAGTGATTTACTCATATCCTAGGGTGGGGTTTGACCCTAAATAATTCAGACTTATTATTAATACCAAGTTTGCTTATAAATATTTGTTTTGTCTCTCTAAATTATTAAATGCTTAATAACTGATCATTTTTATGCATTTACGGTTTCTCTTATTTCAATGATTTTGTAAATCTGAGAATAGACCACAAAGTGAGATAAACGTTAGATATTATTCTCCTTGATTAGCAGATAAAATCCATCGCTGTTATAAAAAGAATTCTCACTTAAAGCTAATTAATGATTTTAGACTTTTTCTGATTGTAAAAAGTCTATTGATTTAATTAAGAGTTGTCCTTATCTATGATTTAGGAAGGCCACAAGATTAATTCTTAAACAGACAAATAAGAGCAAATTAGGATTATAATTATTGTCTGTACTTAAATAAATATTTATCACCTGTTTCACTTATTAAACTTGTTTTAATTCCTTTCAGCAAATATTGTTAAATGCTTATTCTGACAAAATACTGCATTTATTTGGTAGCTATCAATATATGATTTTGAGATAGTTAAAGTACCACAAAGGAATTAATCTTGGTATTTACACTCCGGATTGAGCAGGAAAATACTAAGGCTATTATAGGAGTTCGTAACTGACAATTATTAACTCTAATAGACAATAAATATTGAGACAGGATTATAAAATTGTTAAATAACTTAGGAAATTCCCCCGCTATCCTAGGATACCTTTTTACATCCATCCTTTTACTTTACTTTACTGTATTTATTATTTCTGTACTAATTCTAAAAACCAAGCTTGCCTCTGGCTAAACCCCAATTATATTTTATGCATTTTTATTTATCTTTTTGTACATTAACTAAACTGGATAATTAATTAGATAATTGCGAAGTCTCTGTGGATACGACCTTGTTGTACTACAAAGATTGGGTTCACTGCCCATAGTTAGCAAGATAGTTTAACTACTATTTTGCCCAACAATACTCATAACTCGGAAGGATCCCTGTTGTACTGCATTGCAATTGTGAAGACTTTATATCTCTATAATTGAAAATCATAAATATTTAACAATTTAAGCACCCAGGGACCTTCTCCATCCTCAAGAAATTTTCTCCACCCATATAGAAGCTTTAGGCCAACTTTCTCAAGTTTCACACCCTTATGAAGTTAGGTGATGAAGCACCTTTAAAGGCTTAACAACCGAGTGGACGAGGTCTGTTTTGGTTCAGGAGGAACAGGTTAGCAGAGTACCTTGCCTTTGTTCTGTCTTTTCTTTCAATGAAAATTCCAAGGGACACATTCTATCGATACAGGAACATGGATTGACTCAAACATAATGTGAGCAACACCTACCAATTATTACATCCAAGGAAGAAGAGAGAGACTACCTTCTCACGTTGATTAGGTCATTAGGATTGCTGAACGGAGTGCTTTAAATCTGGTGGTAGGGAGAGGTTTGGTAAAGATATCCGCTAGTTGATCTTCTGTAGGAACAAGGTCAAGTTGGATGAGTTTCTTTTCAACACAGTCTTTCAAGAAATGAAAGTGTATCGCAATGTGTTTAGTTCTTGAGTATTGGACTGGGTTTTCCTGAAAATAAATGGTGCTTCTGGTATCACAGAAAATAGCAATTTGATCTTGTGTAATGTGATAGGCCTACCGTTTCACCTAAAGAGGTTGGGCACAACATGTTGGGGCAGAGACATACTGTGCCTCAGCTGTAGAGAGGCCAACAAAATTTTACTATTTAGAGGACCAAGAGACTAAGCGTGGATGAAGGAATTATGCATTACTCGAAGTACTCTTTCGATCCTGTAGGGAGCTCACCCAATCAGAATCACTAAAACTAGAAAAAATAAAAGTAGGGGAACGAGGGTACCAATGATGGAGCTGATTGGTTCCTTTTTAGTATCGAAAGATGAGCTTCACCACCTTGAGATAGGACTGTTTTGGTGCTTCTTGATAGCGAGCACATAGACAGACTATGTCACCAGGGTTGATGGCATTTAGACACATCTTGTACAAATGTTCTTCCCTACATTATATGGATTTTAGACCCTATACGTTCATCAAAAGACTTTTAAATCGATAGATGAGAAAAGTACTAATTTGAATCTATCACAAATTTGAATAATGCTTAATAGACTATGTTGAAGTCCACTGACCAGATGAACTTCATCTACCTCAAATTTGGAGGGGTTACCTACGGATCCAACTCCCATGATTTCTCCTTGCTTGTTGTTACCCAAAGTAACCTTACCTCTTTTGTAGGTTGAAAGTGAGCTGAATTTGTCGGGATCTCCAGTCATGTGTCTGGAGCACCCACTGTCCAAGTACAAATAGTCCATCTTCACGCTCGCTTCCACCTGTAAAAAAATCACTTGGTAGTTTTGGTAACCCAAATATACTTGGGTTCCTTTTTTTAACCAGATTTTTTTAGCTTTTCTCGTGCCTTAAGGATAAGATTGTGTCGCTTGATATTAAATGACATATCCTTGTGAAGCTTTTCATAGGCAGTGTCTTGATGTCCAAGACATCCACAATAACCACAGATCTTGTTGGGGGGGGGGGGGAGGTTGACATATTTCTGATTGCTTTCCACCGAGAGCCCAACTTTTCCTTTTGTTGTTGTCGTTTGGGCTTATTGTTGGATTTGAAAACATTTTTTGGAATATCAAACTTTCCATTATGCCGCTTGGGCTTGGATCGAGTAGGATCCAACTCCAGATTGTAAATTGATTATCTCTTGAGAAAGTTTCTCAACTTTCTTTCAAAGATTATCACGATCTTGGAGTTGGCCCACTCAGGCAGTTTGGATGTAGTGACCTGTTTGATGAAATTGACAGGTTTGGGAGAGAGTGCATGTTCCTTTTCTTTTTGTTTTCGAGTCAGTTGGTCAACAGAAGAGGTGAGAGAGATAATTTGAGATTCTGAAATATTCAACTCATTCTATAGAGAACAACACTTATCAGAAAAAATAGTAAGATCTTTTCTGAGAGAATTAATATGAGTGAGGGACTCCTCTTGCTCCCTTTGATCGGACTCAGTAATACTTTTGGCTTTCTCAATCTCCTTTTGAAGGGTGTTGTAACACCCCAACCGTTAATCTCATCCTTACCTCTTAAACCGTTACCAATTACTCCTACTCACGCAGCGGAACTCTAATTACAACGAGGGGTGAAACAACGCCGTTAGCCACCCATGTGGCTAACCAGGCCTTTCTTACATACCGTAACGGTCTGATGAACTGGAACAACCGAGTACTCCATACAAATACAATACTCAATTCATATCTCTACTATACCGAGTCTACAATATACGGATGCCGATAACATACTCGGACTTACACCTCGTTCAAACGCATAAGTAATTACAATCTAACTACCCATGCTCACAGCAGTCCCCGTCCTACTCTCTCGAACGGTGGTCAGCTTCAAGTACCTGCACAAAAACGTTCCCCCTAGGGGGTCAGCTTACGCTGCGCATGAAATTCGCATATACCGCGTGCTAACCGCGGTACGCCGACTACTTTGGGTCGGATATACATGGAGTTCATTTTAATCAAACAACATGCATCATGGCAATACAATATATATGTATATCACACAAGGAATCTACATCCAATCACGGAACACGATTCCTAACTAACATAACAATGTTGTTAGTGGTAACTGGTTACTCTTAGGCATTGAGGGTTATTCCTCACTATGCCTTGTTTACGTATTCAATGCCTCACCCGCTCTCTCGGGTTACTTATTCGTATACACACCCATTCTCTTGGGCTACTCATTCATATACTTACCCATTCTCTCGGGTTACACATTCATATACTCACCCCTTTCTCTCGGGTTATTTATACTCATTATCTCACCCACACTCTTGGTTATTTATAACTCACCCACACTCTTGGGTCATTCATACTCAAGCTCTTGTAGATTCTCGAGACACTACAGGTCTCCTACGTCACGCTTGTTACTCTTATACATACTTAAGCCAAAACTCATGGCTCTCTAGCATAGTCTTACTTCCCCGGTTTCGACCCTACTCTGGGTCTAGCATGGTGGGAAGGTTCAACTAGCTCACGGAACTCTCTCTTAGTTCCTATCTCTTTTACTTAGGTCCGACTACTCTCGGACTACTCTCGTTCCCGTATACTCCTCTCTCGGAGTTATAATAATATCATGTATGTTAGTCTAGAAGCATCATTCTCGATGTTTCTAATGACTTTGGGAACTTTACTTAAATTCGGGTAATTTTTAGGTTTAAAGGTTACCCTCACAATCATATGCTTATACATTTGGATATTTTCTTATACCGGGTAAAATCCTCATATAAGAGGTCGACCGTATCTCAAGGGAGTCACATAGTCCCTTAGGTCTCTTTTACCTTCTTATATGTTACATTATTGGACTAACTTCAATCCTCCATGGAGGTCATTTATCTCTCCACTCATATTTATTTCGTGGATTGTTTCAATAAGGTTCTCTAACCGTTATTGGGTATTTACTCAACCCGTAATCTCCTCACATTTTAGGGAGTTCATTTGTTTGTGTTATCGTTATTCTTTAATCGATAGCTTGTGTGTGTTTGCATATTACCATTGGTTATGTGACTACCCGTTCAACGGGTTTTCTAGTCAATCAGTACTCACTAAAGAGGTCTATGCACTAAGTTAGACCACGCCGGCATACAAGTATGTTAGCTCATTCACATACAACCAAAGCATGCATAATCAAACAAGGGATTATTTCATGCTTTAATCTTGATTAAGCCGGCACACAACACACAAATCAGAGTAACTCGGTTAGCATACGGGGCATGAGAAAATCATACCTTTCACCGGGGATTTTACTTTTACCGTGTCACCTCACCTTGCTTGGTTCACACACGATCCACTGATAACATTCAAATGTTTTATTAACATCAAAGCATTACGGTATGTAAAACTAATACTCCCGTACTTAACCCCGTTTTATCCCGTTATCTCGGTTTTACACTTGTTAATTTGAGTTCTCATTTCTCACTCTCTTCTAACACTTTCTTACACTTCTTAGGGCCTTTACATGTCACCAAACAAGGCCTTAACATCTTATAACATCATTAACATTCAAACCCCTATCATTTAACCCCTTTAAAACACTCACGGGGCAATTCTGGGGGTGGTCCGGGACTTGTTCCATACCCTAAGTCCCGGACCAATCACAAAACAACCTCTCGGCCAAAAATAATGCATGGTCCGGGACCTTGTACCTAGGCCAAGTCCCGGACCAATATGGGTGTGTACTCTCGGCTTAAATTCTATATGTGGTCCGGGACTTGGGCATGGAGTTAAGTCCCGGACCAGACAAGCAGAACACTCTCGGGGGTAATTTTAGGGGTGGTCCGGGACTTGGTCCTGGACCTAAGTCCCGGACCCTGCTACAGATTTTGTAAATTTTACAGTTTCTTCTCATCACAGGTTCTCTCTTTGCCCATTAATTAACCAACCTTCACCAACTAAAATCTTCATGTTTTAGTGACTAATTACCCACCTAAACCACTTTCAACCACACACCAAGTACACTCACCAATCTAGTTAATTTTACTTAGATTCTTTTACACTCACAACCTTGTTTTCTAACAGATTGTAACAGATTTTGGCTATTACTTTAAACCATTCAAACCTCTCATACTGAAGCCATTCCAAGCATTCACATGGCATTATTTTTACTCCTAACACACTCTCCTTCAAAGCTTGGTTTTCCAAACCATTAACCACTCACTTAAACCTCTTAAACACACCTAGTTTCTTCCTTTGAATAGAACACTCAAGTCCATACATCCCTAGGAAATTTTGACAGCACTTGCCTACTTTCTATGCATTCACACCACACCATATATGCACACAAACACTTCTTCATCCCTGTTTAGTGAGGCACCAACAACTACAACACTTTTGATCCCCATTTGCTCACATATGTACACTAGCTTAGTTCCTAGATTTATTTGCACACATAAACCACATTAAAACATTCTCATTCAACTAACAATATTGTAGTATCATTACTACTCAAGTTCAAGTTTGTTTATACAGCACCCACATAAGTTTCACAAGGAAAATAAAACTATCACAAGGTAAGCTTTTTACCTTGTTCATTTCGGTTTTCACCCTTCTTCTTCTTCTTTATCTTGTTCTCTCTTTCACTTCTTGTTTTCACACCAAACAAGGCTATTGATTGCCAACTACAACCACCGCCCACCACACACATTCAACAATCAATTTGTTTTTCCTCCACAAAACCTAATATATATTTCAAGGAGCTAGTTTTCAAGGTTTAGCTTAGGTTTTACCTTAGAATAGCCAAATGGACAGCTTGGCAATCCATTGGAAGAGTTTCCATCCCTCCACAAGAGCAAGATGCTCACGGCTAACATGGGGAAAAATTCAACGTGAGGGAATTTTTTCCAAAATTGGAAGAGTTAGCTAGAAATGAAGAGCTTGTAACTTTCTTTTACCTTGAAGCATCAAGAAGATGATGGAGGCTCAAAATCAGCTCCTTAAGCTTCAAAAGCCAAAACACCCATGGAAGTGAAGGTGGAGGAAACAAGATTTTGAGGGGTGGAAAACGTAGCCCTCGCCGATACGAATCTAACGGTGGCAATTTTGTGCGATTCGGTGAAGGAACGAACAAGTTAGAGGAGATTGAAGATGAATGGTGGTGCTGTTCGGTCTCGCGCGTACAGAGAGGAAGAAAGGAGTTTGCAAGTCTCTGGAGCAATTCAATACGTGAGTGAAGAAGGAGAAATGAGAGGTAAGTACTTTACTTTACTTTTTAGCTTTATACTATTTGCTTTCTTACTTATTTATTTGTCTTGTTATTACTTAATAGCTAGCAAGCTATTAAAGGGTGTAACTTTAATTAAAACCGGCCCACATTAATTAATAGCCCGGGTCGTTTTTCGTCTTTTCGAATTAAACGCGTTTCGTCTCCCGGTTTGTCACTATTCACTTACCGGGTCCGTTTTCCGGAATTTTCTCGTTTAATTAATTTTAATGGTTATTAAGCTTCCATTAATACTTAATTATAGTATTTAATCAACTATAATTTTTACGGGTCCGTTTGACCACTTAAAGTTGCGTTTTCGGGTTTTCTCGAAAACGTGCTTAAAACTCCGTTAGCATTTTTAATCCATTATTTGGATCCGTTTTCTTCGGGAATCATTCCCGTATACTTATTAGGCCTAACTAAGCCTTAGGAATCCATCTCGGACCCTCTCGAGATCATATATCTCTTATACTCATTTAACGCGCATTTTAGCGTTTTTCGCTTTTCAAGCGTTTTCTCTTTTCTTTTGGTTTTATTCTTTTTACCAATACTCTTTAGGCACATTAGGCCTTTATAATTTATTAGAGTAATTAATCACCATTTTTAGATCCGGGGTATTAAAATCTACCCCCCTTAGGAACTTTGTCCTCAAAGTTGGTGAATCTAATGGTTACTCTCATGGCATTCAATGCCAAGGTTATAGTACATGTATAACCTTACTGACTCCACAAGTCAGTCTCATTTCATACTACACATACCACACATATCACAGCATGTATAGCAATCAAAAATACTTTTTGTTCTCTCTCCATGGAATCGGTCCGAAGACAAGAAGGCACTACAGTCCTCGAATCCATGTTGAGTGTATACTACTGATCCCTCAGGTACCGGTCACGTTGAACACTTACTCTTTCTGGTTCACGGCCGTTTCATGACAAATGGGCACTTACTCTCTCTGGCCCACGGTCCCTTCGGTTCTGATCAAAACATTACACATATACATATCCTCAGGCACTCTGGTTGACTCACTCAACACAGGAACATCTCAGGGTACTCTCCCCGTCCCGCTGCCTTTGGAAAAATCACACACTGACACCGCCCCAACCGGTCACTTAGGACCGCCGCACGTACGGTGCAATGGTTTCAAAACTAATACACGCCCACCGTTCTACCGGTCATCAAGACTTAAGGCTCAGCCATCGGCGGGTGATAGCGGTTTCAAAACCAGTTTTCATTTCCATCTTCATACTTGAAGAAAATTCTTTTTCAAAATCTGTTTGAAAATTCTTTTTAAAACATCACACAACTCCAAATCAGATTTATGGTAGCTGTATCTTTCTTAGCGTGATTACTTGTGACCACTATAGGGAGCTTCAGGAATCATCTAACCCTGATGTGATCAGCATCAGTGTTGAACTATCCTTCCACCCCAATTTGTGTTCGGTTTCCCTTGATCGCTAGCAGATCAAGTTCCACCTCCCACGTCAGTTTCAAACAATCAGATAGTCAAACATTTTTTTTTCTATCTTTTACTCTTTCTAGTTATATTCACGAAACAATTCGTTTCAATTAATCTCTAGTTCCTAGTACTTAGGTCATTTGTGATTCTCATTGCTTCACTACTTTACCTAGGTATTCCATACTTATGGCTTCTTTTACCCAAATTGTTGCTCAATTTAAAACACATAACATACAACTCCAAAGGATGGAACTCACTCCATCTATCATTCTCAAATAAAATCACCTAGGGAACTCACTCCCTCTTAGGTTACACATCGGTTTCATGCCGATTCATACTCATCATAACTCATGTCTAATCTCACTAGACATATACTATAGGGATTCTCATTCCCCAGGAGTTTCTCTACTCCTCTTTTCATGAATATTACCTACTCATTACTTGCATCTCTCATGCACAATACTTATACTTACACAATGAATGGGTACACATGTTTATGTAACATGAGGTCCAAACATCAAAACAATTTCTTTTGTGCTATGCACATAGTAGTTTACGAACTATACGTAAAACATACTCTAAGCGGTTTCTCGCCCTACCCCCCTTAAAAGGGGTTACGCCCGCGTAACCAACCATATGTTATCACTGAACATTGGTTCATTAATTCGAGTATTATGAAGTGTTTTAACTTCAGTATGGTTAATTAACTCATAACCGGGTTCGGTTCTAGCCTCTAAGGCTTCAAGGGGTTTATGACATAGGTATACTTAACCCTGAATCACGGTCCACAAGCTTCTGCTGCGTGACCTGATAACTAGAGCTTAATTCGCTCTTTGGTATTCTCAATGTATTTCAATCGTCGCTTGGTATCTCTTACCGTATGCGAATTCGATGAATTTTAGATTTCTCTCCAGTTCTCTGGGAATCTACTTCGTATAACACTGTATACCTTTGTGATTATTCACATATTTTTCCCGACTTATTGTCGGTTGAGGTCAAGCTACTACTTAGCATGTAGTGCTTCCTCGTTTAATAGTGGCTCATGGATTATGTTTGTTTCTTGGTTCTGTACCAGAGTTCTTCATTCATACCACTCTGCATTTACCATTCATCGATCCTGGGCCCTGTGGGTTACTGCTCATGTTCCTCGTGCATCTTTGGCCAACGGCCGCACGGTTATCTCTCTAATTCTCAATCAACAGGCTTCGTTGACATTTCTCAATTCCTGGCTCTCCCACTCGATCATTACCGCACAAGTGCAATACCAAAACACTCAGTCATACAGAGTGCAGAAGCGTAAACCCTTGACAGTAAATCTCTCATGGGATAGGAATGATTATGTCCCCTTTACCACATTTGCTCATCAGCTTCATATCACTAACCGAATATACTCTTACAATGGTCGCTTACTGCGTACCTTGTTCTTTCTCATTTCTATGGCATCCGCTACTACTTTAGCTTCTGCCCAGGTGTTCTCGCCATTTACACGATGGCTTGCCATTCACTTGGCTCAACAATATACGCTATTCATTAAATCTCTCTGCGCGCTTGCGCACTGCTTACTCTGCAGTTCATACTGTACACATACAGTGTTCACTACTCATCCGATTACTCTATCGGTTTCCTTTACTGCTATCAAGGTTCCTCTTTATACTCTATTATTGTTCATATACTCATTGGCAATATACACATGCTCAAGTTTTGCTACACCGCTCTAGCGGTTTCACATTACATACTTAGGTGGTAGCCTTTCTCTGGAGGATTCACGTAAATGCCGCTCCATAGGCCCCATAATAACAAGTGGTATCCCCACTCTAAGGTAGTGGTTCATTCACCACTGTTCCTCTTATGCCTTTATGCATATGTTTTACAACGTTTGGATCTACGTATTGTAGTTGGTTTTATCGGCTTACAAGCCACCTTGCCTCGAGTCATGCTCCATGCGGGCTGTTTATATAGGTTTTTGCTTCTCCGTATACCATTAAATGGTTTGGAGGTATTACTGGGTTTTTCGATAAGGTTGTTTCAACACTCTTCCATACATGGGAGGCCCTTTAAGCAACTTGATATTTGTTGATGCCCTCTGGCAATCTAGGGTATCCCGTGTACCGTGGGATCCCTTCGGGTTCTACCCGAGTGTTTGCTTAAACACTTGTGTTCTCAACACGATATTTCGTTCAACTACTGTTGACTCCGGCACCCTTCTCGGATTGCTCCTGGGTGTTATTGAGTAATGCCATTACATCTGGCTTGTACTCATGGTTATGTTCAGTTGTGACTTCGCCTTGCGGCTATGTATAACTCAAACTATCCCGTTTAGGGTTGTAATGTCTCCCGTTATTGGGTAGAGTATTAGTACTTTTCCTTTACCTACTTGATTAGGTCATTATTCTCTTAGTGAGATATACTGTGGGAATTCTTTCCCGTTTATCAAACATTGATATGATCAATTAAGGCATTCATTGCTTACACTGGTATTCACTCAGTTATTAGGTATTTCCTGAGACATATCCAATGTCTGTACTTAATACTCTGTGCTTCTCGCACTTCTCCATGCTATGTCCTTAGGTCCGTCACCTTATTGGTTTTTGGCTCCTTAATTGGTAAGCTTCCTTGTGTTCTTCGATCATTCGAGGTGTCCAACTGTCTTGTTTGAATTGGCTCTTTCGTCCGTAGTATGGAGTGGCTACTTCCCGTGTCCGTACTCTACTTGTATACATACATGGAGTATCTTATTGATACGTTACCACTTACCCGACTAACTCATAACTGGTCTGTCAGGCCCGCAAGCTCCTTTGGAGTGCGGTTGTTCCATGTCTCGTTTGTGTACACTTGTAGTGTCGGTCACGCCTAAGTGAAGTATTCTGTTGCCAACTCCTCTTATAAGGTCCTATAATAACTTATCGTGGTTCTCTGGTTTGGTTTAAAAATTCGGGGGTTTTTGGAAAATTTTATGTTCTGAAAGGAAGTTCAAGTTTTAAAAGTAAGTTCTTCATGGCATTTCAATGCCGGCTGTTCCTTACCGAGTCCAGCTTCTCGTTGACTGGTATGTTCTTTATATGATCAGGCCGTTATGCCTTTTCAAGGTTTTGTTTCAGAATTCTTTAGGGTTTGTGGTGCTATGTCGGCTTCCTTAGCCATCCACGTACTCTGCTAAGTACTTATTGTGTGTCAAAGTTCCTCTTAGCTGTCCGTTATACTGCACTTGCCGAGGCAAGTGCGCGGTACAGGCGGTTTTTGGGTTAACTCATACCGGTCACGGTATTGTTCACATTGTATCTGGTAGCCTCGTTGGCTCTTCCTTGATCCTCTAGTTGGATAAGTGCTCCTTGGAGCTGATTCTCATTCATCTTAATTGTGGTTACCGAGGTTTAACTTATTTAGGTACCACTTTGGTAGTCCCATTCGGGTATATCCCGTAGCTATGCTCGTAGCTGTCTAAGCTGTGCCCGTTAGGTATTGCAACCTCTTCGGGTGTGGCAGGGTGGGTGTACCTACTCTCAACTACGTTCTTAACTGGTTGGTGTACCCTTAGTAGTATTACATATCATGGCGGTCCGTAGACATGTGTCCCGGTTCTCGTTATTTCTCATGAGTCCGCCTTGTTGCACGGTTGGTGCTTTCTTCTGGCTGCTCGGCCAGCTAGGTTCTCGCGACTGCTAAGCATGTCGCCCCAAGTTGCCACAGATTTCGGTCTCCTTGGATTAGGATTTCTCGATCTCTCGCCATTATGTGCGGTTATTGTCATTCCAGCGGGATCCGTCTCCGGGCTTTCCGGTTCTCGGGACTTACCGCATGACAGGTTCTGGTTCATATTGAGATATTTATTAACTGCCAGACTGGGTTTCCCATCTCTCTGGTGTTCTTCCCGAGCTTTTAATGCGGGGGTTGTGGAGGGCGGGTTTGGTATTGTAGGTATCCAGAACATACTGGAAGTTCCTATCTAGCGCATCTCTCACGCTACCTCTCAACCCATAGCCCTAAGTCTCTAATTCCTAACTCGGTATCTCCTAAGCTCGGTATTTCCAGTCATCAGAGCGATACTTCGCTCTGATACCATTTTTGTAACACCCCAACCGTTAATCTCATCCTTACCTCTTAAACCGTTACCAATTACTCCTACTCACGCAGCGGAACTCTAATTACAACGAGGGGTGAAACAACGCCGTTAGCCACCCATGTGGCTAACCAGGCCTTTCTTACATACCGTAACGGTCTGATGAACTGGAACAACCGAGTACTCCATACAAATACAATACTCAATTCATATCTCTACTATACCGAGTCTACAATATACGGATGCCGATAACATACTCGGACTTACACCTCGTTCAAACGCATAAGTAATTACAATCTAACTACCCATGCTCACAGCAGTCCCCGTCCTACTCTCTCGAACGGTGGTCAGCTTCAAGTACCTGCACACTAAAAACGTTCCCCCTAGGGGGTCAGCTTACGCTGCGCATGAAATTCGCATATACCGCGTGCTAACCGCGGTACGCCGACTACTTTGGGTCGGATATACATGGAGTTCATTTTAATCAAACAACATGCATCATGGCAATACAATATATATGTATATCACACAAGGAATCTACATCCAATCACGGAACACGATTCCTAACTAACATAACAATGTTGTTAGTGGTAACTGGTTACTCTTAGGCATTGAGGGTTATTCCTCACTATGCCTTGTTTACGTATTCAATGCCTCACCCGCTCTCTCGGGTTACTTATTCGTATACACACCCATTCTCTTGGGCTACTCATTCATATACTTACCCATTCTCTCGGGTTACACATTCATATACTCACCCCTTTCTCTCGGGTTATTTATACTCATTATCTCACCCACACTCTTGGGTTATTTATAACTCACCCACACTCTTGGGTCATTCATACTCAAGCTCTTGTAGATTCTCGAGACACTACAGGTCTCCTACGTCACGCTTGTTACTCTTATACATACTTAAGCCAAAACTCATGGCTCTCTAGCATAGTCTTACTTCCCCGGTTTCGACCCTACTCTGGGTCTAGCATGGTGGGAAGGTTCAACTAGCTCACGGAACTCTCTCTTAGTTCCTATCTCTTTTACTTAGGTCCGACTACTCTCGGACTACTCTCGTTCCCGTATACTCCTCTCTCGGAGTTATAATAATATCATGTATGTTAGTCTAGAAGCATCATTCTCGATGTTTCTAATGACTTTGGGAACTTTACTTAAATTCGGGTAATTTTTAGGTTTAAAGGTTACCCTCACAATCATATGCTTATACATTTGGATATTTTCTTATACCGGGTAAAATCCTCATATAAGAGGTCGACCGTATCTCAAGGGAGTCACATAGTCCCTTAGGTCTCTTTTACCTTTCTTATATGTTACATTATTGGACTAACTTCAATCCTCTCCATGGAGGTCATTTATCTCTCCACTCATATTTATTTCGTGGATTGTTTCAATAAGGTTCTCTAACCGTTATTGGGTATTTACTCAACCCGTACATCTCCTCACATTTTAGGGAGTTCATTTGTTTGTGTTATCGTTATTCTTTAATCGATAGCTTGTGTGTGTTTGCATATTACCATTGGTTATGTGACTACCCGTTCAACGGGTTTCTAGTCAATCAGTACTCACTAAGAGTCGGTCTATGCACTAAGTTAGACCACGCCGGCATACAAGTATGTTAGCTCATTCAACATACAACAAAGCATGCATAATCAAACAAGGGATTATTTTCATGCTTTAATCTTGATTAAGCCGGCACACAAACACACAAATCAGAGTAACTCGGTTAGCATACGGGGCATGAGAAAATCATACCTTTCACCGGGATTTTACTTTTACCGTGTCACCTCACCTTGCTTGGTTCACACACGATCCACTGATAACATTCAAATGTTTTATTAACATCAAAGCATTACGGTATGTAAAACTAATACTCCCGTACTTAACCCCGTTTTATCCCGTTATCTCGGTTTTACACTTGTTAATTTGAGTTCTCATTTCTCACTCTCTTCTAACACTTTCTTACACTTCTTAGGGCCTTTACATGTCACCAAACAAGGCCTTAACATCTTATAACATCATTAACATTCAAACCCCTATCATTTAACCCCTTTAAAACACTCACGGGGCAATTCTGGGGGTGGTCCGGGACTTGTTCCATACCCTAAGTCCCGGACCAATCACAAAACAACCTCTCGGCCAAAAATAATGCATGGTCCGGGACCTTGTACCTAGGCCAAGTCCCGGACCAATATGGGTGTGTACTCTCGGCTTAAATTCTATATGTGGTCCGGGACTTGGGCATGGAGTTAAGTCCCGGACCAGACAAGCAGAACACTCTCGGGGGTAATTTTAGGGGTGGTCCGGGACTTGGTCCTGGACCTAAGTCCCGGACCCTGCTACAGATTTTGTAAATTTTACAGTTTCTTCATCTGTTACAGGTTCTCTCTTTGCCCATTAATTAACCAACCTTCACCAACTAAAATCTTCATGTTTTAGTGACTAATTACCCACCTAAACCACTTTCAACCACACACCAAGTACACTCACCAATCTAGTTAATTTTACTTAGATTCTTTTACACTCACAACCTTGTTTTCTAACAGATTGTAACAGATTTTGGCTATTACTTTAAACCATTCAAACCTCTCATACTGAAGCCATTCCAAGCATTCACATGGCATTATTTTTACTCCTAACACTCTCCTTCAAAGCTTGGTTTTCCAAACCATTAACCACTCACTTAAACCTCTTAACACACCTAGTTTCTTCCTTTGAAGAACACTCAAGTCCATACATCCCTAGGAAATTTTGACAGCACTTGCCTACTTTCTATGCATTCACACCACACCATATATGCACACAAACACTTCTTCATCCCTGTTTAGTGAGGCACCAAACAACTACAACACTTTTGATCCCCATTTGCTCACATATGTACACTAGCTTAGTTCCTAGATTTATTTGCACACATAAACCACATTAAAACATTCTCATTCAACTAACAATATTGTAGTATCATTACTACTCAAGTTCAAGTTTGTTTATACAGCACCCACATAAGTTTCACAAGGAAAATAAAACTATCACAAGGTAAGCTTTTACCTTGTTCATTTCGGTTTTCACCCTTCTTCTTCTTCTTTATCTTGTTCTCTCTTTCACTTCTTGTTTTCACACCAAACAAGGCTATTGATTGCCAACTACAACCACCGCCCCACCACACATTCAACAATCAATTTGTTTTTCCTCCACAAAACCTAATATATATATTTCAAGGAGCTAGTTTTCAAGGTTTAGCTTAGGTTTTACCTTAGAATAGCCAAATGGACAGCTTGGCAATCCATTGGAAGAGTTTCCATCCCTCCACAAGAGCAAGATGCTCACGGCTAACATGGGGAAAAATTCAACGTGAGGGAATTTTTTCCAAAATTGGAAGAGTTAGCTAGAAATGAAGAGCTTGTAACTTTCTTTTTACCTTGAAGCATCAAGAAGATGATGGAGGCTCAAAATCAGCTCCTTAAGCTTCAAAAGCCAAAACACCCATGGAAGTGAAGGTGGAGGAAACAAGATTTTGAGGGGTGGAAAACGTAGCCCTCGCCGATACGAATCTAACGGTGGCAATTTTGTGCGATTCGGTGAAGGAAAACAAAGTTAGAGGAGATTGAAGATGAAGGTGGTGGTGCTGTTCGGTCTCGCGCGTACAGAGAGGAAGAGGAAGGAGTTTGCAAGTCTCTGGAGCAATTCAATACGTGAGTGAAGAAGGAGAAATGAGAGGTAAGTACTTTACTTTACTTTTTAGCTTTATACTATTTGCTTTCTTACTTATTTATTTGTCTTGTTATTACTTAATAGCTAGCAAGCTATTAAAGGGTGTACACTTATTAATTAAAACCGGCCCACATTAATTAATAGCCCGGGTCGTTTTTCGTCTTTTCGAATTAAACGCGTTTCGTCTCCCGGTTTGGTCACTATTCACTTACCGGGTCCGTTTTTCGGAATTTTCTCGTTTAATTAATTTTAATGGTTATTAAGCTTCCATTAATACTTAATTATAGCTATTTAATCAACTATAATTTTTACGGGTCCGTTTGACCACTTAAAGTTGCGTTTTCGGGTTTTCTCGAAGAACGTGCTTAAAACTCCGTTAGCATTTTTAATCCATTATTTGGATCCGTTTTCTTCGGGAATCATTCCCGTATACTTATTAGGCCTAACTAAGCCTTAGGAATCCATCTCGGACCCTCTCGAGATCATATATCTCTTATACTCATTTAACGCGCATTTTAGCGTTTTTTCGCTTTTCAAGCGTTTTCTCTTTTCTTTTGGTTTTATTTCCTTACCAATACTCTTTAGGCACCATTAGGCCTTTCATAATTTTATTAGAGTAATTTAATCACCATTTTTAGATCCGGGGTATTAAAGGTGTCAACTGAGATCTAAGAGTCTTGCAGATCCAATCGAAGTGAGCAAGCAATAGTGTTATGTTCCTCAATTTCATATCTTAGAGCGTACATTATAATCCTTTATTCTTCGAGTTATTCAGTCAACTTAGAAATTTTCCTATTGAGATTGGCTTTAAGAGTGTTATTTTTAGAAACCATTTTAGCAATCAAAGTCAGAAAACCCATAAGAGATATACAGTAAAGGTCTGTCCCTGAATGAGATCTCGTTACCTCGTTGTCAGGAATCATGGAATGAGTCTAATCATGTGCCATGTCTTTTTTATTAGAATGTCAACACATGAGCTCTAATACCACATGTAGGATCGGATAGCTGACTCAAACCAACTCAAGATGTGAGTCTATGAGATGGTTTGACTCAATCCAACAAAGGGTGTGGAAGCCGTTACTCGAACTTGAAATATGGAAAGACTCAAGCGAACTCCGATATACACAATATAAGTTATTTTTATTTCCTGGTCAAATGAAACAACATACTATGCCCACTGAGTAAAAAGGATCTACTCAGTTGTATTATCACTCACCTATCCAACACAATTCTAATCAGCATGATGATAAGTGTGATGAGACTAGGACCTACCTAGAATGACTCTTTCGATGTGCGCAAACCAAAACTAGTCCTCTCTCTCTCTCTCTCTCTTTCAAATATAAGTGAAGCTTTCTCTAAACAAATATTATGAATAATTCTCTCTATAAAGCCTCTGTGAGAAATGAAAATACAAGTCTCTTATATAGCTTTACAGATTTGAAAGTTGTGGAAAGTTAGTTCCTGAATTTTTGGGAACTAACACTACTAACTCCTCCTTCCTTGAATTTCAGACTCAAAAAGTCAAGGCTTCTGATTTTGTTCATGCTTGCATGAATTTCGGCCCAATGATGATAATTGTTGACCTTTGTGGTTTAGTCGACGTTGCTCTTTAAATTTTGCAATTGATGGATGGACTCACTCGATCTTTCAAGGTTGACTGACTCTGTCTTGTTTTGAGAAGTACGCTTGACTTGTTTGATCCGGTTGACTACCATAACAACATCTTCATACTCCAATAAAATCACCCCAAACGACTTGCTTCCTCACTGAATTCCATAAAAGTTTCAAAATGACAAGCAAGGCTGCGGGCAAAGTCCTTGTTATGAAGGAGCAAAGGAGCATCATGGACTCGAATCCAGATTGAAAAGTGGGAGAACTCGTGGTCCGATGGGGCTCTTTCCTTTTGTATACACTGGAGAATAAGAAGAGCTTCATTTGAATGACCATGGACCCGATCTAGAATAGCGTGCTCCATATTGATCCGTTCAAATTCTAACAGAAAAATATGTTTACCTGTCTGTCCGATCTTGAGGGGGGCATTGAGCTTCCAAACCTGTGCAAGCGTTTTTCTCCATAACCTCGATATTTGCACTACGATTAGTAAGGATCTTTGATAACAGGCAGTGATTAAACGAGGTGGTATGGTCATGCTCCATTAAGCAATCAATGGTGATAGTCAAATCTTCATCTTTTGTGAGGGATAACTCCTCACATTGAGAGGAGAGATCATCCACCGACCGACGAAGTGGTGAGCCCATGGCATAGAAATGTAGAGGCAAAGTAAGCTTTTTATTTAGTGACTCTTTATTGAGCTTGTCATGGCAGTTGAGTACGGGTGTACGAACTGGGGCAGAAGGGAAGCATTTCCACTAAGATTGGGGCGAAAACAGGCGGGTGAAGTGATCGTAGACAAACGAGGAAGGATGAGAGTTTGAATTGTTGGCTCAAAGATGGCGGAGATCGATAGAAGAATGGGAGGTAGGAGGATCAAGCTCAGCCACATGCCATTCATGATTAAAACTCATAAGTGATGCTGAAAAAATAGACCGCATGATTATGAACTAGGAGAAATATGGATGCATAAAAGTGAGAAGAAACATCGCTCTCGCCTAAGGAGAGATTTGGAAAAAAAGGACCAAAATCGAAGACATGCAACATAAAAGATCAGATTACCATCAACATGCAACTCCTCGAAGGGACAAGAGAAAAGAGAGCGAAGAAGGTTTAAGTTAAACTAATTAGGTGTTGAGTAAAGTAATAAGTGAATGTTTGTGTTTAAGTTTTTGTTCTTTATTCTTTGTCATAGAATAAAGAAGCGAGTATATATCCACCTTATTTAAGAGGCTAGGTTCTTCATCATCGTTATCCTCACTAGTGCAAAATAGATCATTTTTTTGGGGGGGGGGGGGGGTTGCAGCTAAATTTGGAGGTTTTTTAACTGTAAAAAATGAGGCCGCCAAAAAAAAGGTTAGAAGCTTTCTCGCCGGTTCCGAACCCGCAAAAAAAAGCACATTTTTGGAGGATCAAAGAACAAAACCGCCATAAAAAGGCAAATGAGCTGGAACTGACAGGCCTTTTCGGGTGGTTCTAGTCTTAATAACCACCAAAATACATGTTTTTTTTAATGTTCGTTATCGGAGGTTCCACCCTAACAACCACCAAAAAAGGTGTTTTTGTTGTTTTTCCCGCATATGGCTAGGAGAGAATAAAAAGAAGAAACACAAACTAAAATCATAAGACCACAATACACAGTGAGGGACCAACATACCCTGAACTAAAGAGAGCACCAAGAATATAAGTTGCAACTTTTCATACACAACAAAAAATAGATTAGTAAGCACTAAGGATTTATTTTTGGTCTAAAGAAATTGTACAAGGTCTAGATGACAGCAAAAAAATTCATGTTAACACAAGAGGGGATGGATAGACGTATTCAATTCCAAGTGCAATCGTGATTTAAAAAAAGTCCAAGTGGAGTCACATATAATGTAGCTCATCTCTTCATCATTATCAGGTGTCGAACATCTCCCCATGTGATTCAGAAAATTTGATGAAAAAGACTTTCCGTCTCCACTTCAGACCTCTCTTGTTTAGCATACAAGCTCATCTTCGCCAGTATGGAAATCTAAAGGAAACAAACGAACAAACAACACAAGGCTTTTTTTATCAGGTTAAAAAAGGAAGAATTTACTTGCTACGAGTTAAATAAAAAAGAATGTCATTTTTCCATGCACATATATTAAGAACCTTATATGTCCATAGCTAAAGTAACATCTTATTCAGTAACCAACCTCATACAAATGTGCCAGTCGAACAAGAACCTTTCCATCGCCAAGCTTCTGCATTTATCATAGACATGTCTAATTATATTCAAAAGGTAAACATAACTAAAAATAATAATTCAAAACTTCTTGATGTTCATGCCAATTGAAACAAGCTTAACTTTTTTAAGCCAACAAGACCTGTAATTAATGATCGAAATTTGGTGGGTACCTAAAGAGTTAGCACTGCAACATTATCCAGTAAATTGTAAGATGGATCAATGGCAGAAAATGTGGTTACATGAGAGCATGAGATAAATCAAATAACAATAATCCAAACTATTTTTTATGTAAACACATATCTTATCCATCAAACATCATTAGTTATCAACTCATTTACAAAAACAATAAAAATAGATCATACAAATCAATGAAACTAGTGCAGTTATTTTGGCTAACACCTTGTGGGCATACACAAGTTTTGCACCAAATGGATAAATTGAATTGTTTGAATCATACCAATTCATCAATCACACTCATGATCACTTAAATCAACCAACAAGGACATTATAACATCAAAACTCTTACCAAAAATTACAAAAATGAATAACAAAACAAGCCACACAAAACTAACCTATTTTCGAATTATTGGCGTGGAGAATGCACAAAGAGTGGGCGAGGACAAGGCGGCTGTAATGACGCCAAAGAGTAACGACTAGGGTTGTGAATCGCCTATGGCTCGAGAACTATGTTCGATTTTGGTGTAATGGTATAGGGATGAAGCAGGTGCGAAATATAGAATATTAAGGCACATTTTCAGTGGTTCCATAGCATATATAACTAACGAAAAAAGTGTTTTTTTCTTTGATTGAGATTTTTTAGCAGTTCCGTCAAACAACCGCAGAATTTTACATTTTCACTGGTTATGCGGTTGTTTGACGGAACTGCTAAAAAATCTAAATTAAAAAAATGCTTTTTCACTGGTTACTCTATGGAATCGCCGAAAATGTATATAGATATTTTACATTTTCGTAGAATGATTTAAAACCGTCGAAGATACACCGACAAATGAGTTTATTTCTGTATTAATGCCTACACTAAGAAGAGCTACTGACAAAACTAAATTGAGCGTAGAGGAAATGCACCAACTGGTGGTTAAGAAGGAAGAATCACTCGTGCATAAGAAGAAAGAACTTCAAATGGATATTAAGAGTGAAGAGATCCCTTCACTAGTCTTAGGGACCAAAACACAAATTGTATTGTTGAAGTGTCTTAGACATATTTACTAGATGCAATTTGGAAAGTATACACCTGGTCATCTGAAGTACGACCCCACCTTTCCACCTCTTGATGTCTAGTCATTCGAGAGAGTTTGTTAAACCCCAAATAATTTTTCTTGCTACCATGATCCTTTGTAGGGTGAGCTTTGGTAAAGGCTTTCTTATGTCCCAACTCGCCATCCTTAATGCCTTTCTCTAGGATGAGAGGGTCTTGCGATGTATTCTTTCAAGAACTCCAAATGATTTCTCTAAGGTTGTTAAGCACCTGTTTTTCATCTGAGACAGTACACCCAAGCTCATGTGAGCTTTAGATTTGTTTAGCTTTCTCCTGTACATGCACATCTTCTTACTCCATCTACAACATCATTTGAGCTTTCTCCTGTGAATTATTCATTATGGCATCTAGAGAACTCCCTTAACATCAGCTATGAGTTTGAAACTAAGAGAAATTCTAAAAAATGTTTGTTACCCGAAAATTTTTCTTATCTTTCCTGACTGATAAAGAGAAAAAAAATTGGGTCAAAAGAAAATGTCATTTTGGATTTTTATCAACAATTTACTTATGTAGGTGGGAGACTCGGTATTTTTTGAATCCTTATGTAAGGAATTACTATTGGGCTTATAAGTTTCCATCTTGGGCTTTCTGATGTATTAGTCCACTTTAGGTCACTCACTCATGATGGGCTTGTATTAGCAATTTATCTGATAATCCGATTTAGATAGATTTTACCAGATTTAGATAGATTATTAATGATTTGGATAGATTATTAGTTTATAAAGGCGTTTAGCCTCAGCGATGTAAAATCATGCCGGAAAAACAATGGTATCGTTTTACATTCAAATCAGGAACTTCTTCCTTCGTTTTCTTTCTACGCTCCCCACTTACGAAATCTAACATGGTATCTAGAGCTTAGGTTTGTTCCTAATTTCGTTCGAGCTTTTCAAGAATGACGGAAGACCCAAACAAAGGGAAGGAAGACCCAAACAAAAAGAAGGCGTCTGCATCAGCATCGATCAACACCATAGATGTTAACGATCCGATTTATGTGCACGCCGCAGAACACCCTGGGTTAAACCTTGTTCCTAAATTCAATGGCAAGGGCTTCCTTGGGTGGAAGTGGGATATGGCCACTGCTCTGAAGGCCAAAAATAAATATGGCTTTGTCACCGGGAAGGGCAATAAGCCTGCTGAAGAAGATACGATCCGGTTGTGCGCTTGGAAAAGATCGAGGTCTTTAGTGGTTTCTTGGCTCAAAACGGCGCTGGAACCCAAAATACTCCAGAATGTGCGCTACTGTAGTGATCCCAAGGAGATTTGGGAATCGCTGTGCACCACCTACGAGTGCGACAATCTTGCCATTATTCATAATTTGAAGCGAGAATTATCAGAGTTGCGGCAAGGAGAAGACACAGTAGTTGATTATTATGCAAAGTTAAAAGATATCTGGGGAGAACTGGAGTTAGCGCGACCTCTGCCTGGTTGCACCTGTTCGAATTGCACATGTGGAGTAAAAGAATCTGTCAAGAAACAAGTTGAGGAAGACAAACTCATCACGTTCTTGATGGGATTGAATCGGAATTTTGTTTCGATTCGTGGTCAGATATTGGCGATGGAGAAAACGCCAACCCTAGAAAAAGCTTTTGCTCTCATTATGCAAGAAGAAGAGCAGAGAGGAAACGAGAATGTCAGAGA
>CM041777.1:401218700-401241064 GCA_023374045.1 Limonium bicolor | reverse complement strand
CTTTCTACAATTCACGATCTATTTTGAAGAGCGCTCCCTCTCTCGACAGTTTCTGCGTTCTTCCTCTCTTCTTCCCCTTGAGTGCTTCTGAAGTTCTGGTGAATTGCTGGTGCTAGGGTTGCGGTATTTGGCTCGTTCTCTTGCTGCTGTGGTGTGGATTGTTCGCCTCTGCATAATCAGGTTTGGTTTCCTTCGATTCCGATGGTTTTTCGCTTCTGTTTTGAGAGAACAGTTTTCTGATTTTGGGGCTTGTCTCTACGGCTTCTGTTGTGGGATCTTCGGATCCATAGGACCTTATGTGTGTCCTTCTGTTGTGTTAGCTTGTCTCTAGTGTCCCACTCTTCTGTATCTGTTTCTGCAAGTCCGACTAAGATTTGAAGTGATGTTCTGCTCTGCTTCTGTTTTGTGTTCCATTCAGTCTATTTACAATGACTTCGCAATCTCCTCTGTTTATAAGATATCCTGCTGCTTCTGTTTTGAGTAGGCTTCCTTGAGGAAGTCTTCTGCTTGCTGGGCTGTTTAGCTCACCCCTTTACTTTGCTGCAGATTGAGCTCGTGGGATCTTCTCTCCTGTTCCCTTCTGGAGCTTCGTGATTTTTATGCCTCTTTAGACTTTGTTTACCTTGCGCGTTGGACGCTTTAGAACCCTTGTGTAGCCTTCGGGCCTTCCTTGTATTTGACTTATTAGCATTTGAATCTTAAACTCATTTGGTATTTATGCAAGTTCGTTATTTGGTTTTGGGATTCGATTTGCTTAGAGCCTTGCGACGTTAAGTAGTAGACTCGCGGCGTGTAACGGCCCTAACTCCTAGGCCGGTTTTGGGGTCGTTACAGTGAGAATAAGAAGAGATTAGAACTTAAGTAAGATATAACCTATTTCCACCTTAGGAAACTTTAACATTTGCTATCCAATGCCTTCAACACCTAACCTGGAAGACACCGACATCGAAACCCGAGACTTTCCAACCGAGCAATGTCAGGTTATCCGCCCAGGTATGATTTTATTAAGGGGATACCTGACACCCGAAACACAAATAGCCATCATCAGGAGATGCAGTCAGTTAGGAATGGGACCGGGAGGTTTTTATACACCGGAGTACCCAGGAGGAGCAAGGATGAAGTTAAAGATGATGAGCTTAGGCAAGGATTAGAATCCGTATGCCAGGACTTACCAGACTATGAGGGCACAAGATGGAGTCTCACCACCAGGAATACCCGAAGAGTTCCATCCGGTTATTACACAAGTCGTGGAGATCGCTCAGCAGATGGAAGCTGACCCGATCCCAGACATACGAGTAGACCTTTGCATTGTTAACTTCTACGAGAAAGACGGGCGACTCGGATTACATCAGGATAAGGACGAGACAACGGAGTCTCTCGAAAGAGGGATACCCGTAGTGTCTTGGTCCATTGGAGATGATGCAGAATTTTTGTATGGCGAGCAGAAGCGTGCGGACCGTGCTAATAAGTTAATACTTAGATCTGGAGATGTATTAGTTATGGGAGGAGAATCAAGGATGTTGTACCATGGGATTAAGATAATTAAGCTGAATACAGCACCGTCAGCAGTGATTAATGCGACGCACATGAGACCAGGACCGTTAAACCTAACCTTTAGACAATATTAGCCATGTAATGTTTTAGTATGAGATAAGGAATGAGATGTAAGGGAGAAGCACATGTTGTAAATAGGATGGTTATTAATAAAATAACAGTGTTGTTCATATAATTTGTTACGACTCTTGTTATACCATCATTACTCATGAAAGCTTGTGAAATACAATTAGGTTATGGACTCGGTACGGAAGGTGCGCTAAGCATACTTACAGAGGCACAGGCCGACGCAAGCGGTACTATCCTCACTGGCACCTTTCTGATTAATGGGATCGAGGCATCAGTTCTCTTCGACTCAAGGGCCTCGCATACCTTTATCTCGGCATCTTTTGCGAGAAGGTTGGGGCTGGACGCTGATGAGCTACCCGATTTCACGGTTACGCTCCCGTCTAAGGAGAAGGTACGTTGCACTTGCTACTACCGAGGAGCCATCGTCAGAATTAAGGGGGAAGATTTTCCAGTCAGTTGTATTGAGTTCAAGGAGTTGGGATTTGATGTGATTTTCGGGATGAATTGGTTGGAGCGGCACAAGGGTCGTATCCTCTGCGCCGAGCATCGACTGCTGCTCAGGAGTCTGTCTGGGGTGACAATATCATACCGCCAGAGGCCTAGAGAGCCTTCGACTAAGATCATCACCGCTATGGCAATGTACAAGGAGTTGAGGAGGAAGGAAGAAGTGTACCTCTGCTATGTCTAGGACATAGAGAGAGACACCGAGTTCAACCCCGATTTACTGGTAGTGTCGGAGTTCCCCGATCTCTTTCCACGGGAACTGCCCGGCATGCCACCCACTCGGGAGGTAGAGTTCACCATCGAGCTGCTACCTGGTACTGAACTGATAGCCAAGGCACCATACCGCATGGCTCCGGCAGAAATGAGTGAGTTAAAGGAATAGTTAAAGGACTTGTTAGAGAAAGGATTCATAAGACCCAGTGTATCACCATGGGGAGCGCCAGTTCTCTTCGTGAAGAAGAAGGATGGTAGTCTCCGCCTCTGCATCGACTACAGGGAGTTGAATGCAGTAACTGTAAAGAATAAGTATCCACTACCCGCATTGATGATCTGTTCGATTAGTTGAAGGGGGCATCTGTGTTTTCCAAGATTGATCTCAGATCGGGGTATCATCAGATAACCATTAAAGAGGGGGATATTGAGAATACGGCATTCCGGACACGATACGGCCACTATGAGTTTACGGTGATGCCGTTCGGTTTGTCGAACGCACCGGTAAAATTTATGGATCTGATGAACCGCTTGTTCTGGGAGCAGCTGGACAAGTCAGTTGTGGTATTCATCAACGACATTCTGATATATTCAAAATCAAAAGCTGTGCATGAGGAACATCTTAGGAGAGTATTAGAGGTACTGAGGGAGAACCAGCTATATGCTAAGTTCTTCAAGTGTGAGTTTTGGCTTGACCAGGTCTATCCTGGGTCATGTCATCTCAGATGCTGGGATCTCGGTGGATCCAACAAAGATTGATGTAGTGCGTACCTGGCCGAGACCGAAGACAGTTACCGACATTCGGAGCTTCCTTGGCTTGGCAGGTTACTACCGGAGGTTTGTTAGAGATTTCAGCAAGGTCGCGAAGCCGATGACCAGTATGATGAAGAAAGATGCACCGTTCGTATGGACGGTGGACTGTGAGAGTTCATTCCAGAGTTTGAAGGACTCACTGACCACTGCACCGGTTCTGACCATTCCAGACGGTACGGAGGGCTTTGAGGTTTACTGTGATGCATCCGGTAGAGGGCTGGGTTGTGTGCTCATGCAACATGGCAAGGTGGTGGCATATGCCTCACGTCAGTTGAAGAAACATGAGGAGAACTACCCCACGCATGATTTAGAACTGGGAGCTGTAGTCTTCGCTTTGAAGATATGACGCCACTACTTATACGGGGTTAGTGTGATGATCTACACCGATCACAAGAGCTTGAAATATATATTTACTCAAAAGGAGTTGAATCTCAGACAGAGGAGATGGTTATAGTTTCTGAAGGACTATGACATTGACCTCCAATACAAAGAAGGGAAGGCCAATGTTGTAGCGGATGCCCTGAGCCGTCGAGCACACTCACTCCATTCGCTAGTCTCTTTCTCCAGCTTGGTTGATGAGGTGCGAGAGGCTCAGAGGACAGATGAGTATATGAGGGAGGTCAGACAGAAGCTGACAGAGGGTACCTTTGAGAGTCAGAAATATGACTTCAGACTTCATGATGATGATGATCAGACTTAAGGGCCGTTTACGCATACCACGGGGCAACACGGATCTGAAAGACCGTATACTTAGAGAATCGTACTGTTCTTCAGTTTCCATCCATCCGGGAGCCTCTATGATGTATAAAGACATGAAAAGATACTTTTGGTGGTCGGGAATGAAGGCAGATGTTACCGAGTTCGTCTTGAGGTGTCTCACATGCCAGAAAGTGAAATTCGAGCACCGACGACCGGGCGGAATGGTACAGTTGATGCCAGTTCTGGAGTGAAAGTTCCATGATATATCCATGGACTTCGTACTTGGACTCCCACCTGCTAGGGGAGGTCTCAACATCATATGGGTGGTGGTGGATCGCCTTACCAAAGTAGCCCGATTCATACTGATGAAGGATACTTGGAAGGTAACAAAATTAGCTGAGTTATTTGAGAAAGAAATTATGAGACACCACGGGATACCAAAGACCATAGTGTCTGATAGAGATACCAGATTCCTTTCGAGGTACTGGAGAGCTACCAGAGAAGCGTTGGGTACGAAATTAAAATTGAGTACCGCATTCCATCCTCAGACAGATGGTCAGACTGAGCGCACGATTCAGACACTCGAGGACATGATGAGGGCATGTGCCTTAGACTTCCAGGGCAGTTGGATTGACAAGTTGCATCTGATCGAGTTTTCTAACAACAATAGCTATCACGCTTCGATCAAGATGGCACCTTTTCAAGTGTTGTACGGTAGACCATGTCGTACACCGCTCTGCTGGGATGAATCGAGTGAGACGGTCATTATGGGACCAGAATACTTAGAGCAAGTTAAGGCTGAAGTTCAGCAAATCAGGGAGAACATGAAAGCTGCTCAAGATAGGCAGAAGTCGTATGCTGATGTTCGACGACTAGACCTAGAGTTCGCAGTGGGCGACCGGGTATTTCTGTGGGTATCACCGATGAAGGGTGTATTTAGATTTGGGCAGAAGGGGAAGCTGAGCCCGAAGTTTGTTGGTCCTTATGAGATTACAGAGCGGGTGGGCCCGGTTGCTTACAGGTTGAATTTACCTGCTGAACTGGGTAAAGTGCATGATGTTTTCCATGTTTCACAGCTAAAGAAATACATGCACCACCCCTCCCATGTGTTAAAGCCTGAGAGGTTGACGTTAGAACTGAATATGAGATCAGTGGAGGTTCCTCAGAGAATCTTGGATAGTAAGACTAGGGACACTCGCCATAAGTCAGTGTGACTGGTGAAGGTTCTCTGGTCTAACCAAGATGTCGAAGAGGCCACGTGGGAATTAGAGGATAAGATGAGATCGAAGTACCCTTCGTTGTTTACCGACTAGATTGTCTGTATAGGGTACGGGGCGTACCCCCTTTTTAAGGGGGGTAGAGCTTCCTCGCTTTTGAGTTAGTAAACGAATATGTTTATCGTTTGTGTGGTGTGTGTAAGATATGGTTGTGTAAGTTATTACACTTTGGTGGTAAGTTGAGATATGCATAATACTTATGTATTGTAATTGTGGTGGACCCTTGAGTCTTGAAATGTGTGAATGTGAATATAAGATGTGGTGTTAAGATTAAGGGAATTGAGTACCGTGAATGATTAAGTACATGTGTGAACTTTGGGGACAAAGTTCTTTTAAGGGGGGTAGATTGAAATACCCCAAACCTAGATATGGTGTTTAGATGATAAACTAAGGCATAAGAAGGCTAAATAATGCCTGATAAACTTTAGGAAATGATTTAAACCAAAGAAAACATAAGGAAACACCATAAGAGCAATTTAAGCAAAAATGTGCTCTAAGCTTGGAGTAACTTGGGTTAACACCCAAATATCATTCTTAGACCTTAGTAACATCCTAATGGTCATATTAAATCAATTACCTAAGAAAACCAAGCTCAAAAACAAGTGGCTAAATGTCCATGATTACTCCTTAATCAACTTGTGTACTACTTAGTATCACATTAGGAATCCTAAATCAATGGGAAATCCAAAATTTCACAAATATGTGCACTAGTTTGTAAATAGTAACCAAATAGTGCCTAGTTTAGTCTTTAATCAATTAAGTTTAATTAAATGGTCAAACAAGACCATGACTAGCCTTAATTAAATAAGGGGGGCCGGTTTTCCAAGGGGGTGAGTCACCACTTGAGTAAGTTAGTTTATAAAATAAGATGGGAAAGAGTAAGTAGTTACTATTTGCTTTTAGAAACAAATATCTCTTATTTGCTTACCTCTCTCCTCCTTTCTTCATTCTTCATCTTCCTCACCGATTTCTCTTGCTCTATTTCTTCTCCATTCACCTATAAGACAACCCCTTGCTAGCTCCATCTTCACTTGCTTGCCAAACACTCATCTTAACTCCAAAATCAAAACTAAGCACATATTCTTCTTAGTTAGCTCAAGCTCTTTCTTTCTATCTTTCCAAAACTTCAAGAGCTTAATTTTGGTTCCAAGCCAAACCGCCATTAGAGGAGGAAATATAAGCTTGAGGAGTCCATTAGCTTCTCCATTCTCTTAAGGTAAAGAATATGTAAGAAAATCTAGGTTTCCACCATTTTTCTCCATTACCGAAAATTACACTCATGGGGCTTCATTTTTATGCCTTGTTCTAGCTTGTTTTCTACTCTCCAAGGGCTAGAGGAGGTCCTTCTTGATTCATATCCAAGCTTGTCTTGAGAATCCAAAGTATAATATTCAAGTCAATACCTTAAAACACATTTTTAACCTAGGTTTTATTCCTTAAGGTTAGTGTATTGTTTAGCACTCATTGGAGTCATTGGATATTGATTAGAACATTGGCAAGGAGATTTGATTGGTGACCGAGATTGTGCAAGGAAAATCTAAGGAGGAAAGTGTGTGGAGCTTGTAAAAGAGCAAGGTAAATGTCTTACCTTAAGGTGTTTTAATGCATTAAGGGATGAGATTTGGATAGGTGATAAGTTTAGCTTAGAGTTTATAATGGGAAAGGGTTATAAAACTTAGGAGAAAGAACATTATTATATTGAGAACTTGTGACTAAGGAGCAAATGGGAAATGAGATAGTTAAACAATGTTGAGGTGAATTACAAGAGCATTATATTTCAATGGGAGCCTTGTTGTGTGTATTTGCAGGTTAAAGGCTAATATATGTGGAAATTCAGTGTTTAAGATTTATGAATTTAAGGGCCTAAGTGCCAAGCAATTTAAGTTTATGCACTATATTGTGATATGGTGTAGTTTGGATGTATATTGTGTGTTAAGTTGGTGTAATGAGAATTGAGGTGTTCATGGTTGTTTGATGGGGAAAAACTAAGTGTTTTGGTGTAACAATATACTAAGGAACCCATGTCAAAATTTGGTGAAGAAACTAGGTGTTTAAGATGTGCTAAGGAAATTTTATGACTAAGGAAGTGCTAGGAAACTTTAGGAGATGTTTTGACGAAAAAGAGTGAGATTAAGGTGTTCTTGAGAATTAGAATGACTTGGGCATTATCATGGAGGAAGTAGGAATCAAATGAGTGTTTGGGATTGTGGTTAGCACCTATGCAAACCTAGGATGAAAGAGAGAAAATAATGTGTTGGAAGAAGGAGGCATAAACTTGTGAAGGAACTTCAAGTAGTCGCATAAAGGAATTTTAGATGGTGAAAGATGCTTGGGAGATGATGTTATAGTGGTGAGAAAACATTTTGGCATAGTGGTTATGGTAGGTGTGAACCACCACTTAGAAGCCTAGTGAAAAACATTACAAGTGTTGGCATTATTACAAGAAAAATGCATAACGGCTAAAGTGGATTTTGGTTAGTGATTTAAGGGGTTTAGTGGATGGCTAAAGTTGTGTTTGAAGTGCCCAAATGAGGATAGAACATACTAGGATATATAAGGTGAAGTTTGGAGTCAAATGGGCCATTAAAAGCAAGGGTCTGGAGTAGACCAACCTTGGGGACCGGACCTGCAAGGTCGGTCGAGCCTAGTTTACACTACCGGGAAACTTTCTGGAATGGACCGACCTTGGGGACCGGACTTACAAAGTCGGTCGGGCTTGAATTTTGTGTACGGATTGAGTTTCTGGAATGGACCGACCTTGGGACCGGACTTGCAAGGTCGGTCATGTCTAAAATGTTGTACGGGGATCGGTCTCTGGAATCGACCGAACTTGGGACCGACCTTGACAAGGTCGTTCGGGCCTAAATTTTCAAAGGGGAAAACTCTTGGGAATGGACCGACCTTGGGGACCGGATTTGCAAGGTCGGTCGGGGTAAAATTTTCAAACGGTAATATGTTTTGGAATGGATCGAACTTGGGTAAGGTCGGTCGGCCCAAAACTTATTAAAAAAAATCTTTAAATTCTAAAGATGTTAATTGGTGATAGGGAATACCTTTAAGAGGGTAATGATGAGTTGGAAGATAAGGATCTAAGGGATTAAGTTAAGTTAAAGCTTAAAATGTTAAGGTTAAGTTTGTAAGACTAAGTTGTAAGAATTTAAGAGGTGTTAAGTGGGGCTCATAAAGGGTTAAGTAAGTAAAGAGGTTAAGTATTGTGTAAGTAATTAATAACCTAAGTTGGGTGAATGTTTTAGGATTAGAAATTTTGGAACCGGAGGAGAATTAAACAACTGGGACAATCAACGGTGAACGGTACAGTCTTTCTTGTGACGTGCTTGCTAACGAGGTGTCCCTCGGCTTGTGTGCTATTTGTTTATGTGTGCCAACTAAACAAGATAAAGCATGCAACCGGTTTTATTGTACTTGTTGTGTGTGTGTGTTGGTGTACACTAACACATGAGACTTGAGGTAGTTACTAACAAGGTTTAGTACAAGTTGGATTAAGATGAGGTGTTATATTGTTTAGCAGTTGGTTAATACCCGGTCATGCATGTTTAGAAAAGGTGGTCGTTATCTGAATCAGATCCGACTTCCGCTTAAGGACTTGTCTTCGGACTTGTTCCCTAGGGTCGATTGTCGGCTCAGCTACATTTGATTTCCAGTCCAAGGTAGGAGGCATTAAGATGGTGCGGTAGGATCACCTAAATCCTAAGATTAAGTTAAGTTGTTTATTCAACCAATGGAGTTAATAGCTCATTGGCTAGGGTTACTTTTGACCCGACAAAAATAAACATTGAGATAAGATACAACCACTTCTAACTAAAGAAGGGTTTGTATTCTGAGGTTAAGTTAAGGATTAAGATTGAGGTAAGTTAAGGTGGACTAAGGTTAAGTGGAATTGGAACTTGAGGAGTTTATTGATTAACTCACTTACTGAGGGAACGCATCTAAGTCGTTCATTGTGTGTGAACTATACTTGTTCATTGCGGATTGTTGTTTTATTGCACTTCATATTATGATTGTGTATTTAATCAATTTCCACGCTATCAACAATTAGTTGTCGTAGCCTCGTTAGCTTGGGGGCCATGAGAGGGCGTACCAGCATTCTTGCTGACCCCCTTTGGGCGATTTTTTTTATTTTGCAGGTAAGCGTCCCATGAGGAGTCACCCTGAGAGTGGGGGTGGTTAGACTTAGGATGGGTATATTTATTTTTGAGCACGGGTTGCGCTTGTGCGCCCGTCTGTTTATATTTAAACTGGTGAAAGTTTATGTTATCACTTGAGATACTTGAAACTCGGTTGGTGGGCATTTTGGACGGTATGTATATTTGGATAAGTATTGTAAATTGGTAAGGTTTGGTATGTTCTATTGATCAGACCGTGGCAAGGTCCCGGTGTTAGTTTATTCCGCTGCGACTATTGTGATTAAGTTATTAAGTTTTGCCATAACTACGATTGGCTTTGGACGGGGTGTTACATTGTTTGAATTAAAAGCCTTAGAGCCAAGTAAATTAAGTATATATGTTGATATTGTTGTTTGAGGAGATTTTGTGGAATTATGTATGCTGGTAGGACCCCTTGTGGGTGTGGCAAGATTAGGACGAATGTGGATGAAAATTTGGTGGTAAGATGAGTTTTGAACAATGCTAGAAAAGCAACAGAGTTATGGCAAAAGTTCGGTAGAAACCAAAGATGTTTTAGGTTTATAATGTGTAAGGGATGACCTAGGCTTAACTAGGTGTTTATAGGGTGGATTTGAGTTGGTTGGTTACCAAGGAATGAAGATTAGAGGATGAGAATGAAGTGTGTGAAAATCTGTAGCAAATGGGTGTTGAAGAGCTTTGGAAAGGTAAGAAAAGAGTTAGTGTTTGTAATCTTGGAGATGGAGGTGGGACTTGGGTATAGGTAGTTCATTTGCCTTGGATGGAATTGTAGTGGTGAGTGAGTGTTTTGGTAAGGTTGGTAGAAGGTGTAAACCACAAAGAGGAAGTTAAGAAATGCACAAGTGTGCAAGTGTAACAGCAAGAGTGCAAATTTGTAGAATTTGAGCAAGAAGTTGAGTAAGGATTGAACCAATGTTTAGAAGTGGTTTAGACCATGTTTTAGGGTGTTTAAACATGTAGGAAACGTGTGGAAAGTTTAGGAAATGATTGGAGGTGAATTAGGGGTTGAAAAGAGGTCAAAAACTATCAATTTAATCACATACAGACTTGGTCCGGGTTTGTAAACAAGTACACAAACCCGAACCACCCTTAAAACACGGCAGAAACTTGATTCAGCAAGTGGTCCGGGTTTACATCTAAGTACAAAAACCCGGACCAGTGTACTTTCTTGGCAAAAACTGAAAACCGTGATTGGTTCGGGTTTGTAACACCGGACACAAACCCGGACCAGTCTAAAAATGCTCCAGAATGTGTGTTTTAAGTGTTGTTATGATGGGAAAGTGAATGGTAATGGTTTTAGATGTTGATTAAGCCTTGTTTGGTGAGTTTAAAGGCCATTGGAAGTATAAACAAGTGTGAGAGTGAATGTATAAGTTGTGAACTTAAAATCACATAAATAAGTTATAATGGGACAACGGGGTAAAGTACGGGAATAATAGAAGTTTACATACCATAAGATTTTGTTGTTAATAAAACATTTGAATAATAATACTAGTTGTTCGGAAACTACCCGGGAAGCGTGAGGTGATGCGTTGGAGTAGATCCACGGGCACACGGTAGAGTAACGCATGGTGTAAGGTATGGTTTTCTTGCAACCTGTGTCCTACCGAGTTACACCGGCTTGTATGCCTATGTGTTTTTCTGTATGTTTGCCACCTTGCAAGATAAAGCATGAAATGAGTTTACAGTAATTCATGAATGTGGCGTAAATAATTCCGATACCGTTTAACCTTAATTATGTGTTAAACCGTAGCTAACCGACTCTAGGATCACATAAGAGATCGGTATTCGGATTAAACGTCCCAACCTACGGGAACGTTCTAACTACGGCTATCCGTGCGTTAGTTGTATATTGTGGTTGTGTGTGTTGTATGTTTCCTTTGTTTAATATATCGTTGTTTAACGAATGTTGTTGCCCATGTTTGTCGAATGGGATGTTACCTCCCTTGTGTGTGATTAACCAAGCTTGTAACACCAAATGGTGTATGGATGTGATAAGTTCCATAAAGGAACATCTAACTAATATGTATATATTAGGGGGGTGAGGAATCCGGTCGTTCCGGTCGCGCGTGTTGTTTGGGAGTTGATGTCTATAATTGAATTAACTCCCACTCTGTTATGTTATGGTTGTTTTTCCTTCTTGGATTACAACCACCCGCAAGCTTAACCAAGGCTTACCTACCTCGTTATTATTCGGGGCTAGGGGGAATATGTGTGTTGGTGTGCTCAGGTCTATATTAAGACCGACCCATCTAAGTAAAGTAAATATGTACAGTGTGCGGACCTATATTTAATCCGACACACTTTGAGTAAAGTGCACGTTCTCTAAGAAGAACGGTGATGTGTTGTGTACATGTTGTTACGGGATGTGTGTGGTGATGTTGTGTACGTTAATAACCGAAATCAACCCCATATTAATATGAGAAGTAACTAATTGTAACCCGATCAAATGGGTAGGTGTTGTCTAACAAGAACTTAGTTCCATTAAGGTAGAAACCGTCAAGGGTCAAGGAACACAGTAACTGGTCTAACAAGCATTAGTGTATTAACCTCCTGGTTGTATTCTATTGGTTGGTTGTGTGTGCTTATAAGCATGTTATGTGTTCATAGTTTTCTTGCATGCTTCAGATAAAATAACCTGCATGCTCACTCGACAATTAGTTGTGTGTGGCCCGGTAGCATGCGGGCTACACGATTACCATACCAGCAAAGGTGCTGACCCCCTTTTGGGGCCCCCCATTTCTTTACAGGTACAATGGAGATGGCAGCCGTTCGAGAGTAGGACGGGGTAGCTGTATAAACGTGGATAGTATTTAGTTGTTTATGTAGTTGTAAGAGATGTAAGACCGAAGTTTGATAATCGGTAGCTGAAGGTATAGACTCGGTATAGTTGTAATGTAAATGTATGTATTTCAGTTTAGAGACGGTTGGTAATGTAAAGTGTAATGCTCGGTAATCTCGTCCATCAGACCGGTACATTGTGTAAGTAATAGCCTTGTTAACCACGTGGGTGGCTAACGGCGTGTAACACCGCCCCTTTTGATTAATGTTTATGTTGTGATTTCCGCTGCGATTAATGGCTAAGTGTACAGTTTGTAGTTGGGGTGTTACACTCTCAACCCTTTAGCCCTCTCAATTGGTGCTAGCTTGACATAAAATCTCATCTCATCCACTCTATATATCTCTCTTCCTTTCGTATCCTACCCTTATGGCGGTTAAAATGAATTACTCTAACAAAGGTTTTGAAAGAAGGAAATCCCAACAATTAGAGACTGAGGTTTCTTGGGCACTATCCAAAGTCATGGTCGTTGCCACTTCCAAGGGGTGTAACCCATGAGAACCCGTAACAGAATATCTAGTATGATCAGATAAGTTTTATCCATAGGAAACAAATCTCATAGTCAATTATCCCTTTTCTTTTCCTTCCTAGTTCATTTTAGATCAAATTAGGTGACGACTCTAGTCATTTCAACCTTTAGGACATAAATCCGCATGGAGCCCATTGAGAGTGGGTGTAATGCTCACTAGCATTTCCTTTAAGCTTTCTCAAAAAAATGGATGATAAAGTAGGTCTTTGAGGGATGCTAGGATAACGTGTTTTCACCCTTCACAGAATGACAATTTCTAAGATCTAGATTTGTTAGTCAGAACCATTTAAAAAGACCCCCTCATACTGAAAAAATCACCCTCCGTAGAATGGTGACTTTGCTGGGGAAAACTTGAGTATGTTTTTCTCATAAACTTGGTCAGGAAAGACTGAACTCCATTCAAGATTGTCCGGATTCCTAAATTTCTTTCAAAACCTTCAAGATATTCATTCAAAAGCCATTAGGATTACTCTACTCCACTCTTAGAGTGTGTTGGGTTAGGATAGCTTAGATGTGAGTGTAGAGCTTATAATCGACATTGCTTACCATGTGTGCTTTGCTTCGTACATAGTTGTGTGATAATGCTAGACTAACCTACAGGAATTCCTGGTAGGTGGTCCCATTAGGGGTCTAACTTCTTCCCTCTCTTTACTTGCACATTTATTTACCGCTCTTTTGCTACAATATTGAACTGCTAGGAATAGTCTGGATGTGGGTGCATAGGGTAGCTTGGGACATGCATTCCTCTGTGTCACCCAAGTTTTTTACGGTCAGGATAAACATTGGCTCCAATTGATTCCCCATGAGCATAGACCCTTGGTAGTAGTGACTAAGCACACGAGGTGGTATGATCATAGTATCTACACCGTGAAAAACTCATGATTCTTCAACACTGAAATACCCCAAGTAATGAGGAAAACCTAAAAGTCCTGGAAGTCCTGGAAACGCCTAGAACCCTAGTTCTTGAAAGTCCCGGAAGTCCTAGAAATCCTAGGAACCCTAGTTCCTAAAAATCCCAAATGTTTCGGAAGCCCCGTAAATGACCTTGGAAACCTTAGGAAAGCTTTGGAAACTTATTAAAACCCTACAAAATCCTTGTAACCTGAGATGGAAAGCCTTAGAAAATAGTAGAAGACCTGGTAAAATTCTAGTGGGCGGAAAGGATCCCATAGCTAGTTTTACTCCATCATAATCACTTTTCTCCATAACAAACACCTTAAAAAGCTTGGTAAGCACGAGGTGGTGACCTAGTTGAGGTAAGCACGAGGTGGTGACCAAGTAGGTTGGAAGCACGAGGTGGTAACCTAGTTAACCTAAGCATGAGGTATAGGAAGCATGAGGTGTCATGAAATGATTGATTAACATGCGGTCCACACAAGCTAGCAAGGAAGTAGGAGGTTTGGCAAGCAAGTAGGAGGTGTCATAAGGTTATTGGTTAGATTTTAAGTCAAATTACAACAACATGTTCCTTATTTACACTTTAAACACCTTAACTCCTTTTGTACCCTTAAGTGGCGCCTTAAATGAGCTATAAACTAAAGTGTATTCACTTCCATTTACACTTACACATTAGTAAGACATGTTACCAAACCAAGCCTTGTAAAAGTTGGCCAAGACAAGCCAAACAAGGCCTTACAAAAATCAGCCACATCAACGTCATCTATTACATGTCATGATTATTTTCTGCCCATTATTACTCCTGCAGCACGACCTCCTCTAGCACTTTTCAGCCCTTATATGTGTTCACATTACTTATTCAAATCAAGGGTTACAAAGGTAGGTAGGTGGTGTAATGAGGTGTCATCTTATTAAGGCTTTCCTTAGTCTTAAGTTACCTTTTCCTTTGCCTATAAAAGAGGAGCCATGACCTGAGCTTATCTCACACACCAATCTACTTCTTTAAACTCCTTAAACACAAAGAAACTTAAGCTAAGAGGTAGAACAAGCCAGCCAACGAAGAACTCTAAAACAAAAGCTAAGGGGCCTAGGAAGTGCTGAAGCCGTGTAGAAGTGAGGAGTTTTGAGGGTGTTCCAATGCGAATTATTGGAAGATCTTGGAGTCCTCTTTTAGCTTGTTTAAGTACCTAATTTTTAGTCAAAATAAATGACAAGAAGAAGCCAGATAGTTCATGCGTACAACCATCTTTCCTTTAGTGTCAATTTTGGTGACAGTTTTTAATCTGAGTCGGTTCAACAGCTTAGGTTGTGGTTCTCTTATAACTATTTTCATGGTGTGAAATTAGACTCTTCATTATTGCTTTTGATATATAATAGTCCATGAGAAGATCAGGGAATCTTGGTGAACAACCCTTGGATTCTTAAGTTAATTTCTATGACTTTTGTGCTTTAACATGGATCCAGCTTCTTGTATAATTTTCATGAACAACCTCCATGGTTTTAAGCTGAAAATGATGTATACTCATCACTCTTCAGTTTTCTAGTTCGTGGGTAAGTTCACCAGCTGATTTTTGATGAGTTGATGGTAAGATTAAACCTAGAAACAAGCTTTAAGACCTTTCTAATTTCTACTAAAATTATCAAGATGTCTTTGGTGGTATCTTGCTTTGCTTTCGTGGCTATTTACACATAATATAATGATATTTAATTGTTAAAAGATAGGCCAAAGTTACATAGAGGTAAGACCTTAATTAAGGGGTTATTTTAAAGGGACTTTAAAGGTGTTTTAACTTGTTTATTGGTTACTTAATTGTGGTTATGTACTTTAATTCTTCTTGGTATGTTGTGTGAATGTTCTAATTGAAATACACCAAATATTTATTACCTTAATTAATAAGGATTAAATTAAATCATAAAATGTGGCACTGGGGCCAGAATGTTTTGAGAGTGTGGCACTTGGGCCAGAATGCGTTTGGGCTAGAAATGAGGCACATGGGCCGGAATGATTTCTAAACTGCGAATAGATGTACGGGCTTGAATACACTTGATCTGAAAGCTTGACACCTAGGCGAGGAATGTGAATAGATTAATGGGCTAAGAATTATTTTGATTTCTAGTAGATTTCTTTCATATGGATCTAAACCTAAATAGGCCAAGATGGATGATTCAAATTTAGAAATCCTAGGGTTCAGATGAATGTCACCTAGATCTAGAGTTTTTGGGCTGAATCCCAATGAAGGGCTCTCCTAAACTGAAATGGACCTTTGGGCTGAAAACAATAGATCAAATATTCGAGTCGAGCTCAATCAAATGTAGGAAAAAATACTATCAGCTTCTAAGGCTAGTAGTGGGCCAATCATACAAGCAAACAAGGATTACCTAAAAGTTCAACATGTCCTCACTAGGGTAAAAATTGATCCAGAGAGGTGTTTGGGGCTCGGGCTCGGGCCCCGGTCACCGTAATGGGATATGATTTGCACGTTATCCTCTGTGGGCTTCCCCATATTTTTCACATCACCGCTACGTGTCGGGTCTTTAGACCAAACATTGGTCTCGGTGAGGACATTTCTAGAGAGATGCTTGGAGTCAAAAGCCCAGGTATTAAGGAGACATGGCTTATGTGACGTCCTTCTCTTTTTCTCACTTATTCACATCACCTAAAAGGTGTGGGTCTCTGACAGCGACCGCCTAGTGCGTATCCCGGGTGAAATGGGTTTGCGTGGACCCTCGCTCTCACATGATGCATAATTGTGGAAAATTAAAGTGCGCACGAAAGTAAATCAAACAATATAATAAAATCCGTAAATAACACTTTCGAGTTAAGCGCTCTTATCTTAAAATTGAACAAGTTAAAATTAAGGGAAAATTACATGCCCTATCCATGACGTTTGGCGCAATTACACACTCCACCCACGTGGTTTCACAAATTACTTTCCCCACCCATATGGTTTCCCTCTTTTTACATCCAGCAACTTTTTTAATTTTTGTTCAATTCAAAAGATGCTTAAACGTTGTCCAAAATTGATGAAACTTTATATGAATGATGCTAAAGTGATATATTTTGATCTTATGTCAAATCCAAAGTTTTTTAAGCTAAAATGTGACCCGTGGGACCTAATAAAACATGTGACATGTTCATTGAGTCCCACATGTCACATTTAAGCTTAAAAAACTTTAGATTTCTCACTGAACTAAAATATAACACTTTAACATCGTCTATGTAAAGTTTCAACAATTTCGGACAACGTTTAAGCATCTTTTGAATTGAACAAAAATTAGAAAAGTTACTGGATGTAAAAAGAGGGAAACCACATGGGTGGGGAAAGTAATTTGTAAAACCACGTGGGTGGAGTGTGTAATTGGGCCAAACGTCATGGGTGGGGCTTGTAATTTTCCCTAAAATTAAGATTAAAGTCCCCGGCAGAGTTTCCAGTTTTTGAGCCTCAATTTTCAAATTCCGGATGATTATGATCTGGTTAAATACTAGGTCCGCTTATCACCTAAGTTTAATAACTATGTCATAAAATCATAATTATGAAAACCTAAGCTAGCTCATTGGAACCTATTACAGTCGCCACCTAATTTTAACCTACGTTAAATTAGGAAAGGTTAGAGTTCAGGTTCGGAGGCTTGGTATATAACTTTTCTCGGTTAAACTACTTTCACTACCCTTCTAAGTTATTTTTCTTATACTTATGTCATTTACGGCTTATTACGAGGTTGATTTAAACTAAATGTGCAAGTTTCTGTATTTTTGCATTTTTGTAATATTTTTTATAGAAATTGAAAGTAAAAAATGAAACTACCTAAACTAGGGTTTCAGGGCCAATTTATGTCAATTTTTAAAAGTTCGTGGCTACAGACCTAATTTCTGTACCCCCTGACCCTCATCAAACAAGTTATATAGAAAGAACAAATTTTACAGAAAAATAAAATTTTAAATAGTCTATGGCCACGAACAGGGTGTCCATCAGCCCGGACATGTTGTTAAAACTTCAATTTAAAAAAATGATATCCCGCCACCATCTAGGGTCGTCCATGGCCACGGAAAAGGCGTTCAGGACCCTGGACGGGGCATCCATAGGCACAGACCACCGTCGGACAATTGCTTTCAAGCGTCTTCTGGCGGTGTTTTTGGCTTAAATTTTATGGGCGTGTTCTGTAGATGATTTGAACACATTAGTAAGAGAAAAATTTTATTTTAGTTTGAATTATTGATGAAATTTAGCAAACAAGTTAAAGGGCAGAAATAAATTCAAACCCTAATTAAATAGCTAGAAAAAGTCGAATTCACTTGAAATTGAAACTAAGAGTTTATTATGATCAGAAGAGTTGAAACATTCAAAATCTAACCTTTTTTTACTCTGGGAATTTATTGTTTCTTCACGTCGAGAATCTATGAATGCTTCATTGATGGCCGATCCGATTTGACTCCAACCTAAGCTTCTGACTATCTGATGTTGATGGTGTTCCACATGTTTTGGTGCTGATTAGGAAGGTTATTGATGGTTGGGTTGAAGATAGGAGTTCAAAGACTCCGTATTTGTGGATTTTGGGAGAATTTCGGTATGGTTTGAAGATCAGGAGTTAGAAAAACATGGGAAATGAGTTGTGGCCATTTTTTCTGACTTCGTGGGGTTTTAGAATGTCTCTTGAGAATTTGAGGATTTTAATAACCATATTGCAAATGGATGGAAGCCCTTTGTTTTAAATTTTTGATAATTTGAGGATTTTAATTATGTAAAGCTAGTTTATCATGTGTATTAAAAGCTAATCTTTCAAAAATAAAAATTCCCATAAATTACAAAAAATGCCCTTCCATAATGATTAAGTTGTCACAACAGTCCTAAGGCATGTGAGTTAAACATGCAAGGATAGAAAATCCCGAAAACATCCTTATCAACTTGAGATTTTGTGTCTTTTGACTGTTTTACCCTTTCAAGCACTCGTGTCCGACTAGACCCTTCGACAGGTCAAAATTTTGGGTATAACGCATATCTTGTCGAAAGTGGAATGCCCTCTATAAAAGTTTGGATGATGGTGGTCTTAATTTTAAAAGACCGTTTCACTTTTAATAACCCTCTACTTGCTCGACAAGGTTTGCATGTTCTTCAACAACCTAACCTCCTTGTATCTCATGTCATTTTGGTGAAATACTACTCTGGCTCTTTGCTCAACGCTAATCATGGTCCTCGCCCAAGTCAATTATGGAGATCAAATGTGGATCCCTTGATCTCATCCGGTTTGGTGCGAGAAAAGTTATTGGGGATGGCTGGTCGATATGTCTCACAGATCGATGGTTACTGAACAAAATAGAGGGTAAACCCTAGGACTAGAAACTTCCTTCTGTCGCTCGTGAGCATGGTAAATTTGCATGGTTGATCAACCCTAATGACCAATCTTGGAATAAGGACAGGTACAAGAGCTAGTTCCCATAGGAGGATCATCACTTCGTATTTAGCACAGTACTCCCAAACGCACCTCAGTCTAACGGATGGTGTTGGGGTCGTACCAAGAACGGCAAGTTCTAAGTTAAATCTGCTTCCTACCTCGCCAGGGAAACCACATCTTCGGATAAGGACTCCATCTTATGGTAGCTTATCAGGAGCATCCATGAAGAGGATAAGAAAGTGCATTTTCCCCCTCGCAATAAGCTATTTTCTTGGAAACTTCTTCCTGGCATCTTGCCATGTGAGGCTCTTATATCACACCGATGTCAGAGCAACCTTCTAAGATGGTGCCCATTTGTGGAAAATACGAGTATCTCTTCCACTCGTTTCTCCGATGACTTGTGGTTAAAGGCGGGTTTGCTAGCCAAGGGTCTAGATGAACCCAACAACATCTTAGATGATTATGGGTTTCATGATTGGATTACAACACTCTGTGTCCATGGTGATCTTAGCTTTGCCATCAAAACCATCATCTTCTGCTGGAAACTTTGGTTTGCTCGTTGCCTTATTAAGCATGAGCAGGCGCAATCCTTTTCTAATGGCATGGACTTGGTCCTTGAAGTGGCTAATCTTTCTTACTCGAAGGGTTCTGGTAACCTGGTTTGGGATGATCCTGGTTCGGATCATTACATCAACATTTATGTCGATGAAAGTACTTCCACCGAAGGTTCTGGCATCAGCGTTCTTTGTAAGGATTCGCACAGGAATTGCGTTGTTGCTGGTTTGTCAAATGACTTCATCTCTTGACCACCTCAGGTCATTGAAGCAATGACAATTTAGTTTGGAATCGAGATTGCACTTAATCTTGGCAATCCCAAGATTCATCTTCTCTTTGATTGCCTGGATAACATTAGCTTTTTAAAGGGCAAAGGAGTAGTGCGTCCGTATGTGGGTCTTATTCTCAAAGAAGCTAAACTCCTTTCCTCTAGGTTATATAACTCTTGCTAGTCTCATGTTCCTTGAACTAATAATCTAGAAGCTCATATTATAACAAATATTAATAGAACAAGTGATCTCAAAAGAGTATGGTACGATCATAACGGTCCATCTATGATAACACTTCTTGCTTAATATATATATGACTGGCATTTTACCCAAAAAAAAAAGGTCTCCATAGAGCACATTTGAGTTATGTACAGCAGTTCTTTTTTGAATGTAAACAGGACCAAGCCTTCATGATCTCTAACACCTTCTTGTTGACTGCCATATAACAACTCTGTAACATCCAGAGTATATCCACGTTGCCAGAGAAGAGAGAAGAGTCAACTCAAATCGATCACTGATTTGTGTTCATCCACTTTCGCCACGTTGAGGATATGACAGAAGGAAATAAATGAATGGGAGGGTCGTTGATTAAAAAAAAAGCATATGTAGTATCAATATATTCTGTAATGACTTTTTCCCAACAAGGACCGCATAGCGCAGTGGATTAGCGCGTCTGACTTCGGATCAGAAGGTCGTGGGTTCGACTCCCACTGTGGTCATTTTATTTTTGTTTAATTAATACTTTGGCGGTCATTTTATTTTTGTTTAGTTAATACTTTGGCGGTCATTTTATTTTTGTTTAATTAACTTTGGCTGCTCTAAAGGAACTGTAGCTAAAGGAGAAAAATTTGCTGTCTTAGACGCAGGAGCAATATGCTGTTGAGGAGAGGATGCAAACCAACACTAGATTCAACTGTGAAATTTGTGTACGAAACAGTGGTATACTGGTACAGTGGTACCACCGTAGTTTTAATCATGTGATGCATAACAAGCCGGACCTCCAGGCAGCATCCATCTATCTCTACCACATTTCTAAGTTGAACATGCATCTCTGTTTCTTAGCACGGACGATGTTGCACTGGGTGAAGCTTGACGATGTGGATCAATCTTGTACAGTAAAGCAAATTGCGGTTGTTTTTCTTGTGTCACAATCTAGGTTTTTAAACATGCTGTCGAAGCTTCCTGTGCTTTTGCCAGCTTGGACTTGGGGAATAGTTCATGGGCTTGCCTGAGGTGCATTATAAAGCCTACTGTAAACAGGCCCAATATTGATGAATAATAAATTTATGCGCGGTTGGGCTTCCCTGATGTGTTATTATTATTATAGATGAATGTTTTCTTTGGTGATATTATCAACATGAGTGTATTTCATCAGTTTATTTTTGTCTCTATATCTCATATATATCAATTATTATACTATTCTCTTATTTATATTTTCTAAACAAGTGACATCAACTTGAATAGATTCCTTTCTCTTGGGAACATCACATGTTTCTAAAGTAGCAACATTTTCCATTTCCTTAGAGTATTTTTTTAGACGAATAAATTACCTACATGAGTCAAACTGAATTTCACTTTTTCTTATGTATGTACACAATTTTTATCAACAAATATGTCTATCTTCCTAGTACCGAAACCATATCGAACAATAATTGATTTTGTATTGTAAATCCAATATTTCCAAAGTAAAAGTAACATCGCACAATTACCCTAGGAACAAATTAATTTCCTCTCAATTCTGTTTCGATGCGATCACCACCACATGTACAATTGAAGACATAACACTCATCCATGTACAAGATATACGTACAAAAGGAAATATATATAGATTATACAAAAGAACACTGAAAACTAGCCCTCGTTCGTTTCTGTTAGCTCAGATTTACTTGGGCTAGTCCGCTCTCTACCATACCAGCAAGAGCAAGACATAACACTCACTCATTATACGATCTGCAATTTAATAAGTCTTCCTTCTGAATGATCTGTTGTTCCATCAGTTGGTAAAGGCGTATACTGTTGCTGCACGTTAAATGTAATTAATGTGGCTAGTTACATAGTCATATATAGGTATGTATTAAGAGGAAAGACAAAGCTAATGAACCGCCAACAGGTCTCAAAGAGGAAAGACAAAGCTGAGATGGATTCATACACCTTGCATAGTATTAGTATATATATATATATACCTTTGTAGATCTTTCAGGAAGATTTTCAGAAAGAAAAGCTTGAGATGCCTTCACATCCTTGACCTTTATATAGTTATATAAGAAAACACCAGAGAGCGCTGCATGCACAATTAATTTGATTTGATCAATAAAAATAAAAGTTATGAATAATATATTCTATTCAAAATATCTATCAATCTAAATCTGGGACTTAAATATGTACAGATTCAACTCTAAAACGAGAGATATTTTTTTCAATAGGAGATAGTCGTTACTTACCAACTGCATAGCCGATTATATTGAGTCCTGTGATAGTTGATTCTGGAAATAACACTGTTGATAGAGCAATTAATATCCAATCTTTGACTACCCCAGCAACACGAGTAGTGACTGCCCCAGCTCTTCCAATGACCAGAAAAATTGCAAGGTTTAA